>OX639995.1:13105015-13705015 GCA_951828415.1 Anomoia purmunda | reverse complement strand
TTGAAATGTTTGGTGCTGGTATAATAAAAAATACTTTGATGAAAAGTAAATGCGCTAGGTGGCGCTAGAGGCGAATTGTTCAGAAAATCTGTATTTATGATGCGATATCGATGATATGATAAATGTAAGCCGCTAAAGCAACAAAAATACTTTAAAGAAACGAGAATACGCTAGGTGGCGCCAGAGGCGAGTTATACAGCAATTCTCTGTTTTTTTTTTTTGATCCGATTTAGATGAAATTATAAAATTCTTGAAAAAATGCGGAAGAATAGAAAATCCGTTTTTTTCGTGCGATATTGATGTGATTAGAAAAGTATTCTGCAAATAGGATAAGAAACGCTTTTCTAGTCCGACTTCGGTGAAGTTGAAAACATACAAAAGAAAATCCAGAAACAAAAATTTATCATTCGACCTAGTAGTTTTGAACTAAGCTTTATCAAGTTAAAAAAAGTTCCTGTTAGTCATAGCCGAGATAGAGTTGACCCTTAAGGTAGTTGCAGCTATTTTTTGCAGATATCCCATTAAAAATTATGTAAAAAAAATTGTTTTGTATTTAATAAAACAGAAGGAAAGTTGTATGTGCATTGAATTTTTTGAAGGATGACACAGGTTATACTTCCCGAATATATTTGGGGGAATTTTAAGCAGTTTCGTTTGTGCGTTTCAACTTATATCCGAAACTATGTACTTAATGCATTTTCACTTAGTCAAAATAATCAACTACGAAAAGTAAAATTTTGGTAGCGAGTAAATAATATACATATGTCCACCCTGCAAAATAAATTAAGAAACTCAATGTTGACAAATAGTTTGATTTCCTCAAATAACCAGAGAAACTGTTCAAAACATTTACAGCGTACATTTTAGTACAGTACTAGAACTTCCAATACAAATAAAAAACGCTGTCAACTTTTACACTCTTTGTAAGTGTATTCTATGTACAATTTTTACCGGTAAGCTTTCATGTTAAGTGGTATCTAATGTGTGGGATTAGCGATAAAATTGATTTATATTAAACTTTTTTAATCAAAACGACGTAGAAATTTTTGTTCAAAACGTATTTAGTATTTAACCGAATCAAAAGGTCAAATAAAATTTAAATTGTATTGTATGTACAATATACTAATTTTTCGTAGTTGGTTTCGCATAAAATACACAGTAAAATTGACAAACATTACCCCATGAAGTATGGACCGTTCGTCAGTTTTAATCGAAAGCCGGTTCTATACTCGTGATTCTGTTTTTTTGGTATAGTCAAAAAATGCATTAAGTAGATAAGATCAAAAACACTAAAAGTGTACATGGCAACACTGTACTTAATATAAGTTGAAATCAGGAAACTATTATTGCTATTTTTATTATTATTTATTAAACATATAATAAATGAAAAGCTCAATAGTATCTATAAGAGCATGGCTGCAAATGCTAATCAGAGAGCATGTACTCAGATTTAGATGACAATAGGCGAATTGATTAAACCTAAAATACTTTTTTACATAAATACACACATTGAAATTAAAAACAATACCTTAGTTCAGAAACCGAAAGTAATCGTTTGTTTAACTTTTTCGGATCAAAATTATGCCACACAAATCTGGCTTTATATTTATTAAGACATTTTTTTGTTTTCAATCATTTTATAATCGTTACTTTATAACTTTTCTTTTTTCGATAATCGTTATGCTTGGATCATTATTTTTCGTTTAAAGATAATCGTACGGTTTGGGATATGAATTAAATTCTTTATTCCTGTGAAAGTACATTCGATGCCATTATGTATGGAACTCGATTTCTTTTGCATGGGCACCACGGGCACGCTTGCAGAAGTCCAGACGCTGAACCCAATTTTCGACGGTTTTCAAGCATAAATCGGCTAGACCATAGACTTGACGTAGCCCGACCGAGGCGGCCAATTGCCTGGACCATTTCGTGAGATACTCGTAACACGTTCACCAAACTTGGTTTTCAATAAATCGATTGTGACACTCGCTGTGTGGCTTGTGGCGCCGTCCTGTTGGAACCACATATTGTCCAAGTCTACATCATCCAATTCGGCCCAAAAATATTCGGTTACCATTGAGCGGTAGCGATTCCCATTCACAGTAAAGTGCCGGTCTTGATCATCACAGAAGAAGTACGGTCCATTGACGCCGCCGGCGCATAAACCGCACCAAACCGTATTTTTTTCGGGATGCAATGTTGACTCATAAAGTACGTGTACGGATTGCTGCCTGTCCAATAACGCATACTTTGCTTATTGACGAAGCCATTCAGCCAGAAATGAGGACGACCATAAATTGGACGTAGCGCTCTTAAAGTTGAGGCCATTGACTCCAAATTTCGGTAGTAAATTTTAATAATTTCGACTCGTTGTTGGATCGTATATCTTTCCATTATGAAATGGCAAACCTTGCTGAAGAGAAATGTCGTAAGAGCGGGCAAAAATATGGCGTCGTTTGCTGTCATTATCGGTCTACTTTTGTAGCGTCCCTATTGCACGACCCTTTATATAAAAATTTTCAACTCAAGAATAACCATTATTTTTGATTGAAAAAAAAAAAATTTAAAAATAAGGATCAAACTTGTGCGGAAAAATAAAAAATGCTAAAATAACAATCATGTTTGATCGAAAAAAAAGAAAAGTCACAAAATAACAGTTAAATCATGAAATCCTTTTTTTTATACAAATTATAACCCTTACGGCCCCTGCGTTAGTTCATTATAATAATATTGGTTAGCTTGTAGCTTTGGAAAATGGTATTAAAACAAAAAATAAATACATTTATTAATGTCTAAGGTTTGTTTTGTAAACTTTATTTAAAATATGAAATTAAATGAAAAATATTTCAAATATTTTCAAAATTATTATAATTTTCAAACGGACTACGGAACACAAAAGGAAAATTGTATTTAGCCTGATGAATAAAACGAAAGAATTGTTCATTTGTAACCAGAGAAGTGCCCCAAAAGTTGCAAGGATTTATCGTAATTTTCCATCCTGACTATGTTGCTCAGTTTATTTATATAACGGATTCTCGAAGTTAAAAAAATTCCCATTTTCACGCATTTTTGTTGTATCGTATTAATATCTCTACAAAGTTAGTATTTATGTTTTTTTTAATATACCAAAATTATATAGAAAGTTTTAGAAATAATAAGAAGCATATGAAAAGAAGTGAAGTCATATCGCACTTACGATAAAAGTCGTTTAAATTCAAGGTTTCAAACAAGATGGATCTATAGAATGTGATAGCAAGATAAATAAGGCGAATCCGCTGTGTATTTTGTTTGTGTAATTTTGCGTGTGAAATGTCGAAATCTGAATTCGCCCAGTATTGCTAATGTATTTCGTTAGTGTAACTTTGCGAGTGAAATGTCAAAAACCGAATTCGCCCAGTTTGCTCATGTATTTTGTTTGTGTAAACAAAACAACCCAGCGGGCTTGGAAAGAAGAACAAGCATTCAGCTCATGGGATGCTATCACCTTGTATGAATTCGCCTTGGTTTCAAATTAAAAAAAAATACCCATCAATTTTACTCAAAATTTCGAAATTCCAAAACTATTAATCAAATAAACAAAAACATTTAAATAAATCTCGCCCGGTGAAAATTAAACCTGTGCATGTTTTGATGAGGCTAACCAAGCCTTTCGAAAGGGTACATGTCTACTTGTCGGGCCCATCCCTCGATTAATATAAGCCAATTTGCAAGCCCATTTAGAGCCCATAAATCAGAGCGAAAGCAGACTTCCCGCAATAAATGATTGGTAGGTGGCCAGGAGTGGCAATAAGACACCACCTGTCATTGAATTCATGGCGTTTTGCTTGCGTCGCACAAGGTGATTAACATTACAAATAAATACAAAAGCTAGGCGAACACTTGGTTAGCTGGGCGTCACGGGAATATCAAAGCAGTACACAAATCAATAGATACGCGAATATCAGCACAATTACAAAGCGCGACAACAGAGACTGAAACAAACGATATGCCTGATTAGTCGGCTTTCAGTTGCTTTTAAGTCTGTTCGTTCGTTCATAGGCGAAGGAGTTGCGAAGTGAGGGAAAGAGTGCTACTAGAAAGAGTACGCTGTATAGAAAACAAAGAGAGAATGCTCAAAAATTGCTTTCAAGTACTTGAGCCGTCTGAAAGCCAACTTTCGACATAAAACAACGACAATTCAAATAAAACAACAGTGATAGTCGAAGTAAATACTACAACAACGTTCAATGAGAGTTCAGAGCACTAGAGAGTAGTAGACACACACACACACACGCATATAAAATAAAGTTAACTCATTTATTTAAGTCGATTTTAAACCTAATTGCATCAAAATTTTTTAGTAAAATTAGATTTACTATTACTGTACTCGGTTATGCTTTTGAACGTAGCAGGAAAAAATGTTTTTATGAAACCCATTTTGTGGTTAGAAACTCATAACATAACCAAACAATATCGCAATTTAGAAGTCTCATATTATATTGCTGGACGTATGCAATGTTTGTGCCTTTCGTAACTAGTACGTACGTACATATGTATATGAATGGAGGTGAAGAATTTAGTTGCAGTAGAAGTAAAATAAAATTTAACTTCATTATTGCATTGATTTTTCTCTGTTGTTTGGATTAAGTCGTTGGAAATTTTGTTTAAGACCAAGCAGAGCACCGAATGACGTATATTTGTATATACCGGGAGAATCAATGAATGACGGTAGTTCGCCATTGCGAGAACGTTTCTTAAACTTGAAAAATAAATACAAGGCATATTGGAAATGTAGTTTAGTTCAATTTTTAGTGCTACAATTTTTAGGGATTTAAGATTATGTGTCAGCTACCGCGATTACTTATATTAATATTAAAAATAATATACGATTTTTACCTGCACACATTTACAAACAGCGTTCTCGAAATGATGCCGATTTGTTGTACGCTAGACACAATTATATTTAATACTGACTTACCGCTTTAATGTGTTTATTTAATTATATTTATTCACTCAAACAACTAGCTACACTAGTCAGCTTTTAAAACGGAAATACAGCCAGCAGTGCCACGTGACATGATAAATTTTCTGCGGATGAGTTTCGAAGATGACGGCTTCTTTAGTATGATGAGTTAGTTAGTTTTTAAATGCTATTATATCTAAGTAATGTTACTCAAATTCAATTCACTTTAATGTATTTTTTGGACAGCTGAATTTCGCTTAATGAATTGTGGATGCGTTTCCGAAATAATTAATCAGCTATTTTGGATTAAATAAAATTGATATAAGAACACATTTAACTAGAACTATTAAGCGAATTATAGGAATCAGAAAATAAGAAAGGTTTGTAAATTTACTGCAATTTCAGACAAAGACACCTCACAACTGGAATTTATCACCTCCATGGTTTTGACTCATATACAACTTCTAAATCATTTTATTCGAGAAACTCACTAAAATCGGTTTCTATATTAATCTAATATTTTTTGCTTTACATAATTAAAAAAAAAACAAATTTCCTAAAATTTGGAAAGAACCAAACTACACGCAAAGCGATTTTTGTATATATGTATATATGTATATATGTATATACAGTCGAACTCCTTTATAACGAAGTCGTCGGGACCGGTGAAAAAGTTCGTTATAGAGAGGTCATATGAAATTTCATGTCTTTATGTTCAAGGCCTATTTAATGAAACATTGATTCATTTTATTTGTTTTATTTGTTTTTATTTCTTACATTTTTAAAAGAAGACCTTAATAAAGAGTCAAAAAGATTATAAGGATTATTCAGGTATGAAAAAATTGTCGACTGTAGTTTGTTAAGCTGTTTGAGCCTTTTCCTTATCAATAAATGCTTCTAAGGAATTAATTTTATTAAATATAATGTCGGGTACATCGCTCCGTGATTCAAGAAATGTTAATAGAGTTTGTAATGCTGCACGCGTTTCGGAGAATGATGGAACTCTAATATATTCTTCCACTTCAACTTCAGTTTCTTCGTCTTCATCTGAATCTGTAATAATCAAAAATGCTTAGTAAACTAGTAGATTGATAGAACAGTTTCAATATCGGCCAAATTACCGTTATTTTGTCTGGCGCCTACGTACATATGTATTTAGTCTTTGCCGATTCTAGGAAATAGTATGTAATAACATGTGATTGTGTGTAGTTTTGTGTATTATATCAACTACTTTTTAGCTCTTCGCTAAATTCGTTATAGAGGAGTTATTTGCTATGGAAAATTCCATTTATGTATGACAAAAGAATTCGTTACAGAGAGGAATTCACTATAGAGAAGTTCGTTATAGAGAGGTCTAAATATATGAATAAATTGTGAAAATCGTAGTGTTTCAAAAAAAAAATTCGTTAGAGAGAGGTTTTCGTTATAGAGGAGTTCGTTATAGAGGAGTTCGACTGTATACATATATGTACATATACATATATGAAATATTCAGATTTGAATTACGTTATAAATTAATTGCATGAATTAAATTAAATTTTACATTTTAATTTTAATTCAGCATTCTTCACCATTTTTCCTTTCACCTCACTATAAGGGAATTTCAGTTTTACCTTAGCAATTAAATTGAAACAACCTTTTTAGAAAGATATGTATCAATCCTCTTCTAACATTTATTTACATAAACCATTTCGTTTCGTGGCTAACTTATTAATTGAATAAAGTCTATCTTTTTAAACAGGTTGCAAACCTTACCAACAATTTTTGTTTTAAATATAGCTCTCCTAAATCCCTTTCGATTTACTATTTCATTAATTCTTTCTTGAAGTTTTTTTCGCGTGGGTTCAGTAATAGTCGGATTTCAGTTAACATTAAAATTTAATTAGCCCCTTTAATCAGCTGTCAATTTCCAATTTTTAATATAGCATTTATTCTAACAACTCAAAAAAGGTGGCAACCCTCTTTTCAAACATTTTCATTTTTAAGTCATACTCCTATTTCGTTTGCACCCCATGTCATAAAAATTCATTCGCCATATTGTACTTATTAATTTATGTATAAAATTTTTAAACAGACGGCAACATTCTCCAAAAATATTTCTTGTACCTTATGGAAAAATCTCATTTAACCTATTCATTTAATTAAACTTATTACTTAATGAAGCTAAATTTTTGCAAAAGCAATCTTGTTTTACAATATCTTGGATAAATAATTTCTTTCAGCCTATTTTGTTTTTCGCCCGCTTAATTTAATATGACGGCAATTTTATTCAAAAATAACTTATATGGTAACCAATATATGCTCTATATATGTGACAAACCTTAGCCAAATCTTACCAGTGGTCGTATTGTAATATGTTATTTAACTTAACAATGTATGACCGAAATTTGATTTTTTTTTTTTTTGAAAAAAATGCCCTCAGCTCAAAACTCTAAAATATCAGAGGAGCCGTAAGAATTCTTCTATATATTCTCCATACAAGTTTCTTGTTAACACCCAAACAGCTGCATGGATTTATAAAAAATTTGGCAAATAAATAGCCTACAACCAAGGTCTACATATAGGGTATATGTACGTTAAGGAAAGTTGCCAACGGTTAAAAAAGTTGTAATCAAATAAATAAATAATTTAAATCACATAATGCTATAGTTAGACGATTCAACAGATTTGTACAAGATCTTTCACATATACATATAGTCCGGCATATGAACATGAAGCAGTTTTTTTAAAAGGGGTTGCCACCTGTTTTAAACATTAAATTCAATTAGTGATTGAGTGAAATCAAATATTGCAATATGGACATCAAACGAAAGAGGTTTAATACAGATTCATTTCACAAATATTTCGAAATAAGGTTGCCACCTGATTAAAATTAAAAGAAGCTAAATGAAGAATTTACATGAAATTTAACAAAATGAGAAAACACTAAAAGTTTTAAGAAAGATTCATTAAAAAAAATGTCGGACGGTTGCCACCAGTTTAAAAAACAAATTGAAATTATAATAATCTAAAGTAATTATAGTGCTTAATTTAACGAGTTTTTTTGATAAGGGTTGCTACCTGTTTAAATTTTGTATTAAAACTATAAGAAGTTAAATCAAACACTGAAGTATTGATCTCAAATGGAGGAGACTTGCGAAACCTCTATTTAAAATAAATTAAGTTTTAAGTTGAAGAAAATAATAAAGCATGGGGTTCCAAACGAAGTAGGATTAAGAAAACTTAAGCATGAATTGTTGTCATCTGTTTAAAAAGTTTAGGTTCAGTTAAATTTATGAAATAAATGAAGCATCACAATAATGGTATGTGTGTTCTCAATATGATCTAAATTGGAGAATAAAAATATCTGCTTTATTCTTTTCTAATATCAATATCGAAAAATATATACGGATTTTCTAAATAACTTGATTCTGGCGCCATCCAGCGGATCCCTTTTTCGTAAACGAATTTCTCGACTTACTTCTATTATACATTTCTAATTTCATCGAATTTAGATCGTAAATTGAGCTTTTCTGAATAACTCAACTCTAGCGCTAGCTATTTTTCATAAAAAGTATTTCATACTACACCACGGGAATATCTTTACAATATTTTTTTTAATTTTTTATTCTAGCGCCACCTAGTGGATCGATTACTCGTTTCGCGATACGTATAACCTTTTTTTAAATCAAAATCCGATCATAAATACAGATTTTGTGAATTTATCCACTCACGCGCCATCTAACGGATTGCAATATAGCCTATGTGGATGGCACGGCTCTAATGACTATACCATCAAAATTTGATTGAAATTCGCTCCTCAAGTTTTGAGCCAAGTTGTCACAGAGTCAACGGCTAATTTTTTTATATTTAATAAATTGAAAATTAAACAAATAAGTTACATTTACTTCAGAGCTCACATATATTATACATTATATAATCAAAGATATGAAAAATAACGTGAACTTCTCTTTTTTTTTTGCTATTTTCATATTCATTTGCCGAACAGCTGCCTCAGTAGCCGTCTCCTCATGGACGCTGGTTGCAATATCCTGTGAACGCTATTATGCCATTTGCCATCCGTTACGTTCAAGGACATGGCAAACGATAAATCATGCCTATAGAATAATTGGATTCATTTGGTTCGGCAGCATTATTTGCATGACTCCGATTGCGATATTCAGTCAATTAATACCAACAAGTCGGCAAGGTGAGTGCGGAAAAAGAACAAAAAAAAAACAAACAATATTCATCATCGATTGCACATATGTTGGTTATATATTTGTTTTATTATGTTAATTACGTTATTTCTATATGACGTAAGTAAGCAAAGTGGCCAAATTCAGTATGACTTTGATCGCTCGATCTTTGATTAATTTCAGTAAACCCTATCAAGTTTACGGCAGAGAACTGTGCAATTAATATGAAAAACAGAATGTGCGGAGTATCATTTAGTGGTACATTTTCAGTAAGGATTTTATGGCAGTTTGCACGTGCGGCTATGAAGCTGCAATGGTATTTTTTTAGCATGGTCTGAGATTTCATGATCGAAATATTTATATTTATATAGAGATTGACCGAAAACCGATTTTCAGTGCCGAACCAAACAAACCCGAACTTCGGCCAATGAGTAATCACCGACTTTTTTATTGATATTAGTTTTAGACATATCTATTTCGGCTCATTACATAGGAATAGATACACACTTTTGTCAAAATAACTTATATATTTATTGCTCGAAATTTAATACTTTTACATTGTAAGGTAAAAATAATAACCTAGTATATAATAATATTTCCAACTTGTCGCCGGTTCCATATATTCCTGTTCTGAATATTTTCACTAGATACTCTCAATGGAGGAGCAGACAGTCAGCAGATCATGGGTGTTGCCTAAAAATTAAGCGAGTAATATAATTCTCGATGATATAATATTTTGTTCCAATCCGGTTAAAAGCTAATTTCACAATTTAGACCGCTCTAAACGTTTTCTTCCGACACTGTAAAGGCGAACTGATACCTTGCTGGTAACTTTACTAGCCTAATTCACCAAACATCACTCAAAATACTTGGTCGTGGCACTGAAAATTGAATCTTCTGAATAAACCTTGTTAAACGTAATTATACATACCTATCATTTGAAAGATTTTTTTTTAACTAAAGAGAAAAAATTATCTTGCAAAAAAAGGCCATAACTTACTATTTATTTTTGTTCGTCTGATTTTCCGAGTGAAATTGTTGAAAAAAGAGCTGCCAAAGCTGGAAATACAAAAACAAAATATGTAAATTTCAGATTGACTGAAATTTTTTTTACGGATTCCAACTATTTTCGCAAAAATCATTATTGATCTAAAGAATTTCAACACTTTTTTTTTTAAGGATATATTAAAACCTAAAATCGTTACAAAATTAAGAGAAACAAAGTTTCTTTTGCCGACCAAGTAATTCCAAATTTGGTATCTATGAATAAGCAAAAAATTTTAACGAACTTGGAAATTTTCAAACACATTTTTGTGAACCACTCGACCAGATCTACGATCTCTACTAGGTCACTTAAAAAAATCCTTCATTTCTTTTTTTGTTTTCGTAGCACTGTGTTACCATTAACAGACTTTTATGGAAAAGAATAAAACGAGATACATGAATTATAAAATAAAATAATAATATAATACTAAGTATTCAAAATTTTTTTCACTATATGGAATTACACTGGATTTTAGTTTTGTCTAGATATAAATTTACTTGATCAATTAAATACGAATATATAGTATGTGAAGGCCTTTTACTATTATTTTATAATTTATATCAGAATTATCTGATTTGCCTTCCTTTCATGGAAGTGCATAACGTAATTGGTTTTGTATTAAAATATTTAAACACAAAATTCACTTCGAAGAAAGCACTAGTTCAGACCTTTTCATAGTGTACGTAACTTTGGATGGAATTATACCCCCTTTTTGGCTTCTCAAACAGTTCATTAGTTGACAGTCCGGCAAAAGTGTTTGACCTTAATAAAATAATAATTTGAGAAATTGAAAGGCCTACATTTTTACGCCGACTTCATATGGTAGGGGATTTTTTTAAAGAAGCCTTTTAATGGCAGAAACACATTCGGAGGTTTGCCATGGCCTGTTGAGGGGCGACTACTATAACTTTGGCACTTCGTTATTTGGCGTCACGGCGCTTTCGTTAAATTTTCAAATACAAAATATATGTAAAACGGCAAAGTGAATAACTTGGTTCGGAGAACTCGGGTGAGTATTTTTTGTATTATATATGGGCATTTCCACGGGCACACCCACCGCGAGCGAAGTTTTTTTACAACCGATAATATCAAGCTTGCATTATCCCAAATATTTTACAGCGTAACTAAGTTAAAAACGATATTAAAAATGGCGGGAAATCTCAATATAGCCTTTTCTTACTATTTATTAACTTTTAATACAATATTTTTCTAATTGATTACTGTGATCCGATTTATTTCATTTTACCATGCGAAGCTACAGTTGATTAAAAAAAAACATCCAGAAAGAGTAAACAAAGCTCAAAAATAATACAAAAATCAAAATATTCGATATTTAAATTAAATGTTTGAGCGAATTCGCTTAAATGTAGTACGAAAAATTTAGTTGTGAAGAGGACTATGTAAAAATTAAATTTTAAAAAATTTCAAACGTAAAAACTTAATGAGAAAAAATTAAGAAAAAGGCCGCATAAAGTAAAATAGGTATCGGAGAAAGTATGAAAAATTAAATTAAAAGAAGCGAGAACCATGAGCCTTATTTATGTAAGCAAATGTTACAAAAAGCAATAAGTAGATTCAAATTAAAAGTAATTCCGAACGGCATTTGGGTCAAAAATCATTTCATTTTTGTTTCCTATATTTAAAAATTATATAAAATAATTTTAATAAATTTGTTTTCATTTAGTAGAAATTTAAATTCAAAAAGATAGAATCAACTTGTTGAGTAGTAAATGGTACATATGTCGCGTCACGAATATCACGTCACGTATAAGTTAAACAAATTGGTTTTGTTTTTCAAATTATTATATTTTATTCCTCCTATTATGTAGGAGTAGCCGGTGTGATCAACAGTTAAAGTCGCTTGTCCGCCAAAGAGTGATATTTTGTGGTTGTGCAATAATGAGGCTAACCAAAATTATCTAAAACTATTACATGTTTTTTCTTATTGCTATTGTAGAACAGCATAGCTTATTACTACCCTATTCTCTTACTCTTGTTGTCATTGCGCTGCCGCTACAGTTGCTGCTAACGCCTCTGCTACCGCCGCAGTTAGTATGTTGCTATCTCATGTGAACTATTGGTTGCTTTGTTATTGTTATTGTCATGCTCCAAACAGCAGACTTGCCGTCAGCATTTCTTGTGGGAAAATATGTTTAAGCAGCTGCCTTGCCGTTGGTGCAGCTGGTGCGCTTCTCGTTACATGTTGATACTCGAAAATTAGCTGGAATGAAGAGCGTCAATTTTGCGTGGGATTGCAAGCTCAGGCAGATGAGCACGTAGTTGGTGTTAACTTATATTTTGCAAAGGACACTGAAGAAGAATTTTCATCGAAAAAGAAGTATACATTGCGTAAGCCAAACAAATTGTACCCCACTTGTGGGGCTTCATTGGAAGCTATTGTTTCAAACTATGTTGTCCTAAGAAAAGAGTGTACTATTGTGTTATTCATAAATGTATTCACAAATAATAAGTTACCTTTATATGCAATCATTTGCTCATCTATACTTTGGAATTCTTCCTGCGAAATTTCATTGCATTTTTTTTTATGGCGTCCAACAAAGGCCGAACCTTGTACAACTTGTCATATTCAGGTGTTCCCATCTGAGGCTGTTTAGAATTATCGTTAAAATGGAAAAACTGTTTAATTTTTTCAAATCTGTTTCTCGGTAATGCATTTGCAACGGTCGCTAGTTTGAAATTGGCCGCCCACGCCATTCTATAAGCTGGTATTTTCACAACTGTATGGTAAAGAAGTATGCCAACAAACCTTTTCATTTCAGGCACAGTGCATTTCAATTCTATGCACTTCGTTTGCATGGCATATAAATTCGTTTGCTCACTTATTTTCTGCCACAGTTCATCCGCAAAGAAAGTACTAAAATATTCGATGGGGGTCTTCACCGCATTGCTGCCTAATTCACTTTTCCAGGTGGTCTCACTTTCCATAAACTCTGCACTCCTCCATTTCAAACTCATCAAATCAATTTTTTCCATCACCACCTGTACAACGTTTTCATTTTCATTCAAATCTCCATCATTTTCGCTTCTAATAAATTGGTCAATCAAACCAATTTCCACATTTTCAACTCTGTTATCCAAATTTTTCAAAGTTTATTCTATACTTTCGTCCATATTTCGATCTTCTTCTTCTTCATTTTCCTCGTCAGCCGAATGAAAGTTGGCAAATTTTTCAATCTCAGCTTGGGTCAGACCTTTTGGGCGCATCTTAGAATGTGCATACAAAAAAAGTTTTATTTTTTGAAAATTACCACAATAGACCAATGTTGCATATACGCAACACGACATTTACAAAACTATTACAGACAAAGTAAATAATATTTTCATGCGGGATTTTTTTTAAATACTCACTTGCCTTTCTTTATTTAGTTGTTGAACTTGTTTTTTAGGATGAAGTTATTATTTTAATGTTTTTTCAACACTTGTTTAAAACCACGTTTTTTTGCACAATGAATTTGTCAACTAAGCTCTCGGGAGAATAGCTACTAACTGAACGCGTGTGCAGCTGACTACCGAACAATTAGCTGTAAGCTCACTCGACACATGCAGCTATATTTCTGCGAAAGGTTCAAAACAAGAAATTTAAAATAACGGTAGTTCGAGGCTTAAAATACAATGTTGCGTATACGCAACATCGGGCATGAGAGGGCTAACCACTGGAAGTTACATTAAGATATTCAAACATTATTCGTAGTAGTTTACATTTTTATAGATGCAGCTAAAAAGCGCATATATTTTATGTCACGTCACGAACTCGTGTTGATTTCTTTATTTCTTCCAACTAGAGATGTGCAGAACAAAAAACCCGTCCTATTGAACCGGGCCCTTTAATGAACTGGCCGGTCCGGGCCTTAGAATAACAAAAAAACGCGCATAAAGGAATCAAAACTTGTTTCCAAAGAACCCGAAAACTGGTTCCAGAAAAACCTAAAAGCGATTGATTGGGAGAGACCTGAAAAACGAGTTAGTAGAACTGAAGAACTGAAAAATAGTTTCCAAAAAATAAATCCAAACTAAATATAATTTAATGTGCATTATTTTTATTACATTTTTGTCACACAAATATCAACTAAACAATGAATTTAATATATTTCTTGCTTTCCCTTACTTTACAACAAAAAATCTTTATATAATATTTTGTTTAGCCATTTGGATTGAACCAATTTCCGTTACCATATTTTTGGGAACCACAACTGTTCCGCATACCCGGTTCTCCTTGTAACCGAACTCAAATAGAACCTGCTCTTTAAATGCTTTCAATACAAAATTTTGCACTAAATATGTATAGGGCTTCTAAAGAGCAAAAATCGAATTAAAGAAAAGGAAATTTAAATTATTCACCAATTTTCTGCACATCAATTCGTACGATTGTCACGTTCGCCACTATGGAAATGCCGACACATAAATACAGATACATATGTATACATATATCTATTTACTATTTTTTTAATCTTTTATGTGCCCGGATTATATAGTACTAAATATTTGCATAAACCATGTCAACCGGATGCTAAGCGTCCATTTTTATTTCTTCTTTTTTTGCCTTTTTTACTCTTGATGCTTTGTTTTTCATTTCAGTTATTCTGTGTTGCGCTTCTATATTTTCATTCCGTCTACTACGAATACAATACATCTACATCTATGGCAATGCTTTGTAAATACTGAGAACTGCATGCTAAAAGAAATATTCCAGGCAAAGCATTTCATTGCCTTGGTGCTCTAAAAGCTTTCAATGGCTATACTCGTAATAATTGGATAGATTGTGCTTTTCTCAGAATTACATGCTTCTTTATTTGCAAATAAAATAATAGTAAAAAAAAAGGAAATTGGCGCTTACATTATATTGGTAGTTGCGTGGCCGAAATTATCCTACAATTACAGAGTTGCACTTACTCATTTTTGAAAATATGTACTCAAAGGATAAATCTACAGAGCTGTCGGACCATGGTATGTTTTCTGATGTCCCGTTGTAAAGGGTCTTGCAATAGGGACGCTACAAAGTAGACCGATAATGACAGCAAACGACGCCATACTTTTCCCGCTCTTTTGACATTTCTCTTCAGTAAGGCCATTTCATTATGGAAAGATATACGATCCAACAACGAGTCGAAATTATTAAAATTTACTACCGAAATTCGGAGTCAATGGCCTCAACTTTAAGAGCGCTACGTCCAATTTATGGTCGTCGTCATTTCTGGCTGAATGGCTTCGTCAATAAGCAACATATGCGTTATTGGACAGGCAGCAATCCACACGTACTCCATGCGTCAACATTGCATCCCGAAAAAATTACGGTTTGGTGCGGTTTATGGGCCGGCGGCGTCATTGGGCCGTACTTCTTCCGTGAGGATCAAGACCAGCACGTTACTGTGAATGGGAATCACTACCGCTCAATGATAACCGAATATCTTGGGCCCGAATTGGATGATATGGACTTGGACAATATGTGGTTCTAACAGGACGGCGCCACAAGCCACACTGCGAATGTCAGAATCGATTTATTGAAAACCAAGTTTGGTGAACGTGTTACGAGAATCTCACGAAATGGCCCAGTCAATTGGCCACCTCGGTTGTGCGATTTGACGCCGTTAGACTATTTCCTGTGGGGCTACGTCAAGTCTATGGTCTATGCCAATAAGCCAGCGACGATTGATGAATTTCGTACGAATAGCGAAAGTGAAATTGCAGCAGTATCGGCCGATTTATGCTTGAAAACCGTCGAAAATTGGGTTCAGCGTCTGGACTTCTGCAAGCGTGCCCGTGGTGCCCATGCAAAAGAAATCGAGTTCCATACATAATGGCATCAAATGTACTTTCACAGGAATAAAGAATTTAATTCATATCCCAAATTTTGTAGCGTTCTTATTGCAAGACCCGATACATCATCAGGAAACAAAAAATTATGCTCGGCGAACAAGTTTTTGGTATTATATTCCCTCAAACAACACCAAAAAACTTTATGAGGCAAACCACCGCTTAGGCATATCAGAAATAAAGAGCTCACTTACTTTAAACGATCCGACAATCGCAATTTTTGTCGAAAATATTTGTCGCTTGCAGTAACGATTGTGCGATTCATTAACTTATTCTTAACGACATTTAACAGCTGTCTCATTATATTTTTTTCAAAGCACTATACAGCGGACCAAGCCTAACTAAATGCCAAAATGGGCGAAAACCACAAAGAGGAATAGAAAAAAAATGCAAACGAATGCATACTGTAATCGAAAACATAAACAATAATTTCAGCTTTTTTTAACATATTCGATTCGATTAAATACTACTTTATTTCAAACTACAAATATTTATAAGTGTTGTTATATAAAAATTTTTAATTCGCATTTCTTATCTCTAAACGACAAATTAACTATAATTTTGTTGTTATACTTGAATTGTAAATAAACATTTCCTTTTACAACTAACATTTGCGGTAGAAATGGCGATTGCCAACAGTCTCAATGACTGAAATACGAGCACGACCGATAGCCCCTAGGATTGCTAAAGCTCCACTTGGCTCATGGGGAACTTATGTATTTTAAACAAGACATTGACTTAATGTACTCTACATCTTACGCTCATGAATATTGCCCATCTTAAATAACTTAGCAATATGAAATTCGAATTTAATATTGCACAAAAGGTTACATGAGCTACCTATATCCCGAAATAAACGTCAACCCACTGTTGTATGTGCTTACTTCCACCTCACCTCGTTATAAGTCATGCGTATTTTAATATTCGAAAGACTGTCGAAATTTCCTTTTGTCAACTTCAATTTCAATTTTGTCAATTCAATAAAATCGCGGATTATTATTTTGTCGATTGAGTTAAGAGCTTCATATTATTGTCGTTTAGTTTTCGATAATCGACCAGTTAACGGCAATTGATGATACAGCGATAGCGAATATCGTTAAAAAATGGTCACGAATTTTTATTTTATCGATTGAGTTAAGAACTCTATATTAGTTGAAGTTTGGTTTTCGATAATCGACTAGCTAACGAAAATAGCTGATCTGGCGATAGCGAATATTATTAAAAAAAATGGCTACTGAATAGCAAAATCGTTAAAATTTTTATTAAGATGAGTTAACCATGCGAATATCGTTAAAATAGGTTAGTAAATCGCTCTACAGGTCTAGCAACATACATATATTGTATGACAACCGCTGGTCCCGACAGTCTATACGTAGGCTGTAAATGGCGGTTAATTCACTTCTTTACCAACTATCGTTTCATGAATGCCATCAGCAAAGTTCATTCACAACCCACGGCAGACAAAAAACCTCAGAATCAAGCAAGAAGAAAAAATACATGTCTCATCGATTTCGATGTGGAAACTATAATAAAAAAATACATGCAAATACAATTCATACTGATCTTATGCTTAATACACTCCGAATTTTATATCGAAATTGATATTTATAAAATTTTACATTTGTAAAAGCTATTATCAGCTAATTTCGTTGTCGCGGTAGTTTTGTTTTACTCAGTGAAATTTCGGGGCGAACGTCACTAACGTCGTCGCTCTACTGCGCGTAAAATTCGTCGTTCGCCAGTCAGAACTTTCAAAGAACTAGCTGTAGCTAAATTTTCGGTAAATTGGAAATCACATTATACGAAGGGCATTTGTTGCCCTTCCTCAAATCGAATTCATTTCAGGTGATGGCAATAGTTAGCTGCGTTGTTCTTTTTTCTTTCGCCGTGCGTGTATTTTGTTTTCGCTTTCAGAGGAATAGCTGTTAAAGCGGTAAAAGCAAAAACAAAATACAGGCAACTTTAACAATTATGCCACAAAAATGCAAAAACAAAATACATTGGTTTCTTCTCATACGAAACAGGATTTTCTACTGTTTTATACACAAAAAAAAAATAGAAAAATAAACTAAGGCTCCAACTGAGCAACATTACCCTAAGTATTACATATAACTTTGTTCACAAAAAGGGCAACACCAACCTTCGTACCAAAATTTAAGTAAACAGAAATATATAAGTAGCAAGGTAAGTTAGATTCATGTGAGTTTTCAAAATAAAAGTATGACAGCGATTTATTTGTTTTATTTATAGGGGTCCGCGAATTGTAGTAAGGTGGCGATAATGAATGATTCGCACTAGAGAAAAGGTTAGAGAATCTCTAACTCAGCGCTAGTTATAGATTAGCTAAGCGCTTCGCTGCCATTCAACTCATTGAGTTTTCCACTTCAACAGTAATTGCTGATAAGCCAAAATATAGCTCTACTCAAATATTTGGTGACACTTGTTTGCTTCGTTAGGTGCTTGGCCAAGCTTCTCTTCCACTACACAATGTGTGTTTCAGTATATCAATGGACTTTAAGCTGTATGCCGACATTAAATGGTCTTTAAAAAAATTGAAAGATGTTGGCTGGCGACCGCCATTTATAAAACCTTTTTCTATGATTTAGTGCTTCACGCGCCGACCGAAATTGGAAAGGTCATACTCCGTGTAATTCCACGCATCACTACACACTTGGCCGCGGCCGCCGCGCATATATTTATAATATATTAGACTGGGTCGCGAAAAAAGTTCGCAATCAGCTCATTTAGTTTGAGAGAATTTTAAGGTCATAAAAGTCTACGTGCTTGGCATTTCTCAAAAACAGCCAAAATTAATTTCTTTTCATAGCTTTTTTTGTTGGAATGGGTATTTGCTGCTGCTTCTCTACCAGTAGGACGATCCAGTCGTTCATCTGTACACTTGAATTCTTCCACTTCAGACACTGAATGAGCTTCGCACTCTCTATCTTCTTTTCTGATAGGCAAATGACGTCCGGGCCAACTGGAAATTTCCGAAGTTGGGGTGAGCTTTAACGAAAGTGCATTCCATACGTTGCTAACCTTAGCAACACTTTTTTCTATAAATTCCCTTAAGAAACCGTCCGTGCATTTGATAACTCTGCAGCCGTGGCATGCTTGCTACCGGAATCTGTTTCTCTTTGAGGTGCTCTACGACCAGTAAGAGTTAGCCGTCCCTCAGTAAAGCTCCACACTCCCAAAACTTGTCTTCCATTATTACTCTATGCATCGACAAGAGCGCTGCTTGGGGAATCTGCACTCATTCACTTCTTTTGATCGGTTTCGCTTCATCGGCTGTTGTGCTTTTGGTTGTTGTTGCGGTCCGCGTGTCGCATGTAAATTTTGCCCTCCTTCTCATCCCAGGCGATCTTTTCAGGAATGAAAAGGGTCCTCTAATATCTCGCTTTCAGCATTTCTTGGCTTTCTTTGGGGCCATTGTGGCTGGTGCGCCTCCTTTAATGGCTGTGGTTTGCTGACTTTGGGTGACCGGGGTACTATAGTTGGTACTCGCAGCTCTGACGCTCTTCTAACTATGAACTGAACTGAGAGAACGCTCCTCCTTTTTCGTGCTTTTATTTTTGTTTTTTTTCCATGTTGATCATACTTGGTCCCACGAGTTTTGATGGCAGGGGTTTGTCCACCGCGGCATTGCCAGTGTACCGACGTAAGGCACTTGAATTATTGCCGACCTTGCCCGGGCATCGTTAGCAATGGTGGGAGATCAGCAATTATGCGTTCTTGGCTATTTTAACTTAAGCGGAATTTCGTGATCGTACTTGAATTCTTCTAACTTTCTACCTTCGTCTAATATTAAGAAAGCTTTTGAGTTATACAAAGTTAGTTTCTTAAGCATAGACTTGCGCCAGATCAATAGATATTTTAATAAATCTAATTGAATCTTAGATTTAATTTTCTTATAGACTAACTAAATTTTTTTTTTTTGGAATGTTGCTCGCCAATTTCGTCAGCTAACTGCCATCATATTCCGTTAGTGTTATATTTAAAATTTTATGAATTTTTAAATGTCCCTTCCGGAAGTGATGCTTTTAATTTTAATCTCAAGTATTGCAATTTCGAGACCCTTAATAACCATTTGCTTGATATTGATTGGGAAAGTCTTTTCACTAAACTAGATATAGTCCTTAGTTGGGATCTTCTTAACTCTAAGGTACATGATTATTGTTTGAATCGTGTTCCAACTAAGCACAACAAAAGTTAAAGTTAGTTGGTACACTAAGCACTTAAAGCATTTAAAAAACCTCTTAAATAAACTCAAAGTGCTCAAAAATACTTCAAAATCTTGTTTGCCTGAATTCAAAAAACTTGATAAAGTAATTCGTAAGGGCGATATTAGTAATTTTGAAAATATATAAAGATGAACTCCAAGGTCTATTTGTCGTTTATTAAATCTAAAACAAAACAAAATCAAACATTCCTACCTCCATGTTTTCTAAAAAAATAAGCATGCAAAGTTATTTCTAACCTTTTTGCAGACTTTTTTAGTGCAAATTTCATCGATGATGTTTGTGAACCTGGTAATCTTAGAGTTTATAATACATGTTTGTCTTTTGGCTCACTGCTGCTCACGTAGAAAAGGGTGGTAAGGGAAATTTTAAATCTGAAATTATCCAATCAAACGGATGTAGGTGGTATATCTCCTATTCTCTTCAAGAACTGTTGAAATAAATACGATGTCTCGAATAAAAGACCGATTGCTATATTGACAACGGTTGCTAAATTGTTCGAAATCATTGGCAAGGTTAAAACTATTTTTGCAATTCAAAATGTAATTTGTCAGAATCTGCATAGGGGTTTGTTAAGAGTAGATCTACTATTTCAAATCTAGCTGTTTTTACAAATAATTGGATTAAAGTTTTTGAGGCTGGTTATCAACTTGATACAGTATATGCGGATTTTGTCAACGTGTTTGTCCCATAAATTCTTACTTAATACATCAGAAGTTATGGATTTTCCCTCCATACTTCCTATAATGGATAAAATTTCATCTAAAGGGGAGGTATTGTACGGTAGTATACTTGGACCTATATTATGTATAATCTTTATAAATGACATAAGCTCGTGCTGCTTATTCTCGAAATTTCTTTTCTCAAGCTGATGATCGCAAAGTTTATTAGATTGTAAAGACCCACGAGGATTCTATGTCGCTTCAATCTGATTTAGATAGAGTATACTGTTGGTGTGAAAGAAATTAGCTTTTCTTAGGTACTAATAAATGTTTTCCTATGATTTTTTTCTATAAAGTTGAATAAATTAAATTCAACTTATTCGATTGCTGGTACTAATTCGTTTAGGTTAAAGATTTAGGAGTGTATTTTGACTTTCAACACACATTTACTCTCCGCATTCGTTGCATTGTTCCAAACGCCTACTCGATGCTCGCATTTGTTCGTCGTAATAGCTCCGTTTTTTTTTATCCTATACCCTTAAAAAACTTTATATTATTTTTGTTAGGTGTCAGTTAGAATATGCCTCAATTATTGTGCGACTATTTCATTCTACGCATGTAAACAGAGTAGAGTGTTTGCAGAAAACTTTTATTAACTCTAAACTTTACGGAATCTATGCCTTCCTATAAGACACATTGCTCACTTTCATATCTGGAATTGCTTGTGGATAGGAGTAAATTGCTATCCCACTCTTTCATCTTCAATATGCTCTCAAATGTAGTTGATAGCCCCGAAATTTCGCATATAATACTCCTTAATATTCCTCTAAGAAACTGGAAACGTTCTAACTTATTTTACGTACGGACGTCCAGAGTAGTTCTAAAAAACATAGTCTTAAATTACCTTAATTTAATTTATGAAAAAGCTATATAGTATTTTTTAGGCATGGTCAGTAAGAAAATTTGTATGCCTTGAGTAAGTAAATTAAAAAAAAATAGATACAATTTATACTATTTTTAGTGCACTATTTTCAGGACGAAATTTTTTAAGTTCGCTCAAAATAAACTTTCAAACTTTTTTTGTTCATATCTAGAACGATCCGCTCGAATAGTTGGTGTACAAACAAACCCACACATTTGTAAAAGAAAAGTCATTTAAATGCAGCCCAAAAGCAATTCAAGTGCGAAAAGTCAATAGCAAGTGAAACTTTATTATACCAATATTACAGCGGATGTAGCCAATAGCCAATAGCCAAATAGCTGTTTGTGGTTCATTCCACTTCTCATTCAAATAGCCAGCTAACAAAGAAAACTAATTTTATACACTTTAATTGTGTTAGCTGCAACTGCGATGAGAGAAATAGAAAGCAAAGACCGTTTTATTTGCAGTTGAAATGTTTTTGTTTTTTTCATTTTACTCTACGTAGATTTTTGTTTAGATTTTCTGCTAAAGCTTTTAAGCTAATTATTCTCTCACTTATTTGCGTATGTACGCTAAGTTTTGTATGAAATAAAATTGAAAAATGTCCAAGCAAATTTTACTTCATTTGACCACTTTGCATGCAATTCTTCCATGGCATTATTTAATCCACTTCTACACTTAATCTCTGACAGGTTTACGCAAATGTCGCGAACAATGGCCCGAGGACACCATGGCGTATGAGCGTTCGTACAACATTTTCTTAGATTTAGTGTTGCTTGTGCTGCCACTGTTCATATTATGTGTCGCTTACATTCTCATCACACGCACACTGTATGTGGGTATGCGTGAAGAACGTGCTTTGATCTTTGGTGGCAGCACGCTCATCAAACAGCACGACGATAGTCCATTAGAGGCCGTTGCCACTGTCACCAAGAGTACGGCGATCCCAGCAGGGGCGACACTTCAGGCGGCACCGTCGGTGCGAAGTTTTAATTTGCGTATGTCATTGCGTTGCCATCAGAGGAAAGGCGGCATTAAGAAGCGCACTAGACAAAATGTTGCAATTGAGACGCAGTGTGATATTGGATATCATCAACAGAAGCAACAACAACAGCAACAAGTAAATTGTTATGGTAAGTATAGTTTTTGAAATTTATTTTTCTATACAAATTCATAAAAATTAAAACTTAAGATTTGCAAGAACACATTAAATATTGGCTTGATGAATTAATTGTGGATGACTGAAAGTCTAGAAAGCAAACAAAAAACCAAACGCTTTGGATGCTACGAGTATGAAAATTTTTTACAATGAACTCTAGAAACAATGTACTGACAAAAAAACTGGATGAGAGATTTTCCGCTAAAAAGCAAAAAACAAACGTTAGTTGGCAGATGTTATGCATTATATTCAAGAAATCTACTTTCATTCTGTATTATGAAAACAAAAACAACGGTTTCTCTATTCTACAATTATGAACTTAAGTTACATTCGCTTTTCGCCGTAAGCGTGTATGCTAATTTACCTGTCTTAGCTTTCAAAAGAAAAAAACGACTACAGTACAAGCGCACTGGGTAAACACTCACACGGTTTTCATGTAAAACTTGAGATGTTTGTTTGTATTAACAAAATGCATGCATATATGCATTAATGTACTTCAAAAACTTTTGGAATATGTTTTAGCATATTTTGAGTAGATAAACCGCCATATGGTGTCACGCGGCAAAAAAAAAAACTTTCTGCTATTATGTAACCATTTTAAAAGCCGCCATTATTGTGTACAAAATTTTAGGGTTACAAAATTAACAAATTTGTTGGCTGCAATTAAATACAATACCAATTTTAACTTATCTGTTTCCATGGATGTATTAAAGAAAAAAAAATGAATTATTCTACCACAAAAAATAAAAAAAATTAACGATCCCCCTTTTTTGCTTGTCACTGTGCTTTGTGTAATCTATTTGTGGTTTTTTTTCTATACAAATAAGTCAACAGCTTTTACAAATACAAAAGTTTTAATTTATTAACACGTAAATAATTAAATTACATAAACTTGTATTAAACTAAATGCTTTACACTTAACACCAGGCACCGTATCAGTTACAATTTTTATTAACGATTATTTTGCGTATTTATTTAATTATTCATTTAATAATAGGTATTTTTGATATTTATTTTGTAAATCTATATTGCCACTTTTTTACATTTCTATTGCTAAAACTTACGATGAATTTTATGGTGCCGTGACATAATCCCCACGGACATAATCCCCATTACAATTATGGGGATTATAACTTCTTTTTTTTCGGCCATAACCCCCATAATGGAATGGGGATTATGTCCAAAAAAAAATCGGTCATAATCCCCAGAAAGTAGCGGACATAATCCCCGTAATAATGGGGATGATGACCATTTCCGATACGGTCATAATCCCCACCTTTGTTTTTGAAATATTACATTTTATTCATGACAATCACGTAAGTAATACGAAGCGTATACATCAGTATTTTATCTAAATTTGTAAAAGGTATCATTTTATTTCATTCGTTAGAGTACCCTGAAATAGAAATGTTGAGCGCAAATTGTGAATCTAAAGCGCCACAGGCGAAAATTTTTTAAACAAATCGCGGCGAGTAAGTAAAAAGTAGTTCAAAATTTTTCTATTTTTTCGATTTTGTAAGAAATTTTCTCAGTTTTTCTTAGTAATAAGTAATTTAAATATTCTTTAAAATTGCAGGTATTTCCATTTGCTTTTGTTCTTATGTCAAATAAGAAACAAAAAGCATATCAGCACGTCTTGCAGTTTATTAATTCGAACTTACTCGAAATGAAACCAAAATCTTTTACGACTGATTTTGAAAAGGGAATGAGGAATGCCATCAAAACGATATTTCCAGAATGTCGATTGAAAGGATGTTGGTTTCATTTAGAATTCCGACATATTTCCGTTGTACATAAATTTATTATTCATTTAACCAAAAAAAGTAATTTTTTAAGTTATTTTCTTTCTTTCGGACATAATCCCCACAGGAAACGGTCATAATCCCCATTCCATTATGGGGGATATGACCGAAAAAAAAAGAAGTTATAATCCCCATAATTGCAATGGGGATTATGTCCGTGGGGATTATGTCAGGGCACCGACTTTTATTGGTATGACTTAAAAAAAAGTCAGCGACTGATTTATATTTATGACTTTTATAAATAAAAGTATTCGGTACTTGTTTTGTTTTGGGTTATAAAAGAGAAATTAAAAATAACTTTTGAAATAATAATCTAAAATAACTGTTTTATATAATTTTTAAAATAATAAAAAATTAATAAGAAAATAATTGTTATTTTAGATTTATGAAATAAAAATCAAAAACAGCTATTGTTTTTTTTTAATTTTGCATAAAAATTGTTACAATTTTTTTTCATTCTCGTTGAACTGAAAAATCGATTGGTATATCATATTTGGTAGTAGAACATTTCCTTCATTGTGAATTTTTCAATGACAGTTTTAAAAATAGCACTTATTTTCCATCACTGCTTAGCAGGCATTTTTAGGTACGTTGGGGAAAATATCTACAGATAAGTTCAATGTGAACTTCGACGCCACTTGCAGATCTCACCTCAAAACCCACTCTTATCAGCACTGGAACTCCACAAGAAGAATCACGCTTTTAAGAACTACCATTTTTTTATAAATAAATGGTAGTGAGAATTCTGCGGAAGTCACAGTGAATCGAGTTATTAGCTGATTACTTTTTTATAACACATGCATTTTGGCAAATAGCATTAAACTCAAAAGCCCCCAAAGGGACCGTTAACTTCTTGCCGCGAAGACATTCTGGTAAAATGGTTCACTCCACCCACGTACTTACTGTACATCCTGATAACAGTTAAGCAATTCACTTGAATTTTCGACGGCTTTTAATTGACGAATCCAATTCGATCGGTTTTTGTGGCAGGAAGCAATCCGTGGCAGTTAGAAGCAGTGTCATGTCAATTAGCGGCAATAATTTCTCAGACATATGATGGCATTTTGATATTTCCTTTCAGTTTGTTGAAATATTCGCGAACTTTCGCAAATTTATCGTTGAGCGAAAAGGGCTTAGTCTCACAGAGATGAACGTTGCGCTGAATCTCGAAAATCTATTTCGCCGCATGCTGGCAGCTACTAGCTAGCATTCCGGGAGTCACTCTTTACTTCCCAAAAGATTATCATATATTTTGGTATTTGATGCTTAATTCAACAAATATTACATGCATTGAGAGTGCGATTTTTCTGTAAGGCATACAAATCACTCATATCTGCAATAAATTTTACAATTTCATCACTGCACTGTAATTCGAAACACTCAACGACCAGGTAAAGAAAATGTAGGCAAACCACGTTTTTATTTAGCATATTTATTTTCTGTGTTCTTCTTTTCCTCTCCTCTTCCTCCTAGTAGTTTCCCACAGATGTAGGGGTCTACTTTGTAATTCAACTTGAGATCGAAGAATGTCAGCTTCGTTTTCATCTCCTCCAGCGAAAATATAATAATAGTCAAGGTTTTCTTCGTCGTTCAACTTCTCGATACTCGTAATCCCATCTAGGTTCAATCTGTAAGACGCAAACAAGCATATGGAATGTAAGAAAACCCAATAAGAAAAATAACGATACTTACGGCAAAGAACGCAGATTACAAAGAAGTTGCATCAGTGAAATTATACTGTGGTTGGAAATGTTAGTTTACTTTACCACAGCACAAACCAATTGGATCCAATCAGATTCTAATATCAGTCAGCAAAAATCAAACTTGTTCTGGTATGGTGAAATAATCCAAAACATTATGTTGGCATATCCGGTGAAAGTATGCTACTTCTTTGTAATCTACGTTCTTTGCTTACTTTTTATGCCAGTTTGTATAGCTGGCGTTTGCAGACATTTTTCTTAGATACTAATACCTATTGGCTTTGGTTAATAATATTAGCATTCACAATTAAAATTGTCGTGTGGTTAGAAAAAAAAATTATAAACATATGTCTGAGAAGTCTGAAGAGTTAAGAGTATTTCTTGTTTTTCTGTATTTATTAATTTGAATTTTAGATAAAAGTAATAATACCGAGTATCTTTTTTCTCAGAATAAATTCAAGATGTGAAATTATTTCATAGATCTCTGAAGTTTTTACTTTTAAATGTAGGTTTTCGGTATAACCATTTCCCAAATTATTGATTTTCAAAGAAAACCTTGAAATTTCGAAGAACTTTTAAATAAAAATGTCAAAAATCTTGTTTCAAATACTGATAAAATGGTATCTGGGTTGAAATTTATTCAAAATATTTTCTACCCATTAATATAAATTACAAAAACAACTATGAAGAAAACCTATTACACAGTGAGACAAAATCAGTTTTTTTGGTACACATGTTAAATGTTAGCAGAATAATGAAAAAAAAGTGAAAAATGAAATATTAATAAATTAAAAGTATTACATTAAAAGTGACCCTCCACGGTCCTTTGAAGCTTAAAAATCGATATTCTCAAAACTCTGACGTGCTACAGCAAAACGCCGAGACACGTATTTCTTTATTTTAAGCCTATTTTCATATTCTGTTAACATTTCTCATGTGTACCAACCACTGTCTTACTGTGTTATAGCTCATAAGTTTTCAAATTTTCACTTATTAAAAAATAATAATAATGTATATTTTCCATCATCTCTGCTCGCATTGCAGTAGCATTTCTCGTTCGAAATATATGTATGTACATCAACTTTGCATCCTGTGAAAAATCAATCAACTGCTAATCATTCTGATCTCCACATTTCACAAAGTAAGTTAATGTTACCAAAAAATACACGCTACGGATGATGGATCATAGAATGGAAGTTTTTTTTTCAATTGTCTGTATTGTTTTTCAAAAAAATTACGAAATCACTTCTTTCAACGGAACAACTGTTCTATTTCACAAAAGCTTCTTCACGCAAGGCTAGAAAGAGTGTTGTAATCGATTTGTATAGGATCCTTACTACCCGAAACTTTCTGCACTTCAATGCAGCAGCTGACAGTGACGCATAATTTGGCAATTAGAATCTAGAAGGTTTCTTCTAGAAATTGACAACTATAGGCTTGCACATTCGCTGAATGGTTGCTGGTAATTTTTATTCTCTCAAAAAAAAAAAAAAAACGTCCGTAGTTGACGCCATGAAAGAGTCGGACAACAATTTTGACGCGGTTTTTGTATAGATGATGTCATTGATGTGATGGTTTGGGTGAGAGGATTACGTTGTTGGGGATTAATATTTTAGACCTGAGTCAACTTTTTGCTTCGTGCCGTTTTGTAAATTTCCTACACAGAAAGTAGCAAGCATGCACTACACTTCTAAGAAAAACCAATTAGCAACCGAGCGTGATGTTGCTTTCAACAAATATCAAATTGATCAGAATTCGCCCCGTTGTCTCTGTATACGTGTATGTTAGAGCCCTGCACGAGAATACTCGTTTTCGATTACACTTTGCTGTACACGCTGGACCGCTGCTGTGTTGTTCGAAGACTTCGAGCAGCGAAGCGTAGACAAGCGAGGCGGCCGACAACTTCTGCTGCAACTGCTCGCTGTGCTTCTGCTTGTATAGCAAATATGACGCGCTAGCCCAAGAAGTTGTCGAGAACTTGTGAATGTTTCGAAAACTTGTTTACGATGCCGACGCATGTATGTTAAAATTTCGTTGTGTGGAAGAAAACGCGCAACACCGTCCGCAAAAAAAATTTTCAAAAATCAGCGGTAATTTTGACCTACTTCAAACTTGCACTTTATGATACTAAAATTAAATGGGCTATCAAACTATGTACCGAGAAAAATTTTGAAAACTCTCAATAAAAAGTTGAAATGCAAATATATAACTATGCACATAGGATATACATGTAGATGTGTATTTCCATTTATAGTATATACATGTACATATGTATTTAGATATTAAAAAATATAGAAATTCTTGTAAATCCTTTAATGTGTCTAATTTTTTTTGGTTACGAAGTATGTATTGAGATAAAAAAAAATCGCTACCTGTGTTAACCATTTTCACTAAACAGTTTAAAAAGTTCTAAATGCAAAATGTTTACATGTAGGTACACTAATGTATTTCAGTAGGTAGCCAATTCAATTAGTATGTTAACTATTTCCATGTACATACATACATACATGTATGTATTTATGTATAAAATTCCATAATAGGCAAAATTTGAGGAATTTTTTTATCTATTTTCTGCATTTAAAAATGCATACACAGTACTGTTCAATATTTCGGTTACGTTAGATGTGTTTTTGCGAATTTCAACTATAATTATACAATATTTATCATGATGGAAGTTGCAGAGGCTTTGGATCGACAGGCTTCTCCTGATGAAGGAAATATTCAAGCACAAATTGAAAATGGAGAACTTATTTTGAGTGAAAAGCAAGGAAGAAGCAAAGTGTGGCAGGTTTTCGCAAAAATTAGTAAACAAAATGGAGACGAAATACAAAATTACGTCAGCTGCAGGGATTGCCAGAAAATTCTACGTTATAGAAATAAATCGACTTCAAATTTAGTCAAGCATAAGTGCTATATTTTAAAAATGGCTGCGGTTAATGAAAATAAAATTGAGGTAGATGAAGCAACAAAAACACGAATAACCAAAGTGGCTACCAAGTGGATTATCAAAAACTGCAGACCATACAATATAGTAGCTGATGATGGACTAGGAGAACTTTTAGAGCAGTATATACTAATTGGAGCAAAACATGGGGTCAACATTGACGTGAAAAAATCACTTCCACATCCAACCACGATTGCAAGAAATATTGGAGCTGTATACGAATTGTGTTTCAAAAATGTAAAGGATGAAATAAGCACTATAAAAGAAAACGGATTTGGGTTAACATCAGATATTTGGACCGATGACTACAACAAAAGGAGCTATATTGCATTAACGATGCACTTTTTGGTATCTGGCGTTTTATCAGTGCGTTTACTTGGGATGAAATCCATGGAAGGCGAAAGATGTACAAGTAAGTTGGGAAACCGTATTAATTTTGAATTAATACTGAATTTGCAACTCTAGGCGAAAATGTATATACGAAAACAAAGAAGCTTCTTATGGACTTTGGCTGTGAGTTTACACAAAAATCTGTTATAGTAACGGATAGAGGCACAAATATGATAAAAGCATTCCGAAACACGCAACATATAGCCTGTATTAGTCATCTTTTAAACAACGCCTTACAGAAGTCAGTGGAAGAAGTTTTCGAAATCGCTGAACTAAGTAACTCTTGCACAAAACTAGTAAAATTTTTCAAAAAATCTGGCTTAAATAATAATTTAGTACATCGTTAAAAAGCAACTGTCCAACGCGTTGGAATACAGTGTTTTATATGCTAAGATCAGTTGAAAATAACTGGGAGGAAATTAGTGCCATACTCGAAAGCAGAAATGAGCTGGGAAGAATCAATGCCATCGACATAGTTTGTTTAAAAGCAGTGGTACTAACACTTCAGCCATTTGAGGAAGCTGTAAAATACTTGGAAGGGAAAAATTACGCAACACTACATTTAGTATTGGTTTACATTCACCAATTAAAAAAACGAGTGCCAAACGAAAGACAGTGACTTAGAAGCAGTTAAGAGACTAAAAAAACAGTTGGAGTTTTACTTGGTTACGCTGGTCTCGGAAAATACCACAGTTTTCCACAAAATTGCGCTATTCTTGTTTCCTCCGACGAATAAGCTTCTATTGTTTTCTGAAATTGAAAAACAACTAGTTGAGCAGGAATGCATAAAACTTTTAAATGGCATCCAAAGGGATGTTGGAAATATGCGAGAAGTTTGCCCGACTTTGCCAATGTCGAAATATAAAAAATTATTTTTGGATTTTGTAGAAGCTGAAAATAACTGCAACTCGGAGGGAACAATAAGCCAGGAGCTTCAAATGTAGAAAGCTGTGCGAGTCATTAATAGCGAAGTCTTTAATGTATACAATTGGTGGGAAATGAATAAAAATAATTTCCCAAATTTGTACAAATTAAGCTGTACCATACTGGCGACACCTGCAAGTAGTGCTTCTTCAGAAAGGGTATTTTCAGCAGCGAAAAATCTTTTGTGTGAAAGAAGATCCACACTAAATGAATTCGCTATAAACCAAATAATGTTTTCCCATTTCAATATGGAGAAAAATGAACTTAATATCGAATTTTAAGAATATATAACAACATATGTAGAAATAAGTGAAAAATTATGTTTAATTTCAAAATAATGTATAACTGGATTCAAAATAAATGCCTAATTTTCTTAACTCATCAACGTTTTTTATCTTATGGAGGATTAATGGTGGGAAACTCACAAAGTGCGTGTTTTAATCACTAGCAATAACAAATATAAAGGGGTTTACCAGAACAATTTATTTCATTGCCGACATTACATATATTACCATATGCATGTACATATATCGTTTGGAAGTATCGAGAGGAAAAAACTCCCTAAGTACCTGCTTTAACCTCTTTCACAAAACAGTTCTGAGTACAAAATGTTTAAATACGTGTATTTCAGTAGGTAGGCAATTCAATTAGTATGTAAATTATTTATGTATGCATATACATATACGTGTGTATAGTTATACAGTATTGTTTAAGCAGTGGAGTGAAAATAAATAGGCTCACTACATTTTGACAAGTTTTGACCATTTTTAATTTGCTTGTTTAGTGTTTCCTATTATTTTCTTTTTAAATATAGCTCATAAGATATCAAAAACTATTTAAATCCAAATTTCTAACTTTATGCAAAAAAAGAGAAAAACTCGGCCAAGTTTCACCTTAAATTCCAACTTTTTAATTAGTTTTAAGAAAAAATTTTGGTATGTAGTTTTGTAGTACATTAAATTTAAGTCTAACAAAATGCAAGTGCCAAGTTTCTGAAAAATCCCGCTGATTTTTAATAATTTTTTTTGCTGGCGGTGTTGGGCATTTTCTTCTATACAAAGTGTGTTCGATCATTTCTATACACAATTTAACTAGTAATATACATATGCACATATGTACATACATATGTAAGTATGTACATTTGTATTTTTGTGACCACGTGCCTACTTACATATGTACATATGTATGTGCACATGCACGCATTCTTTCGCATCGCTCAACTGGCGCAAAATAAATCCATGCGCACATACACACGTTAGGTGTTCGAAGCCTTCTAAAAAATTTCGGAAACTGTACAGTAGTTTTCGAACATTTTTTTCCCGCAAAGTTCGCTTTGAGCAAAACGAACATCTCCGAGTATGCCTGCTACTTTGCGACCGACTGTTTTCGTTGCCGATTGGCAGGCAGCAAGTGAAGCAGTTGGACCGAAAAGCAGCGAACTTTTTCGAACGGCCAAATTTGGTTCTCGTGCAGCCCTCTAGTGTATGTATAAAATTCGCCGATACACGCGTAGCACGTTTTGTCCATTTATGCTCTATTGAGGGATAAACAAATTCCTGGTAGTGTGATTCTTCGAAATGCAGACTTAAACTGGCCTTCAACATCGTGCAATTTAACACATTTCAATTTTTTTTTTTTTTTGAGTCTACATTTATGATCAAGTTTATTCGAACGCTCCATCAACGAGATACAAATCCTGAAAAACAGTAAATGAGCTGTTTTTTTTTTTAATAGAGCCACAATTATGCAAAAACTTGTTGAAAATTTTCATTAAAACAATAACAACCTGATTTTGCAGACTATGTTTTTCGTTGTTAAACTCAAAGTTTGAACTTCTCAGAAAATTGAATGGTTTTTTTTTACCCGAGCTCGTCAGAGCTTGCTTTTCGCAGCCTAAAGAAACCAAAATAGAAATAGACATATGTATATATATAAATACGTTTATGCCAAAATGTTCAAAATGACAAGAAAATATCGATTAATCAATGTCTGCCTGCCCGTCGGTGCGTTGGTCCGTCGGTGCATCGCATAAGTCGAGTAAATATTGAACTATTTGAACGAAACTTCGAACACATATTGAACCACATAACTTCCGACATAGCTAAAATCAAGCAAGCAAAAAAAATGCAATATTATAAGTATAAAGAATAATTTGCTCAAATTTAATATACAGCATAGGGTTAGCAAAAAAATGCGTAAAGATTTTTGTTTTTGAAACTTTACTTTAGAGTAAACGGTTATATTTCAGAAGCGCTCAGAGCAAACTCTACCTAATTTCGTTGAAGTTTTACATTGCAGATTTATCAGTATAGTTTCGAAAACTATAGAAATCGGACGAAACTCACATGCACTTCTTATATCACGGTATCTTGCAAAACAAAAACAATTTATATATTTCACTAACTATAAAAGTTAATTTACTGACAGAGATTGATTTATAGAAATGAGTACTTGAGTTTAAAAAAAAATTAAAATTAGCTTGCCAAACTCTAATAAATTTAGTACACATTATGGAATTCATTAAGTAAGCAGACCTCTCAAATATTGGTGATTTACTAAAAATTAAAATATTCTCTATTTTGTTAACATTTGCCCACATCTAGCACTAAGAATTAAATAAAGGAGAGAATTTCGTAAAAACCTTCGTTTTTTTTGTATCTTGTACATTAAAAGCATAATAATTTCGTTTTATTTATATTTAACTAAATAAAAGTCGTTTGAATGTTCAAAATGAAAAACATTATTTAAACATGACATTGATACCTGTTTTTTTGCAGCCAAATTTAATTTATATGCAGATGATTTTAAGATCTATTCGGTAATAAAAAGCTAGGATGACTCTCATGCTCTCCAATCGGACTTAGATAAGTTTTCTGTCTGGTGTTCACAAAATCGCCTATCTTTGTTCTCACTAGAAAGCTTTACCCAATTTCTACAAGTTATTTTATCTCTGGCGCACGATTAAAATGCGTGTTCGAAATTAAGGACCTAGGTAAATACCTTTGATACAAAATTGAATTTCTCTTCGCATATTAATTATATTGTGCCAAAATCGTATGCCATGTTAACTTTTATCCGACGTACTAGCATAGCTTTTGCTGATCCATATACACTAGAACTTCTGTATACAACTTTTGTGAGATCTACGCTAGAATACGCCTCCTTTATCTGGAGACCTCATCAAATCTCGCATATCAATCGTATAGAATGCATCCAAAAAGTTGTTATTAAATTCGCTCTTCACTCGTTAAAATTTATGGACCCTTTGCCTGCTTATGAATCTCGCTGCCTGCTCTTGAATTTAATGACTTTAAATAGGAGAGAGCCTTTCTCGCGTGCACCTTTGTTGCAAATATCTTAACCGGATCAATAGACTGTTCTGACCTCTTGGCAAGGTTAACTTTTAATATCCCTTTCGCAGTTTTAGGCTGTTCTCTATGTTTTATATTGAATTTTCTAAAAAAAAATGCTGCTCTAATGCGAACTTTCTCGGAAATGAATCTTATAACTGATTTCGATTCATCTCTTCCAAACTGCTATGTGCGTAGTTTATTATATAATTAATTTAAACAGTATTACGCACTTTTGTTAATAGCCAGTAAGGATTGTGTTCTTTTGGCTGAATTAAAATAAATAAATAAACAAATAAATTCTGAATAAAAACATGCACCATGTATTTGAAGTTAGATTTCACCCGATCTTAGATTCTTCTTTACTTGTTTAAATTTAAAAATTATATCCCCCTTTTTTTCGAGTCAACTTGCCTGTTTCATTTCTGTTACTTAACGGTAAATGTATCACTATATTACTGCACCCAAATCCAAAAGTTTTACAACAACTCTGATGCATTTTTACCAATTTTGTAATTTTTGACCGGCAACGTTTTCAAATTTTATTTGCATATAAAGCAAAAGCTTGCAGATCTAAAACCAACGCTCTTACTACGAGTATTCGTACGGCTTTCACTCAATTTAGCAATGTAAGTTAACAGCTAAGCAAAATTTGACTGCACCGAAACCGAAGAATTTTCCATCCTCAAAATACGGTATTTACTCATAAAATGATTAGACACACACCTTTACAAAATGGCAGTTTTGTGAAATTTCCATTGAAGTGGCATTCACAAAAACCATAAATTTACACAACTGACAATAGAATTATGACTCAGGAATTGGAGTGGAGTATCGGAAGTCATGAAAAATTTGCATTTTGTAGCAAATTTGTTATTGTGTTTTTGAAAAGATGAGCAGGTCAACATCAATGAAAAAAGAGTAGAAGATTAACGAGTTCACGAAAGTATCTGCTACTTTTTCCGAATAATAAAGCACAAATGGAAAATTTGAGTCAAAAATACAAAATCATATTGCTGATGGAGCCGCTGCTGTTGCTCTTCATGAGTGCCGAGCGCAAAAGGTTTTTGTCTGGCCGCATAATATTTTTTGTTTTCGGTTTTTCGGTATTGACTTAATTGAAATACAAAGAACCATTTTTGTTGCGGCAAATACATATGTACAGTAATTTGTAGATGTGAAAGATGAGAAGCCAACTTACGCGGTAATGAAATTGTGGCCACTAAATGAAGCAGGTAAAGTGTATTTTTCCTTTCAGGCAAATATGCTTGTATTGTGCGAAGGAGCGACAGAAGAAAGAAACCGAAAATTAAATTTGGGCATAAGGAAATGTTGAAATATTTACTATAATTTTTCAAGTACCACGCGTTTGTATGTGTGAGTTTGTATACATATTTGTAATCTGTCGTTGGGGATTATTCACCGTCATGTAAATTTCATTGCCACATAATTTTATGAGACAAATCACTTAGGTGTTATACATATATGTGTGTATATACAAAATTGAAAGCACTAGTTTCATAAACCTGTATATAACGCTCACGCTTAAAAAGTACAACAACTCAAAGCTCATCAATTTTGGTACTATGCACCAAAAATGCTCACTGTTTGCGGTTATGCCCGCATATGTTACTTGGTTGCAAAACTGAGGCTATATTTCGAATAAATTTAGTGAAAATAACTAGTTATCAGCCATACTCTGGCAAAGACTCCCAAATATATTGTAATGGCAAAATTTTTAGTTTGTTGTATATTTTAAAAAATCCACCACGTGAGATGAGTCTGTTCATTTTGACTCCGTGAATTAAGGCTGTTGTTAGGCGGCATTAGGCCACTCTGCAAAATGAAATTAGCCCGCGGTCTTTAAATGCAAAAAGATCGATCTGATTTCAGTTGGAGACTGCAGGCTCATTTACCGCCATACGGTAAAACTTATCAACCTGACAGTAGTCTAAAAATATATCGCAGAATATAATTTCGTTGTCACGTAATCAGTAGAGCAGAACAACTACAACGACTGTTGTCATCATTAGAGGGCTGACGCCAATTTTCGCCTAATAATTTTAGGCGCACAAAACCTGATGACTCTCAGGCTCATAAGTTTTGCCAGGTCATCAGTATAGGCGGGGCCGCGGCCAGGGGCCCCCACATTTGGGGGGCCCCACAAAATGAAAGAACAAAATATTTTTTTTCATCAGTACAAACGATTTTTTTTGATTTGACATTTTTATTCCATTTTATTTTAATTCGTTTTTGTTACTCAGTTGATTTGAAAAAAATATTATTATATTACTCGACACAGTTGGTCATTGTCATTCGAAAAAAATAACCTTACGCGCTCGCATTGTAACTGGGTTAATCTTGACATAAAAATACAATCCTAGTTTGATTATTAAAACATCATCGAATCATAACTATTATAACTTTACTTACATTAACAAACTTTAAAAATCTAAAGGGCACAGCGTTTGAATAATAAAAAATTAGTTGTGTTCAAGCAGCTGCGTTAGTGACTATATATATACATTGTTCTCGGTTTGCCTTAGGCACGCGTAGGACCAAGGAAATTCCATAATTTTCATTTATCGAATATAAAATGTCAGTGAAATGTCAGGCCATCCGTATTCATCCATTTCGCACAGACACAGTCATGACATAACATAAGGATTGTTCAATCTACAAAATTTAACAGCAAACTTATATGTATAATAAATATTTATCCTCATGTAAATTCATAACTTCTCGCGCGTTTGCCTACCTAGAACCTACCTTTGTCTAGAGCAAGCTGAAAACTCCATATAGTCAGGTTCTATGATTATCATATCATTATTCATGTTGACAGTTTGAATGTGTATTGCTTGAAAATAGTATTTTTAGTCATAAAAAGGTTTTTTGTTTTATAATTGAACTATGAGATCTTTTATATGGTCGGCAGTGAAAATGTGTTTGATTTTGTTTATAGATAGATATAAAAGCGGGGCCCACACGTATCCAGGCCCCGGGGCCCCCACATTCTTAATCCGGCCCTGAGTATAGGGTTTAACTTTTTGATTGCGACCTTATTTCACGCAGTCTTATTTTCATCCCCGTGAATTAAGGCAGAAAAAAACTCTAGTCGGTCCAATGCCGGTTACGCCATTCAAAGTATTGTTGGGTATTTTTTAATCGCGACGTCTTATAGCATTTTTTGATCGCGGTCATATTTCACGCTTTCTTTTTTTTATTCTCCTTCTACTAAACAAGATCATATGTAATAAAATGGATGCCAAACACGAAAAAAGCAAGTCATTTTCCAAAAATTATGGCTTACTGTTATTTACTTATTTTATTTATTTGCTTAGAGCTAATTTTGCAAGTTGAAAATAAAAATACAGGGTTAGGTATTTTATATGCTTCTATAATCCATTGCAAATTATTGAAAAATTCTGTATATTTTTTTTTTTTTAATTATTATTATAATTATTAGTTTATTAATAAATATAATTAAAATTACAATATTAATGTATACGCACTAGCTACCAGGGTTATCGGTTTAGTCACACAATAATACAAGAATAGTTTGAACTTAAGACAAATTAGATTAAGTGGAAAATATTTAATGCTTTTAGGAAGTTAGTAATTTTTCTTATAGTTGAATTAGAAGTTACGGAAAGGATGGTGAGTGGGTTTTCGTTTTTAAATATTTGTGTGCGTATATTTGAGAGTTATGGGCAGTGCAGCAGGATATGATGTATTTTTACGTTGTTGGCGTTGCAGAATTTACAGATGGGTTGAGGGCTATTTACCAGATGATGATCATGTGTAAGTTGCGTATGGACAAGTCGAAGGCGTACAAAACATTTGTTCATCCACGCTGATATAGAGGTTGGTAGAGAAATCGCAACGCCGCACATATGTAGGTTCGAGCTTGGCCTAAAATCGTGTTTTTCATGTCTTCCGATTTGGATGAATTTTTCACAGTTTTTTAACAACTATCCAAATATTACGAATCCACAAATATTAGTCCCATATCTTTATTATTATGATTACATGTTGAAAATGACAACAAAATGTACTAAATATTCAAAATATTGATACAATTAAATGAATCTTAGAATATGACTTTTAAGTAATTTTTCTGTTAGTATCATAGAGGAGATTTGTAACAAAATTCATTTGAAAAAATAATGTATGAAAAATATCGTGGAACAGCACATTTTCTATGTCAAAATGTGAATGCTTGTCAACTTCAATGGACTGCATCTTTTTATCACCGTCTAGCCCTGTTGAGATATATCGGGTGTTTTTTTTACAGGTTTGTTTTTCGAATAGAGATAAAACTGGCATTTTGTGGTCAAATCTGGCAACTCTAATGTCATTTATGTTCAGTTTGGTTTGCCATTTCATCATGAACAGGTTGACAAAAGAACAACGCTTGCAAATCGTGCAAATTTATTTCGAAAATAATGGTTCAGTTCGCGAAGTTTACCGCGAGCTCCGTCAATTTTATGGTCGACATAATCGTCCATCAGAGCAATTAATTCGGTTAACCATGGATCGTTTTCGCACTACGTTTACTCTATGTGATAATACGCATCCGCAGAGACGTCGAACAGTGCGCACCGAAGAAACAATTGCCGCTGTAGAGCAAAGTGTTGAAGAGGACCCGAATGAATCGATTCGCCACCGTGCACAGCAATTGGAGCTTTGTCCATCAACTTTATGGAAGATTTTGCGCAAAGATCTTGGCTTGCGACCTTACAAGATCCAGCTTGTGCAAGAACTAAACCCGCGAGACCATGCAATGCGTCGTGATTTTGGTGTATGGGCCGAAAATGAGATTGATCTCGATGCTGATTTTCATCGCAAAATTTTGTTCAGTGATGAGGCTCATTTTTGGTTGAATGGCTACATCAACAAGCAAAATTTCCGCATTTGGAGTGAAGAGAATCCACATGAGACCCTTGAAACGCCATTACATCCACAAAAACTGACTGTTTGGTGTGCTCTATGGGCTGGTGGAGTCATTGGGCCATACTTCTTCCGCAATAATGCTGGAGAGGCAGTTACCGTTAATGGAGACCGGTATAGAGCCATGATAACTGACTATTTTGTTCCCGAATTGGATGGCATGAATGTGGATGAGTTGTGGTTCCAACAAGACGGCGCTACATGCCGCACAGCGCACGTCACAATCGATTTATTGAAGGAAACATTCGATGAGCGCATAATTTCGCGGAATGGACCTGTAAATTGGCCACCAAGATCGTGTGATTTGACACCATTGGATTATTTTCTTTGGGGATATGTGAAGTCGCTCGTCTACGCCAACAAACCAGAAACGTTAGGGGAATTGGAAGCCAACATTCGTGGCGTTATTGCCGACATACGGCCCCATATGCTCGAAAAAGTGGTTGAAAATTGGACCTGTAGAATTGGCTTTATTCGAGCCAGCCGCGGCGGCCACATGCCAGAAATCATATTTAAACATTAATGGCATAAAATTATCCTTCCAATAAAGCCAAATTGATGGACCTTAAAACGATTTTCTTGTGTTTTATTTCAATTCGAAGTTCTATACCCCTAAAAAAAACACCCGATATATATCAAATTACAGCCTGAAGTCTCAGCTAAACGATAAAAAAAAATTCAGCTGCACGTTTTTGCACATTTTTGAAACAACTTCAAAAAACTGTAAAATGGTAGTGGAAAATTACGCATACGCCCAAAAGTATGCAATTGTTCTTAAAATTGTCTTGTCTTTGATTGGTTATAAGCAGAGAACTTAGTTCTAAGTTCTCTGGTTCTCTGCACCTAGACAAATTCAGGGTAACCAGCTTTATTCAATTCAGTTTATCGACTATCCAATTTAAACAAAGATATTAATGGCAACTTAAATACGAATGAACATTTCAGTATACATACAAAGTGATAATGAATAGAATGACTTAAAATAAATACAGAGAGTAAATAAATTAGTATTAATATAAAGTGAGCAAACAGAGATGCCAATGAATATGAAATGTGGAATGACCTAAGTCAATAAGTCTAAAGTTTTATTATTATTGATATGCTAATTTACATTACAGTGTTATATTGTGAATTAAGGAAGATTTAACAATTACATATTTAAGAATTTGCGAATTAATGATGAATACCAACAGTGACATTGATATCGTTGTCCAAATTCTTGGAATTAACAATAGTGATATGCGAGCAAGATTTCTTGAAGCTAATGGAAATTGGATTTAAAACGTTTACATAGTGCGTAAAACAACAACCGAGAGTGAAACCCCAAGTTGTTCAAAGAAAGTTAAACGTGGGTGTCCAGAGATACCGTTTGAAGATAGTCAGCCAAATACAAAAAGAAAAAAGCTGCGAACATTTAGTGAAACCACATCACAGGAGCTGATTGCGTATGCTTTTAAAAAACAGGAGAGCAAAGATAGACTAATGAACGCGTTTACTCCGCTTTAATACTTGATGCTTCATTAACTAAGCATCAATATAAAGTTTTGCGCAGTTCTGCCAAGGGAATTGGATTTGATATTTATCCTTCATATTACCAGGTCTTAGAAACAAACAAAAAATGCTACCCTGCAAATGTTCAAGTGATGGAAAGTTGCAGTAAAGTAGGTCTGCAAGAGTTACTTGACCACACAGTAACAAGAATTATGATGACCAAATCGGAAAATGAGGTTGCAGAATTCCCCAATGAACTGCAATTGGTGTCCAAATGGGGCTGTGATGGGCACAGTGAATACCATCAAAAGTTCACAGATCCGAATACATCAGATAAATATATGTTTTTAACATCGTTTGTACCATTGACCCTCACGGAGCGAAACGATGCGTCAAAGATGTGCTGGAAAAATACAGAGCCAAGTTCAACCAGATTTTGTCGATCGTTAACATCAAATGATGGTAACATGGCAGGAAGGTTCTTCCAAAACCCATATAAAACTGCTGACATAACGGGCGTAAAAGAAGAACTTATTCACCGGTTCATAATTGTTTTAGTGACGATTAATTGCAGTTCAGCGACCGATACCGCAAAGTTCCACGTTTATTGCATGGATACAGCAAAATTCTTTGTCGAACATTATGGCTGGTACCAAATGCCGGTAACTGCACTTTGTTATGCATGGTAGCAAGATCATTGCAGAAGCTATTCTTCCAATTGATATGTTGAAATTATTATTGATTATTGAGTTTTTAAATCTGGTCTTTACTTTCAACAGGTATGCTGTCTGAAGAAGCGCAGGAAGCAAGAAATAAGGACTATAGAGAGCCTAGATTGTATCGCTCGCGCAGAATTGGTCGTGTAGCCACTAATGAAGGCGTGATGTGTCAGTTGCTGATGTCTTCCGACCCATACATAAATAAATTTCGCCATAAATCAAAAATTAAAAAAACTGGAATATGATATTGAAGTACAAAAATTATTAAAAGACTGATTGAAACGATTATTCATATTTTTTTGCAGTGCAATTATATGGAAAGTGGGCGTAAAAGTGGGCGAATTTCATTCAAATTTTCAGGAACGTATTATAAAATTCATTTTTGTGAAAATTTAGTCGATCGAGTAAAAATCATGGAAGTTATGTCACTTTTTCAATTTAAGTTGTATGGGAGGTGGGCGTAAAAGTGGGCGGATAGTTTTGATTTTTTTGTCATGTCTTAATAGTATCCAAGAACGCGTCTGTGCCAAATTTTGTAGTTCTACAAACACTCCTTCTATTTTTGGCCACTGCTTGTATGAACTTCAACCAATGTGCGCCGTGGGGATTAACCTTTTTATATTCATGTTGGTACGAGAAATATTCGTTGTATAGGTGACTCTTTACTGCTTTCGAATAGATATTTTTAATGCATGTTGTGCCTAGTGGGTTGAATGAGTATAAGCCGGACTTTAGTGCAAGTTTTGCCGCTTGGTCTGCGAGCTCATTGCCAGGTATGCCTGCGTGTCCAGGTGCCCACATTAGCTTTACATTTGGCGACGATTTCATTATTAGTTGTTGTAGATGTTGTATTGGGCCCTCATCCATTTGTATGTTTTTTGCATCTTTGAAGACTGATAGGCTATCTATGCATATAACAATTTTTTTATTTTCTTCGTTAGCCAGGTTTGCGGCCGAAAGTAAGCCCTGCAAATTCAGCATCGAAAATGCTGGCATGATGTGGTAGTATGCCGTGAGAGAGTATTTGTCCGGTCGCGCTTGTCACAGCGAATCCAACTCCGCTGTTTTGTTTTGAACCGTCAGTAAATATAAAATTCCAACCAGTAAGCTTTAGCTTGTTAGCAATTCCACGATATTTTTGTTGGTAGGTGACGTTGCTCGTAAAGTCTTTACCCAGGCGAGACAATTCGTTTAAAAAGCTTTTCGGATCCAGTGCCCATGGGGGATTTCGTGGTTAAGGATGCGGGTAGAATCGCTAAAAAGTTTGTGGATTATACGACTCCTGAGGTATGTCAAACGGTCTTCTTTAGCTTGAAAACCACTTTCCACGAGTAAGTGTTTGATCGGCGTTGTCCTAACCGCTCTTAAGCTTCTCCGCACTGCAGCATGGAATGGTGCCTTTATTTTGATGAGAGATGAATTTGCGCACTTTCCGTAGACTTGCAAGCCATAATCTATTTTACTCTGTATGATCGACTTGATAATATTAAGTAACGTATTGGTATGTGCAAAACTTTTTCTTGAAGACAAGTGTTTTATTATATTAAGTCTGGTAGCTAGGTCGGTCCTTAATTGAATACAATGATTCTTAAAACTATTTTTATTGTCAAAAAGTACACCTAATATTTTCATACAATTTGTGTTAGCTATAAGTTTGTTTTGGTATAGGATTTTTAGCTGGCTGTTTTTTGCAGACATGCAGATCCTTGCATTTTTCAAAAGAGTTGAAAGCACCTGAATGTTGTGACCAAATTAGGTTCTGCTACTTTTCATGCAAAATAAAGTTCATTCTCTAACAGAACCATATAAGCCATAGTTTTAAAATTTATGCAAATTGCTACATAGTTAAACAATTGTCATCAAAATTACAAACTTACAAAAAAAGCTGTCGAAAACTTTCGAGTACGAAGTTTTGCAGCCCATTAAATTAGGTCCAATAAAATTTATATATAAAGTGCAATTTATTTTCGACGCATTGAACGTTTAAAGAAAATTAAATTTTTATATGGAAGAAAACCGAGGCATCTTTGCCAGAAGCTCGCACTTTAATATTCTACATGCGCTACAAAACTGCATATTCGAGAATTTTCTTAAATTGGACTCTGATGAAAATATTTTGAGTGTTTTTAGCAAGTAATTCGCAGCCATATCTCAAAAGAAAAAAATCATCAATAATTCAGGAGCATCTTCAATACTTTGTAAATTTCGGTAAAGCTATGTATTCAGAGATTTTCACAATTTATGTTTTCTAGAAGTACTGCTTTGTAAGAAATATATTTAATACTACAACAAAAACCATATAACATTTAAAAAAAAATCGACAAAGTAAAAAAAAAATGATATCAAAGTTGCAAACTTTTTAATCAGAATTTTTAAAAATTTCAGATATACAGTTTTATAAGCCATTCAATTGTAGTGCAAAAATGTGTTGATTTTTAATATTTATTTTCTTTTTGCAACGGGTGTGATTTTTCTTCCGTTTAAAAATGTTTCGGCCATTCATGATATGAAGTAAAATGAGAATCCCCGCCAGCTACTTCCATCCTGCACATTTTTGTAGTTAGTAAAATAAAATAGGCAAAAATACTGAATACCAAGTAATTATCTACAAACTCTGTGCAAAAAGTTCGAAATTTTCAATTTAATGAGTTGTTTTCAATTTTACACAAAGTTTGAAGTCTGGATTTATATGCTGTAGTTTAGATTATAAAATGAACTATAAAAATTAGTTTTAATTAGTATGTAATTGAAAATAGTGATTTCTTTTACTTTTACCATGTACCAAGCTCTAAAACAAATAAAAAAAACCCATGATTACTAAGTATTTACATTCAGCTGTTTTCGTTTTGTGAGGTCCGTAATCCCTCAACAAAATTTTATGATAGTTCTTACTTTTTGTGCATTTAAATTTACGCCAGCTTTGTGAGTGCACCAGAATAGGGTGGCAAGCTATAGCTTTGATTGAAATGAATTACTTCGACTTAATGCGCTTTTAAATAACAAACTCGTATGCTGGTATGCACAGCTAACTAATGCGGCTCTAATGAAAAGTGTGCAATGTTCTCCACAAATAATCACCAGCCAAGTGGCAAGCTGTATATCTCCATTAGTATTCTCCAGTGCAGTAAAAACAAACAGAGGCAATTATAATATACATTCTTAATTTTGTGTAATGAACAAAAAATTACCTAAATATGTACGCCACATACTCGTACATATATAAATATTATTTCTGCTCTGCTGCTTTATAGATAAACTAAAAAAATAGCAGGCGTTGTCCTGACCATATTTATTTATTAATTAAAAAATGTAACCAGAAAACTCATTTCGGTTTCTGTCACATATATAACAGGTGGTAACACTCTCAAAAATAAATTTGGGCATGTCCTCGCCGAGCCGAACAGTTTGACATTCATATTTTAATATGTGATACCTTTATGTGTATAACTAATTAAATTTGACTTTCAAAAAAGGTGGTAACCCTCTTCAAATTATATCTATAAACTTTCTGCTGTCGAAGCGAACGGTTTGACATTACCACAACAGTCGGTTTTACGTACCGGAATGACCCGGGTTTTACCCGGCCAAGGACTGTTGTTTCGGCGATCTAACCCTGTTTAGATCGGCCTACCCCACACCCATATTTTACTATTTCGTAAATATTGTGTGCAATTTAATTAAATTCGGCTTTTCAAACAGATGGCAACCTTCTTCACAATACACCTAACCATAAACTTTCTCATCAGAAAAACGAAACTTTTGGCATCTATACTTCCATATTTTTTATAACTGGTAATAAAATTTAATTTAATTCGACTTTTCAAACTGGTGGCAACCCTATTCAACTTAAATATGAATTTTCTCCTCGCCGAGACGAACAGTTTGATGCATATATTTTTATATTCCATATAACTTGTCTCTAAATTAATTTAATCTTCCTTTTCAAACAGGTGGCAACCCTCTTCAGAATGTATGTAGATATGAACCCTCTTCTCGTCGGGACGAACTATTTGACAACCATATCATAATAGCTCACATAACGAGTACATAATGAAATTAAATTTGACTTTTCAAACACGTGGCAACCCTCATAAAAGTTTGCTATGAGCCACCTTCTTGCCGAGACGAATCGCTTGGCACTCATATTTTAATACTTCATGCAAATAACTGTCTATGTCTTTTAATTAAATTTGACCTTTCAAATAGGTGGCAACCCTCTTGCAAACATAAAATATACGTTGCGACTTTTCAAACTGGTGGCAATCCTATTCAACTTAAATATAAATTTTCTCCTTCGATGAACCGTTTGATACTTATATTTTTATATTCCATATAACTTGTCTCTAAGTTAACTCAATCTTCCTTTTCAAGCAGGTGGCAACCCTCTTCAGAATGTATGTAAATATGAAATATCTTCTCGCTGAGACGAACTATTTAACAACCATATCTTAATAGCTCACATAACTTTCATATAATTTTGTTAAGTTTGACTTTTCAAACATGTGGCAACCCTCATAAAAGTTTGCTATGAGCCACCTTTTTGCCGAGACGAATCGCTTGGCACTCATATTTTAATACTTCATGCAAATAACTTATATGTCTTTTAATTAAATTTGACCTTTCAAATAGGTGGCAGCCGTCTTGCAAACATAAAATATACGTTGCGACCTATTCTCATACCAAATATGCATTCAAAACTTCATCAAAATTGGTCGAGCCATTTCTAAGGAGTTCGGCCACAAGAGATTTTAATATTTCAGATTTTAACATTTTCGAATATATAGCGATATATATGTATACTAAAAAATATGTTCAATTATAATTAACGGCAGATAGCATGATTTTGATAACCGTATTCTTACTCCCCCTGTCGCTTTGTCAAAAATTAACAACAAAGATTAGTCAAAGGGAAATGTCATACGTTTTACGCATTATCAAATTAAAATTTCGAATAAAGGGTTAGGTTTTTTGTGTTTACTATTTAAAATAAATACAAACAAATTCTCATCAGTGTTTACAAAAAACTGTACCGTTGTCTTTATTAACATATACTACGTATATACACATAAAAAAAGTTTACATACATATCTAAGTGAATAAATACAGCATTTGTTTAGTATCTAAACTTTACATGCATCTGTTACATACCATATTTACTTTTTGCTATGAACCTCTTTTGGTGAATAAATTAGATAAGGTAGGATTAGTTTAGGTTGGAGTTGGCTATCTTCATTCTAGCACAGATGAGAGGAGTCACGCTTAGGGCTACTGCGGCTGTTCTGTTGTGCTTTTTCCCCCTTTTTGATGCTTCTATGCTTAAATCACTAACATAGTTGCTGTTATTTAAGGATGCTATTGTGATTTGCGAAGCGAATGAATCTTTTTACTCGAATTTATCTGTTTCAGTACTTTAAGTAGCGAAGCGAAATTGTGTCCGCCTAAATGCGCCGAACGGACGGTAATTAAGTGTTTGTAATTTTTTAATACAAACACTTCTTTTTTACAGCAATTAGGCTTCGAAATGACACAACTGTCAAATTTGGGTGAACTGATTTGTCAAGCACACTGATCCAAATGCTAAGAATTTTCGTGTGGGCCTTTGCTTTGCAACTCACAATACCACCCTTGAACACTTTAAAACACATAAATGTCCGTGGAGAGGAAATTAGCAGGATAAGCAAAGAAACTTTAACGCAAGTGCTACGCCACTTTAAATTTGGTATTTATCACTGAAACCGTTGTTCATGCTCGATGTCGAGAGTTGTAGGAAGCCTCTTCAATTTTTTTTATTTTTGTTTGATATTAAAACACAAAGTCCAAATTAAATATCGACATTAGGAGTAAAATACCCCACTATTCGACTGCAGCGGCGTTATATATAAATGTAAAAGTTAAGTACAGGGTTTTTCAATAGGAACGCTACAAAAGTTTTTTTCAATAAAACGAAAACGGTTTGGGATATGAATTAAATTCTTTATTTCTGTGAAAGTACATTCGATGCCATATTGTATGAAACTCGATTTCTTTTGCATGGGCACCACGGGCACGCTTGCAGAAGTCCAGACGCTGAACCCAATTTTCGACGGTTTTCAAGCATAAATCGGCCGATACTGCTGCAATTTCACTTTCGATATTCGTACGAAGTTCATCAATCGTCGCTGGCTTGTTGGCATAGACCATAGACTTGACGTAGCCCCACAGGAAATAGTCTAACGGCGTCAAATCGCACGACCGAGGCGGCCAATTGACTGGGCCATTTCGTGAGATACTCGTAACACGTTCACCAAACTTGGTTTTCAATAAATCCATTCTGGCATTCGCTGTGTGGCATGTGGCACCGTCCTGCTGGAACCACATATTGTCCAAGTCCATATCATCCAATTCGGGCCAAAAATATTCGGTTATCATTGAGCGGTAGCGATTCCCATTCACAGTAACTTGGCGGTCTTGTTTATCACGGAAGAAGTACGGCCCAATGACGCCGCCGGCCCATAAACCGCACCAAACCGTAATTTTTTCGGAATGCAATGTTGACTCATGGAGTACGTGTGGATTGCTGCTTGTCCAATAACGCATATTTTGCTTATGGACGAAGCCATTCAGCCAGAAATGACGACGACCATAAATTGGACGTTGAGGCCATTGACTCCGAATTTCGGTAGTAAATTTTAATAATTTCGACTCGTTGTTGGATCGTATATCTTTCCATGATGAAATAGCAAACCTTACTGAAGAGAAATGTCAAAAGAGCGGGGAAAAATATGGCGTCGTTTGCTGTCATTATCGGTCTACTTTTGTAGCGTCCCTATTGCAAGACCCTATATTTAAAAACTACTAAGTATTTACTTATCTATTAAGTAGTATGCGGTAAATTGTGAACCATTTGCCTTTTTTGCATATCCGATTTCACAAACCGAAATCCAAAAAGCAGGCGAGGAAAAAATGAAAAACATTGAAATTCGATAAAAATAATGCGGAATAAATGACAATATTTTAAAACAAATTTTTTCAGTTTAATATTCCAAAATTGTTTTGAAAAACAGGAATTTCAAAAGAAAATTGTCCAAATCGATCTTATTTTTGCTAAGTTATGAGCATTTAAAAAAAACAAGCTCTTTTTTTCAGAGGTCAATATCTCAAAACCGCTTGCACAAAAAAATATAAAAAAAATCGGAGAAGTCTCCTCAATTGACATTAAAGTTTATTTAAAAATAGGAGAAGCAAAAGCTAAATGGTGTCAGATTCGGTGCAGAATGCCCTGTATATACCTCATTTTTTTCAATTTAATTTATTTCACCTTTTAATGGTTCAGATATATTTATTTATTTACTAAATATTGACCAAAAGTTAAAACTTAGGGTTAACATGTGCGTTTAGCTTTGGCATCTTTGGCCTTAAGCTTGACTTACATTAATTTTACGTTATGTGATAATACATTTTGTGTGGTATTTGTTAGTTGTGTTTAGATATATTGGTATAATTGGGTTGTTTTGAGGTATTCTATGACTTTGCGAATGCTATCTGAGGTAGGAGAAGAGATCGCTGTTAGGGGGTCAGAATTCGGGAATATTTGGGTTCTAATGCTTTTGAAATTTGTATAGTGTGACATGAGATGTGGTATGGTGATGGGGGTAGGTTGGTAACAGTAAGTACAATAGGGCGGGGTATCGTTAGTCATCAAGTATTCGTGTGTTATTTTAGTGTGCCCAAGCCTTAAGCGCTCGAATTTTATTATGTCAAGTCTGTTTAGAAATGTGCTGTTTGTACTTTGAATGTATATGCCGGATTGATTGTTGCGGTTGATATCTTTGTACCAGCTTGAAGTTTGCTCCCAGATTTGAGTGAAATAGAATTGAAATGTGTTCTTTATGTACTGTGTTATATCTTTTGTGTTATAGTTTGGTGTTAAGATCAATGGTGCTTTATTGGCCTCTTTTGCTGATTGATCGGCAAATTCGTTACCTGTGATTATCACGTGTCCTGGAACCCAGTTAAGTTCAATTTTTGGATAGTTCTTTATAATGGCATTTCTGATTTGGAAAGGTAAAATTCGTTTTTTTCAATGTTCGCTATGGCATCTAAGGAAGATAAGGAGTCTGAACATATGGCGAAGTTTGAATTAGTTCAGATGTAACTTATCCAGCCGAATACATAGGAATGCAATATTTGGCACTTAAAAATGTTTATAATTTTTGAGTTTGAAATCTGAATTTATATAGTTTCTGTTAAGAAATAAGCTACATTTTTATAAAAAAAAATAATAAACCAACGGAAGAAAGCAGGTAAAAACTTGCCAAAATATTGCAATCCTATTAAATTGTCCGACATTGTATTAAATTTTTGAATGCAATTTCATTTACCTTCAGTTTAGTTATAACTCATCCATCCGTACACATAGGAATGCAATATTTCGCACTTCAAAATTTTCTTTCAAAATATCCCGCACTTCTGTTACACTAGAAAACTTGGTGCCTTCCAATCGTGTTGGTTCATTATTTCATGCTTGGAAAAAGGTAATACCCACTTACATTCCTACTGTGATAATACAGCTAAAAGGTCGCCCCGTTGACAATCAAATTACCTAAACAGGCACTATTGTGTATCTTTTTTTTTGGTAATTGTGCTGAGCGCTGTGTCACCGGATGTTGTTATAGAAAATAAAATTTATTTCGTAGAAGCGACAGTTTATATAGAGAAAAGTGAGTAATGACTTGACAAAATAGGCGAATGAGAAGCTGTTATGGAAAAACATGCATGTTATTGTCAAAAAAAAAAAATATGTTAGTATCCGCTGCTTTTGCGAATGTCGTCAATTGAATTTTTAGCGTGCTGATTTTCTATAAATTGTTATTAAAGCTCCCATTTCACGTGCAATGAGCTGTCAAAATGCATATAAAATGGTTTGCCGTGGAATTCTATTTCCATGACAGAGTTGTACTCGCTTCACGCTGTGAAAGGCTCACAACATATTGGCAACATAATGTTAGCAATAGTTTTCACTGCACTGCCATTTATAATAGCATAAAGTTGGTAATTGAGCTTGAGCAATGATTTTCTTCGCTGTCTTTCCTAGTCACTGAGAGGGCAGGATAACAGGAAGAAGGATTACAAATAAACATAGTAATTTTAATTCGAAGAGTATTTCAAATGACAGACTTTTAAAAGGACACCATAATAAGTAGACCTCAATTTAATTAGCTACGAAAGTGCATAGCCGAAACGTTTCTTAAATTTATAATTCAAAATGCATATTTTTTAGCGTCTTGCACTTTTTTGAATTTTGTAAAAAAGAAATATTAAACTTCCCTTTAAATGGTTTATGCAAGAGGTCCAGAATAATAATTATTATGGTTAAGTTTTAAAAACAAAGTAATCAAAATTTTTGTTTGGTTTTTCTAGTTATGATGGCATGCTTACATTTATATATTATTTTTATATTTTAAAAACTAAAATTTTAATCGTCGTTTAATTATAATTGTGGGTGAGAAAAAATTTGTAAGTCGTGGACAACTATTATTTTGAGACTTATGTGATAAATATTATTGCGTAATAATTATCATCAAGATAAATTTTTTATGTATGTGTCACTATTATTTTGATTTTTTTTTCGAGACCATTTCTGGTCAAGTTTAGGCTAATTTCGAGACTGGTTCCCAAATGATACCGAACTTTTCTTGTAATAATCCCGATATGGTCTCAAAATAGTATCAAAATGGTTCCAAAGAATTTGTGAACTAAATAACTAAAATAATATAAGTCCTAAAAATACCAGTTATCTATGACTTAAAAAATTTGTATTTCCCCCAAAATCAGACATGGCCAGATAGCACGGCTGCACTCTATTTCGGCTATGAGGAATCGACTTGCATCTGTAGTTTTTTAAATTATCTGCACCCCAACAAATTTTGAAAAATATAAAAAAAACAGTATTTTTGGAATTTCCACCAAAAAGCGTCCAATATTTATTAGCTAGTGTTTGGTAGATTCACAATATTTAAAGCATGAGGCCTTCTGAGCAGCTTTGTCACCCACTGCAATTTGGCCGCCAGAATCAATTAGATAAAAGTTAGAAACCCATAGTTAGGGCATAATATATTAAAAATTTCCCTTGAGGGAATAATTTTCAAACAAAATTTTGTATGAAGGCGTGCAGAAAACTGACAAAAAAATCTACCCTGCATTATAAAATTATCAATTGCTAAAACTACATGACTTTTTACCAGCTATTTGTAATGATTAAAAGTTAACCCCCCTTTTTAGTTAGTTGGCAAGTCATGCAAAAGAATTCGGAAACTTCAGCAATCAAAAGTTTGACGTTCAGGTAATCAAATCACAAAAAGGAAAACATTTAGGCTTGCCGGAGTCATGTGTTGTTTCTACGGAGAATTTTGATTAATTATTTATGAAATATTTGAATAAATAAATGCCGTCACTTAATTTGATTATATTATATGCATATATGTTTCGATCTGTAATTTACTTTAAAACAGGCAATACATAAGTAGATAGATGTGGTAATTGGTAACTAGCTTTAATTCGACCGTTTTTTATTAGCCATTTATGGGCATAAAAAAAGTTAACAAATATCTCGTTAACCTTTAGCAAAAATGTAGCTACCAAAGGCTAGATTGTGTCAAATAATAGTTAGATGTCACATAATGCAGAGGCAACCAGGGGTGCCTCTTTTCTGTTATCATCAACAAAAGTAGTTAGCTTTGCTCACAAGAAATATACAATTAATAGTCATCACTAATATTTCCGTAAACAGATTAAAGTTTGGTATAAGCTACCTTCTCTTCCTGCAGGGTAGTTATGTAGTTCGATTCCCCATGCCCGAAATATGCTGAATTCATCCTCTCCAGCTATTTCTTTGAAAGCTTGCGAAAAGAAAACTTTCATAGCGTTATTATTAGAAACTTTTAATTATATTACTTCCGGTCTTATATATATTTTAGAAATTTGTTTAATTTTATTCAGCTCGAGGTTTAATTAGGAGATACTATGAAAAAGCAACAATTTTTCAAAGTTTAAGAAGTGATAGCTGCTCGGAGATCACCATATCTCCATGATGAAATCTTTCTAGACCTTACCAGGACTCGAACCATAGTGCACGGAGTTGCTGGGCGAGCAAATAAGTTTGACGTCGATACTATGTGTTTAACAGTGTGGTTCGTGTTTTTGGGTTCGAGCTAATTAAAATTATACAAATTTCGGAAAATATTTAAAGTTTTTGAGAAGTATTAGCATTTTTCTTTGTAATTTTATGCGAAGAATATTTTTTATTTCGGAGATTCCTCAAATAATATATAAATTATATAATTTCTCACTTTAATAATTTTGCATGAAGGAGATGAGATTATATAAAAAAAATATATATGTACATACATGTGCAGTGGTACCCACATTTATATTTCATCCTTTTAATATCCTGCACTGTAAGCACAGTCGAAGCATTATAACTGATCTTTATTTTTAACATATTTATTAACTTTTCGCTCGTACTTTGAATCGGTTTATTATTTATTATTTTTACTCTGCCTCTTTTATATCTCACTTTTTATTTTAACCCAGTCATCTACACTCAACCAATTTTTTTGCATGTATTGCTCGGCTATAGGCTTGTATTTTTCTTGTTCACTTTTCCCGTGGGCAGTTCCAATGTTTTCACGTCACTTCAGTTTGGTGTTTGCTTATTTACATATTTAAAAGCAAACGCACTAGTGACAGAATTTGCAAAATATAATATAGCATAAAACAATACATTTGCAGTACATAGTTTTCGGTCATACGCAAAGTGATTTTCCTGGGGCGATGCAATTTTCAACACAATAAAAACCAATTAAAATAAGCTCGAATGGTATGCCTACAAAATTGAGGAAGTAAATAAATGATGTGCTTGTAAGTGGTACGAACTTACATAGATACGCCGCAGATGAAAGCAGATTGCTTATACTACGATTTTCGATACGAAAACTGAGTATTTTGCTTTATAAAGTTTATAAATAATAAAAATTGATTTGACGTTACAATAGATGTTTATATCTTCGTATTCGGTTAAACCAGAACCAATTGGAATATGGAAGTGTACACATCCTATAACAAAATCCTGAAAGGATTTTTAGTCGATAGATCTGAGTTTGGTTTTATATATTATATTGAATGGTTTGTGAAAAAGATAGAATTTGTATGGGGAAGATTATATTTTTAATAAAAAATATTTTTTATTACATTTATTATTATTGTTTTTTTTTTTGGATTTTGGTTCATGAACGGTCATTGATCTTTGGGTATACATAATTATACCCGAAATTCAAAATTAAGCTAAAACATACCCAATAAAATAGGTCGCAACAGACTTAAAACTCAATTTTTTGAGGAAAATGTATTACTTTTGAGTGCTATGTAATAAACAAGGCAATTTTTAAGAAGAATTTTTGTGTTTTCCCACCTTATCGGTAGAATTCTGCCAAATCCAAAGTCATCCTCGTCCCCTTCATTACTTTCGAAGCTAAAAGTTCTATATATTTCTTCGATTGATCCCCAAACAGCTAAAAGTTTTAAAGTGAACGTCCCAGATAATCCAAAAGGGCCTGAACGATGTGCAGGTTGTCGCAAGGAGAGCATAGTCAAAAAATTAAAAAAAATTAAAGCTTTGTAAAAAAACCAGCCTGCAGAATGAAAAGAATGAACAGCAAATCCAAAAAAACTTAGATTCGTTTAACCGTGGTCAGACGCACAGCGCTTAACTTTCTAGAAGGACTCCAAAGAAAAATAATTATTTGAGCGAATTTTGCTATCCTAAAAATCACAGACTTTAATATCTATAAAAAAAAATGGAATAATAGGCTAAAAATCTTTTAGAACTTTGGTAAGGGAGGTGTTTACTTGTATTAACTTCTGATTGCGTCAAAAACGTAGAATCCTTTCATCATTGAAATATTTTATTGGAGATACGTTCTACGTAAGTTGCCACCAACTCCATGTGTTTCAAAAAATTTAAATTAATTTTTAATATTTGGTCTGCATGTTATATTTATATTTCTAAAGTGAGAGTGTGAGTAAGCTATTAAATTTTCAGGTCCGAAGAGCTGGATACGGGCTACATTTTACGGAGAGTTGCCACCTCTTAAAAAAGTTATAGTCAATTAAATAAATTTATTTTTGCTATATAACGATAGGATAGATCTCAATAAGATTTGCTACATGTGCCAATCCGGTATAAGGGTTACCATAGAATCGATTTTAAAAACAGAGTAGCCACTTGCTTAAAAGGTTAAATTAGATGGAAGCAATGAATAACCAGAAACATATACTGCAATATCATATGAATCTTCATTTCCTAAATGTTTTGAAAGAAGGTTGCCACCTGTTTAACTGCGAATTAAATAAAATAATAAAAATGATATTTTACAATAGGAGTGCCCAACCAAAAGTCTTAAGAAAACTTGATTTCAAAAACACTATTGGAGAGAGTTGCCACCTAAGCAAAAAATTAATTGAAATTATAATAAATTAAAGCAAATATTGAAAATGGGTCTGAAGCAAACGCGTTTTAAGAAAGTTTTATTTTGAAATTATTTTCAGAGAAGGTTGCCACCTGCTTCAAGGAGTAAATTTCATTAATTTATTAAGTTAACGGAAGTATCTCGTAATAGGATTCAAAGGAACTAGGCTTAGAGAAACTCATTTATGAAAATATTTTTAAGGACTGTTGCCACGTGTTTAAAAACATTAATCTAATGTTATTTGTAAGCTTACTGAAATATAACAGTATTACTCTTAAACGAAAAAGTTTATGCGAAGACATATTTTATGAGCGTTGCCAACTCTTAAAGGATTTCAATTGATTCAATGATTTAATTTGATTGGTGAGGTAAGGGAAATTCTGCTATACATATGCCAAATGAAAGGAGTTTAAAGTAACTCTTTTAGAGAAATATATTCGTCGAGTAGACAATTTAGATTCAATTAAATTTATAAAGTAAATGAAGCGCTACAAAAATTTAAGCAAATAAATGATGAATGAAATAAAATATTGCAACGTGGGCAGACGTTGTAATTGTTATAACTTCTTTTTTTTTAATAACGTTTTAATCGTTATATATTGAATTTCATTTTTGCTCAGAAAATGAAACATAATTTTTTTTAGTTTTAACTAAAACTGAAGCTAAAAAATTTTAGAACAATAAATTTCAAAAATCTTTTTGGAAACAATGAAACCTATCGCTCAAATCAAATATTCAAATATGGGTCTTCTACGAAGGAGTTTTAAGAGGGGTTTCTTCAGAAAATGGTTTGTACAGGGTTGCCATCAATGGAAATATATGGTATGCGATTCAAAGGAACTAAGCTTAACAAAACTTAGGCAGTAAAATGAGACTTCTTAATGCCATCATCATTTTATTAGGTTGTGCATTTCAAAAAATAAATTTGGTTTCATACTGCGGCAATTATGAAATAGGGGTAGATTCTTTTTAGATAATAAAAAATTAAAAACCAAAACTAGTAATGAATTGAAAGTTGTAATCTTTGGTGAATCTACATACATATTTAATTACTTTTCTGTTACATTCGTAATCATAACGTTAAGCCGAATGCCTTGCGAACGAAGGCGCAGGTAAAAACGAGAAAATATATTGTACGAGTATAAAAAGGAACGTGCAAGACCAGGCCGGCTTACAAATACCAATTCCATTTCACTTTTTTTTTTAAATGGCATTGACAACTTTTGCACAACAACCAAAGCAAATTCAGATTTTTTACTATCAAGAATTAAGTGCTATTGCTTCGGGGGAGAGCTACTCTACTGTGACTATTATTTGTAGACACATTTAAATATAATTTTAATAAAAATAAATTTCATGGAACATAACACCGCAGATATGTATAACATGTGCAGGTATTAGTTCTGTAAACGATGGTGGGCTAGCAGCTATGTAATATCCACGTGCCGCCAGTGCGTATGAGTAACTAAGCTGCTGTGCAACACAATAGCTGCGTGCTTGTTCTTATACAATATGTATGGCTGTATGTATTTATGTAGCATATACTTTTATCCATTTGTTGTTGTACAGCGGCATATACGTATAGATATAGTACATACAAACTCCACTTGATTTATTTTCAAGGAGTGGTAATAAAATATAAGAACTAATCCCTTTCTGTTTTCATTTCCGACTATACTCAGTGTATGCACAGCTGCTGTTGCGCCAGCTTTCGTTGTTGCCGAATTAATAAACACCTCTTTGTTACTATGGTAATTTATGTGGCAACTTTTAATTCGACTAATAAATTTGTCTCGGACTTTTATAATGTTGTTCAAATATGTTCGAATATAATTTTGTAATGTTTAGAGTGTACAAAAGAAATATACATAAAATTTGTATAGTTCAGTATAATAGACACATAATTACATATGTATTAGATTGCCTACACATAAATATACACATGTACAGAAGATAAGAAAATATTTGAATGCACAAGCAGCTATGCGTATGCTGCTATGCTGCTAGAAGTAGGAAATGCAATGCTTCTCAAAATGTTCATGAACGAAAGTAGTAAATGCCCACAACCAATCAGTTAGTATTTTATCTATTATGACTATTGAAATCATACTTATACATACATAATAAGCTAAGCCCCACGACTTCAAGATTTTCTTTATAAAGCAGAGACGTAACTATTATAAGAGAAAAGAGTAAAAATTAAACAATAATTTTTATAGTTAGATACAAATTTGTCTAAAATTATATATCTTTTTTCAAAGGCTTATGATATAAAAGTCGTGTCATTTTGAGGCTTATTTTATAAAAGTTTTCACATGACAATTATCAGCGAGGAAAACTTGTTGAAGTCTTCAAAGATTTTTATTTTTAGTCATATAAAATAAAAGTCTTCGCAATACAATTATGAGCGAAGTAAATTTTTTAAGTCTTCAAACACTTTTATTTTAAGGCTTACATCATGAAAGTTTGCTCATAATAACTACGTGTGGGACAACTTTTTTAAACCTTCAAACACTTTTATTTTGACACTTATAATATAGAAGTCTTCTCATAATAGTTATGAGTGAGATAAATTCTGTTAAATCTTCAAAGACTTTTTCAAATCTTCAAATACCTTTATTTTGAGACTTATACTAAAAAATTCTTCCCATAATAATGAGAAGCAAGATACATTTTTTTAAGTCTTCAAAAAGTTTTACGTTGAGGCTTATATTTTAAAAAGTGTTAGCATAATAATTATGTGTGGGAAAGTATTTTTGAAGTTTTGGGTGAAGGGACGTTTTTCAGGACCATTGTGGAATTAGTTCGGGACTAGTTCGAGATCCCTCCTGGACTAATTCGAGACTTGTTCGAGAACAGCTTGAGGAGATTAGCTTAGGACTAGTCTTCAACTCTGGTTGTCCTTTTTTAACTTCAAGTTCTTTGTAATATTCCGTATTTGGAATTTAGCCCAGCCACGCTTTTACGCAAAAAAAAAATAATAATAACGCCGAAGTTCGTGGAGATGTTAACTGGTCCAGAAGTGATCCCTAACTTAAAAGATAGGTCCAATTTTAATTAGTTGAGGTAAGGTTGTTGTGGCACTCGCTTAGACTTAGTTAAAGAACTCGATTGTGATATCACTTGTTGTTAGAACGGTAACGTACACCGCTACCAAGAATGGTTAACTGAACGCAGAATAAAGTCCTGCAGACTACTCATTTTCACCGCAGAGAGCTCTTTTGGTGGGCTAAAGAAATAGGAGCCTAGGTACCTGAACCTCAGTCTCGAAAAGGCATGGCATCTGAGTAGAAAATGAAAAGATGATTCCATCTCATCATCCTCCATATAGCTGCGGCAGAAAGGGTCAGATACTATATTCAGCCTAACCGCATCAATACCCATAGGACAATGTCCAGTCACAACCCCTACGAAGACCGAGAGCTGGCGCTTAATTAGCGACCGGAGCTCCTTCTAACGACTACGCTCCACCACCGGCCAGAGGTTCCCTGCAATTCTGCATGTAGTAGTAGTTGGTCAGCGCTCGCTGAGCCAACATAGAACGCATCTGTCCAATAGAAGTCCGTTGGTGACATCCCACCCTTTCCCTGCTTGGAGTAATGACTTCGAGAGTACCCTGTCGAACGAGCTCATCAGCCATCCAGTTTCCTGCAATTTAGTTATGTCCCGGCACCCAAATCCGTCCGATACCAAAGTATTCAAATTCGGCTGATAGAGAAGTCAGGCGCTCCCCGACCATTTTCGACCTAGCCATTAGAATCCCTCAGAATAAAATTTGGCCGTCTAAAGGGCAATACGTTGGTGAGCAGCCAATCGGCTGTCTCCTTGATCGCGGCATTCTCCAGCAGTGAAGTTGTCCGGAAGCTTAAATTTCTAGCTAAGGGGGAGCTCCTTGCAGAAGACACTTCCTCCAACTTTACCGTCCAACCATCCATGAAGAAGTTCACCGGCTTTTCGCCCCAAACGCCACTCTCCTCCCATTCTCCCCTTAGCAGGATGTGAGGGCAGAGTAAACTACCAGGAGCTAGAAGCGGCAGAATTTTAGAACCCCTATAGGCAGAATTGAAGCTGTTTCCATTAGTTGCAGCAACCTTTCTGGCAATGTCCACAGGCAACACGTTAACAAAACGTTGAGCACATGAGTGGGTGTGGTTCGAAGCGCCGCACTGATTCCACTGAGCGTAGTTCTTTGCAGACGCTCTATCTGCTTAACTATCGATACCATTTCCAGTGAGTTTCACCGGACAACCACTCCATATAATATTATAGGCCTAATTATTGTTTCATAAAGCCAGTGATGAACCTTGGCAGAGAGACCCCATTTCTTTCTTTTTAATCTTTCCTCAAAATTTGGCCCCCATGATTGCTTCCTGTCTAGAATCAGGCCCAAGTACTCACACATAATAATTATCAGAAGATTTTTCTAATTCATATCCAAATTAGTATAACTTTTGTAAAACTCAACGGTCAAATAATTATTATTATGAATCTCTGTGGTAAAGGATATATTTATAGAATTCAAATCATATTTGAAAAATAATCTCAACAATAACCAATTCTTGTTGATTTGATTACTTCCCATCCAATGGTAGGCAGTTTTTCAGTTTTCAGCAGATGTCTACCTATTGTTCCTAACCCTCCATCCGAGGTAAGAAAAAACGTCATAGCACTCAATGCAACTAACTTTGATACCAGAAGTTAGTAATATATTGTGATGAATGAATTGAGTGAAATTGGATTGGACGGTTTAGGTGAATAGGAACATCATCAAAAACTGGCTGTTCATAAATTAAACTAAAATGAAACGATATTGTAAGAGTGCAAATATACACACGTATTTTCACATATTTAGATGATGACCCACGCGTATATTTTTTATTTTTCAAATTTGCTCGCTTTGATTGTGCCGTAACGTAAATTAACTTATGTACATAGTTGGAAGAAAAATTTAAAGAACTTGTACATTCATGTATAAAAAATAATGAAATTTGTTTGCAATTTCAGCAACTTTTTTATTGAAGTTTTATCCAAATTTCGTTTCTAAGATATCACTGAAAAGTAATTTATACAAACTACAAGCAATTCTACCTGAAGCTCAACGTCACGCCAAAGCTTTGTCCAGATTTCTGTAGTTGTATAAATGCGTCAATCGCTGCACAAGTGTGATATTGTTGTTGTTTGTCATTTCGCCGTATACAAAAAACACATCAATCAACAGTTTGTTTTTATCCGTTCGTTTTGTGCGCCAGTCATGTCTTCGTTGGAAGATGATTTAATTTTATTGGGTGCCACTTCAATTTTGTTAAAAGGCAAGGAGAGCATTACAAAATTAAAAGATAGCCGGAAAGCAGGATTGGTTTAAAATGTAAAATGGATTTACACATAAAAATCCTCCCAGTGAACTCACAACTGGAACAACTATAGATGATTTTGAGAAATTTTTAGGTATGAACGGAGATTATTTTGTTGTCGCGTCATATCACTTCTTCTTTTGCATAAAGTGTAGGAATTCTTTTCAAACGCTCACTTTTTGAAAGTAAATTTCACCCGTGCATTTTTACTTCGTGACGTTCAGAACTAAAATCAAAGCAAATCGGCACAAAGGTACTACACAAAACATAACACTGAGATAGTATATCGCCCAAGTCGGTCTAAAACCAATTTTTTTTTACAATGGATGACAAAGTTTCGGTTCCAAAGACGTCATTGTATAGTAAGTTTTACCGGCAGAAAAATCTATAGATAGGAAATTAAATATGTAGAAATATTTAAACAGCTTTTACGTCTCTGCGAATTTTTCTCGAAACAACGTAACCCTTATGGGTATACCAAGGTCTGACCAGACCTACAATAACTTCAATTGAATTCGAAATCTACGATTCCATGATATCCCCAATGAATATATTTCGATCATATTTTATTAAAAATTTATACAAACCTATACGGTATGAGTTTAGTTCCAATTAAAGGGTGATTTTTTAGCTATTTTCATTTTGGCAACACTGGTTTTGACACCTCATGTACGTTTCATGTTTTGTGTGACTGTCAAACATTTTCAGTTTGGTCTATAGTTTAACCTTGAATCTTCTTAAAAAACGAACTACGCTTGCAAATTATTGAACTTTATTATCAAAATGCGTTCTCTGTTAAAAATGTTCATCGCGCGCTTTTTCCCCTTTAAAGTCAGTTTAATCGTCCTACTTAGGCAGCTATTCGGGCTATTGTGACTAAATTTCGCACCAAATTTACAATGTTGGACATTAAGCCACCAACACGCTTACGTAGTGTGCGAAATGATGAAAAAAATTGCAGCTGTATCGGCCAGTGTTAGCGTTCGTAGCAATTGGGTCTCTGTTACTCCACTACGTGGAAAATTTTGCGAAAGGATTTAGGTGTGAAGCCTTTCCTAATACCGCTGGTGCAAGAATTGAAGCCGAGCGGCCTACCTTAACGGTAAATTACTGGTGAATGGGCTCTTGAAAAGTTGGCCAAAGACCGACTTATTTTCGAAAAATTGTATTCAGCGACGAAGCTCATTTCTGGTTGAATGGATACGTGAAAAAGCAAACCTGACGTTTTTGGAGTAAACTGGTAGCCAGAAGCATTGCAGGAGCTACCAATCTCTTCAGCAAAAGTCACTGTTTGGTGTGGATTATGGACTGGCGATGCGAATTGCACCCTCATTGTGAATGGTTAGCGCTACCGTACGATGATAAGAAACATTTTTTTTTTTGCCCAAAATGAAAGAACTTGACTGGCAGGACTATCGGTTCAAATAAAGGGTTCATGCATTTTTCTGATTTTTTTTTTGTGTTTTTTTATTTAAAATTTTAGATAGCTCTTAAAAAGTTTCCCCTTGATAATGATAGATTATATTTGGTACAAATTTCATAGAGAACGGAGAATTTATCAAACTTTATTGAAAGGATAACATCAATATAAATACCGTTGTTTACGTCAAATAAATACGTTATACTGAAAATAAATAAAAGGAAATCCGTACATTTCAAAATGCCACCGAAGGTGTTGGTAAACAAAGATAAATTGTTTGTTTAACGTTTTTTCCAAAAAAAAAAATTAAATCATATTGAAAATCTACCATATTTTCTGTAATCCAGTGGAATTTAATATTCGATTCATTATTTATATTCTAGATAAATATTTATAGGCATACACATTGGTTATTCACTAAGCCGATGATTAGGGAATGATTATTATAAGAGTCTTGAAGGACACAAATTCTAGTTTGCATCCCTATGAAACAGAGCAGAGAGGTCTGTTGTACTAATATAACCCATAAACATATTTTAAGTCAATAGTTATATAAGATATAATTATTATAATTGTAAGAGCAACTAATCGTAAAACATTGAAATTTTCCGAGAAATTCAATACTGAATTAAATTCGAATAATCCATAACAATTCATAATGTGACGTAAGAATGATTTGTATGTTACGCTTACGCGCCAGAAGACAAAATAATTTTATCAGCTATATTTTTATGATGCAAAATATTCAAGAGAACGCCAGAAGACAAAATAATTTTATCAGCTATATTTTAATGATGCAAAATATTCAAGAGAACATCAACTACCGCCGTGGATGAGTAGCTCTTTACTGTAGGAGGCGTAGTACCCCGTCGGAAAAGGAATTACTTTAAAAGCAATTTGAAAAGTACTTTTCGACCAACTACAAGTGGTTTGAATTCTTTCTTTTTTTCTTGTACGCAACTAATTTTATTAACATGGCGATGTTTTAGAAGCAAACCAATTAGCATACACTGCATTTGATTTCAACTATTTTGAAATATATTTGACAGATCAAACATCAAAATTAGTTTTATTCGAGCTGAAATAAACAGTTTCTATTTCCAACTATTTGAAATTCCGTTTTTTTTTTCAAACTGTTTTAAAACCAGTCTAACTACCAACTACTTTCAAACCTGTCCACTTCCAATTATTTAAAAATATGTACAATATACTTTATATTGTAGTAACTATAATATTTTTATTTTAAGTTCAAAAAAACTCGTCTTAATTTCAATTTTAAGTATACAAATTATAAATAATTGCACCATAATTTTGAACATCAATTCTCCAAAGTATGATGAGTGTCGACTTGTTGTTCAATTACACTGCTTTACAGGCAAAAAATTAAAACAAAAAAACTCAGTTATTATGGAGGTTAGTCTGTACCGCCTGAGCTCAAACACAAATGTATTTTTTTAATTTTTTGTAAGGGTAGGGCTTTGAAATTAGCAATATTTTTTTTTTTTTTTTGTTGGGTATTACCTCATTTACAATTTTGTGTTGCTTAAATGTTAAAAGTGATTATTGCGTATCTTGAGCGAAAGTTATACTGGTAAACATTTTTTTTTTTTTTTAATTTTCGGGGTTAAAATTTTTTTTAGAATCTTTCCGGTTTTTTTTTAATTTCTAAACTTAACAAAGACTTACTAAAATAAAAAATTTAAAAAAAATTGATCAAAACATTTAAAAAAATACTTTTAAAATCAAAATTAAAAAAAAAACCATTTCGACTGCATGTTTTAACCAAATATGTATATATAGCTAGTATTCATCTACAAAATAGTCAATTAATAAAACTAATTACATTTTTATAAAAATATACATATAATTTATTGAAAATATGTTTTCGCAAAGAAACATTTTAAAAGTACCCAAAATTAAAATAATAGTTTCTTCACATATATACTTGGTACAAATTCAGTCCACAAAATTAATTTAACTTGTATTTGTTTTAAAGCAGTTGACTTCCAACGAATTTTTAAATTGTTAAATTTTTTAGATTGCCTGCTCTTTTCCGACGTATTGGCAAGTTTTTTTTTATAAAACAATGCCGATCACGCGTTACCTGAAAGAAAATAAAAACGAAAGTAAAACGAAATTTTAGTTATTTCTTAAATTTAATGGGCTATAAATAAATTTTGTTAAAAATATTTGAAAGTAAACAAAAAAATTGTTGTTTGAAACTTGTGTTTATAAGGTTTTTTTTTTTATAAAATGAACTATATTTATTAAAATAATTTCATCAAAATAAAAAGTGAAAGAAAGTTTTTACAACTAACCAATACGTAATGTTTCTTGTATTTTGCTTAGAGTATCACAATTTCGAAAATGAATAAAACCTTTGAAAACTGTTTAATAAACATTCAAAAATATTCGTAGTCATAGTTTTTATATTTTACTAGAAAACCTGGCAGCCGTTATCCTGCCGAACAGTTTGTCACTTAATTGGACTTGTAAAAAGTTGGCAACCCTCTTCAAAATATACCCACAAACTTTCTCTTAGCAAAACAAATCGTTTGATACTCATATTTTACTATTTCATATAACTTGTGTATAATTTTAGTAAATTAGACTTTTCAAACAGGTGGCAACCCTCATCAAAAAAAAACATTCCATTCACCGAGAAAAGCTTAACAAGTGTATATGCTAAGGGACTTCTCCTCATCGAGTCACGCAGTTTGTTAACATGTGTAAAATTTAATTAAAGTCGACTCCTCAAACTTCTGCGCGCGATGAACCGTTTGGCAGACATATTTTATTTACATATTTTATTTATCTTGTTTATATAATAATCAAATTAAATTCTACTTTTCAATCACGTGACAACCTTATTAAAATTATAAGTATGAATCTTCTCCTCGCCGAGGTGGACCATTTGAAATGCATATTTAAAAATTTCGCATAACTTACGTAGAATTAAATTAAACTCGAATTTTCAAACAGGTGGCAACTCTCATAAAAAAAAAATGCCGATAACCTTCACCGAGAAAAGATTAATAAGTGTACGTATTTTCACGCCTTTCCGTGTTGTGGTTCCGAAGTTGTAAACATACGAAAAAAAGCGAGTTATTTTTATATATAAGATTTCTAAATTCTCACAGCTTTCCACGCAAATTGCATAAAAGTCTGGTTAGACCAATGGTCTACTGGTATACCCATACGGGTTAAGGGCCTTTACATTTAAAATTTTAGAATAATTAATCTTAGAATTGCTTTATATGCAATACAATAAAATATTATTCATTAATCAAAGTATGAGCTAAAATATTTCAATTTTTATATACGTAGTTAAACTCCGTATACAGCTGTCTAACATAAATTATTTCTCAGTTAATGTATTTATTAATGTACATTAGTTGTACGGTTTTCTCCATAACAAATATAATGTAAAATGACTCCCAATTAATGATTTTTAAGCCAACGTTTAATGAGTTAACGCTTTGTAGTGAATTTTCCTCAACACACTCGAACTCGAACAGTTACTTTAATTTGTAATACAAAACATTAAACCGAACAAAAGTAACAATTACTAGCAAGTGAAAATTACTTTTTATAAGGCTGTATTTTTCCAAATACTATTTATCGTCGATATATATTGTGGCCGATATAAAGAAATTTCTTATTTTTATATGCCAATAACTCTATACCAATATGAACGATAAAATTAGTCTACATACATATTTTAATTCAGACATCAGTTGTTCGCCGCATACAATCACAATGAATTGAACAGTTGATGGGGTTTATATAAAATAAACATAAATATCTACAAGACTACATAAATTTTTACATGCAACCTGTTATGTGCTTAAATTTATTACACTGAAGGAATGAATGCGTATTGATGTGAGATTGGAATTTATCGATTTTCGCAACAGAACTGTCTGCTATTAACTGCTACCTTGGGCATAATTAAAATTACATAGAAATATGCGCGGTCATTTCCAAAGGCAACTTGCACATATAATTTCAACCGACAAAGAAGTGTTAAATTTTGAAACAAAATGTGTTTTTTTTTTTTTTTTTGATTTTTAATTCACACATAAAATATCTGCGTGATCTGAAAACATAGAAATTTAGGTACACAAAAATTGAACAAATTTTTCAAATACTATGCGCAGCTGGTAAATATGTGGAACTGCATTTTTTTAGACACGCACGTATCACACATCACTGGAATTTCATTCCATTCCAGCAGCATAAATTGTAACGAATTCACACGCGTAAATATCATAGTAAAATCTTAGGCATGTGTACATTAAGGGGGTTCAAGAATACTTTGTAAAATCAACTCTTAGGAATTTTTGAAATTCGGAAACTTTTCTTGCTGTCAACGATCACCATTTTTTTATATTTTCGATTTTTATGGTTATTTATTGGATTAAGCTTTTTTTATTTTCTTTTTGCCGCAAAATTTTAACTAAGCTTTTTTATTAAAAGTGTAAATTCGATATTGCAATAATGAAATAAATCCCATCGAAATGCAGCGGAAAAAATACACTCATATCAGTGAAAAAATCGAATTTATTTAATAATGAAGTTATAATACATACATATGTGATTCATAAATATATGAGTTAAGTTAACGAATGAACAAACTATCTAGTACCTTGAAACTTATAAAGCCAATATATATAAATATGTGGAAACCATATATGTATGTACAATTTTTAATGAAATCGTCATACGTAATACGGCCGACTTAGCCGAGTGTGTAACGTAAGCGTGCCACATTCGATGGGTCCCGCGTTCAAATCCTGCCGGGGCAAGTAACATCAAAAATTAAAGAAAAGTTTATTCTAATAGACAATGGAAAATCTCCGAGTATATTTTGGACATTAAAAGACCTCTCACAAAAATCATTTGCCTTTCGGAGTCGGCACACCACATATTGGAGGAGAAGTTCGGCCATAAATCCAGGTATAGTGTAAGCGCCAAATTGTTATTAATATTAATACGAATACAATTTTTAATATGCTGATTTAGCCTATTTGGTCTTTTTAGCCTTTTTATTTTGTCTATTTTCCAAAATTTCTTCTTTTTCCAAAATTTCTGGCAACACTGCTCGGCTGTACAAATTGGTACGAGTTCAACACCCTAAAATTATGCATTGAATGTTACACATGTCGTAAAATAAATAGAAATAGAAGGTTGTGCCACTTCAAATTTTTTTGACTGATGCAGGCATTTTTGAAGATTAGATTAGATTAGTAAGTATTCAGACTAATAAAATATAGTTCCAATCCATCCTCAGAGAGTGCCAATTTGGTTCGCATTTTGAAAATTGCTGCTGTAAACGTCATTTCGGTTAACGGTGAGCGATATTGAGTCAAACTAATGAATTTTTTGTGGTCGGAAATTGAACACATGGACTTGAGCAATATTTAATTTCAGCTGGATGGCGGATTAGGTCATATAGTCCATGTCACAAGGAGCCGGAAGGACTGCCCGGCGGCCTGCAAAAAAACCCACTTTTGACGGTAAGAATGCTACAAAAACTCTTCGAATGTACTAAGATACACAAAACCTGAATCAAAGAGGATTGGAGAACAGTAATATTTTCGAACGAATCCAAAATTATCATGTTTGGTTCGAACGGAATGGCTTGCGTTCGCAGAAAATACGGAGTAGAATAATTTTTTATATTAAATAACCTCATTACCTTTGATATTTACAATAAAAAACATTAACTATCTACTCAATATTTTTTTAAATAAAAAACTATTTACCAGCCTTACGTGTTTCATTGAAAATCTCTGCCATATTATGAAAGTGCGGATTACAAAAAAAAAAGATCCAGAACTTTATCAGATCTTGGTAAAATAATTGAAAACTTTTGATATAACGATTTACCAGCACAACGTTTAGAAACTTTAGTTGACTCCATACCTGAACGGATAAAAGCCGTTATAAAAACCAAAGAAGGTTTTACAAAATATTGAATGAAAACATTTTGCTGTACCTATCAATAGTACCAATTCAATTAATAAATATGAGTTCTCTCTAATAATTCGCTTAGCTTTAAGAACATTTTTTATAAGTACCTGACTGTAAATTGGAATAGCACTAATATTTTGTTTTGGCTGGTAATAGAAAAAGTAGAATTGTATCATTTATTTAAATGTTTATTTATTTTTGGAATACTTATAAGAAACGTGTTTCATGGTAATATTTTATAAATAATTTCTCATTTTTCAATAAAACTAAATTATTGCAAATTTCTAGGTTGTCTCGTTTTTTTTTCTGTCCGCCACTGTATGCATCTACATATATCAGTTGCTATAGGCTATTACTTTACAAGCAGCCGTTATATGAACAAGTTTATAATACCCTGGGAACTACTAGTGCGCTCTGGTAAAAACAAAAAACCATATTATTCGACTTTCTGCAACTCTGAAAAACAGTGTTTTTGAGCCGACCTAACACACATACCTAAATACATATATGATATTGTACATATATTTGAGCGCATGTGGCTTATAGAGTTGCACGCCTTTGTGTCACCTGAATATTGTTAATAAAAGGCAGATGACATTCTACGGCTGTTCTGAAAACAATATACATACATATAGGCAAATTGTTTATTGACGTAGATAAACGACGAACGTGAAGATGATGGTTTATCGCGTGATTTCAGCGCACGTTGCAGCATCGTGTAATTCTCGGTATTCATGTTCCGATATTATTAATGTGGCGTGCGAGACTCATAATCAAGTATTTACCTTAACAAGAACCTGATTGCTTTCCACGTCACATGCGTTTGATTATTTCAAAGTAATTTCATGCACGCACTCCCTAAAGTTTGGCATTAGTTAATGAAGGTAATTTGACTTTGGCAAGTAACATTAAATATCGGCTGGTAGTAAGCGAGAGTGAAAGTTACTTGTAACTTTTCCACAAAATAGAAACAAAAAACGTCAATACTTGGGAAAACTTGAGTAAAATTTTCATATATGTACATACGATAAGTACTAGCGATTAGCTATAAATATTAAGTCGAACATTTGATGCCTTTATGTCAGTATATAGCCAATAGATGGCAAATATTCATTGTAACTTTTATTTGTTTCCCTCCATAGAACTTAAATTTGTAAGTTTGTGTGTGAGTTATGAATTAACTTTAGTTTCTGTACTATTTAATAGAGTTCATGGAATTTTGTTAAATTAAAGCTGAGAATATATATGGAGCGGAAGGTAGAAATCAGAAAGCATAAGATTGATTAAAATTTAGTCCTTTCAAATTTATAGTTCACGTACAATACCGGCGAACGGCGAATTTTTCGTAGCGAACGTTTGCTGTCAAAAATGGAAAGCATTGAAAGCGCACAACCAAGGCGAATTCATATTAGGTGGTCTTATAAGTAAAAAGAAAAATTTACACACAATGACAGAATGATATACAACAAGCACACAATTTTGACGCTGACGACCATTCGCGACGATAGATTTATTTCAATCGCTGACGCCAGCGGCTACGGCGAATTCAAATCAGAGCGACTGCATTGCTTTATTATTTCAATGATACTAAATAAATAAAAGTAGCAAAGCACAATCAGCTGTTTGTTTAGTACTTTGTTGGCTGCTGCTTCAATTCGGGGTGGAACCATAGAAGGTGATAGGATGATAACCAAGGCGAATCCGTTGTGTGTATTGTTTGTGGCATTTATTTTTAAACTTTATTTTTGATGAGAAATGCCCCAAAAGCAACTGCATAAAAATGAATAAAAACCGTGACGATTTTTTCGTGGTTAGACTTCAAAATATAGACTACTAGCTTTTATTCCCGGCTTCGCTCGCATGCCATTCGGCATAACGTTATGAATTCGAATGTAAAAAAAAAGGAATTAAATATTTTCACCATAGGAAATAACTTTCAGTTCATTTTACGTTTTAGTTTTTATTATTTTACTTTGTTCTCACAGTTTTTTAGTTTGACTCTCATATTTGACTCAAATACGAATATCAGTTAATTTAACTAAATTAAGCTTTAAACAGACGGCAACCTTCTTTCGAAACATTTTGGAATTAAAGCCCTTACGCTTAACACTCATAATCCAATATCTGACTTCATTCATTTATTTAAATGAACTAAACCATTTACACACAAACTTTCATATTTATAATATTAGTGGGATATATGTACATATCTTTCAAAAAACTCCTCAAATATATTTTCAGAATGAAGTTTTTTTCGGCCAACTTTCTTTGAATCCCATTACTTTATGCTTCCTATAACTTAAAAATTTAATTTAATTCACTTTTTCAAACAGGTGGCAACTCTGTCCAAAAGTATTTTCATAATAAAGCTTTTATAAACCTTTTTCATTTAAGACCCATATTTCAATATTTTATTGTATCAATTATTATTTCATTTAATTTTTAACTAGGTGGCAACCCTCTCCTAAAGTATTTTTAAAATTAAGGTTTCCTAAAACTTTCAGTTTGGCACTCATATTGTAAAATGTCCTTAATTTTTTTAAATTTCATTTAACCAGGTGGCAACCTCTCTCAAAACATTTGGGAAATGAAGCTTAATTAAGGCTCTATCACTTGATACTCATATTGCAAAACTTGATTGCATTCCTTGTTTTAATTGAATTTAACATTTTAAGCAGGTGGTAACTCCCTTTAAGAAATCGATGTGGGAAATCTTATTCAGATCTAAACACTCGCTATATAACAATATGTGGCTTGACTTATTAATTGGCAATAACTTTTTTAACAGGTGGCAACTCTCCATAAAATATAGCCTATGTGTTAACGTGGGTTGTAGACGATTTGTGTGCTATATTTTGTGTAATTCCGTTCTGCCGTTTGGGTTTGAAAAGGTAATAACTTCTCACACACACACAAACTTTCAACTGTATAGTATTAGTAAGATATAGGATATAATTTGCCATATAATAATTTTACAACAATCACTTTACTCAGCAAATGTTTTATTTTCTTTCTTTGAATTGAATCCATATACCGTCGCCGGTTGATGTTATAAATGTAGTTGTGGCAATTTTAAATGTTTTTTTATCCTCACACAAATCAACGGAGTATTTAGACAGCAATGTAGCGATGCCGGCTTTGGTTTGAGCTAAGGCAAAACGCATACCTGGAAATGAAAAATGATGAAAAGATTAATAGAAAATGCTAAAACAAATAATTAAAATTTGCAATTAATTACAGGAGATTATATTTGCAATAAGTGTATGTATTTAATGTTCTCAGGTTTTTCACAAATTGGTATCAATTCTCAGAAGATAATTAACTCTTTTGCTATTTTGTTGCAATATGGCAACATCAAATTTTGGAGCAGTATCATTTTTCACGGGTCGAAATACATTATTCTTTTTTTATTTTTCAATTATTTATATAAAACTCAAAATTTAAAGAAATTATGGTGTTGTTGAACTCCAGACCTTATAGCAGTTTGAAGTAATGAAGTTTTTCTATGGCCTAGTTTTACTTCTTTTTTTTACCCCTTTTAAAAAAAAATTCTATATAACTTACTCAAATACTTCCGATGAGAATCAATACTAGCTCTACTTGTTGTTTAACATTAAAAATTATTTTTATCAGACTTTTCTCTGTATCAGACTTATTGCTGTGTTCCCATATTGCAACATTTGCCACTTAAAGTGCTGCAACTTTGAAAATGAGGACCGCCGATGAGCCGGCATAACGTTAATTTGCGCTCGCATTCCAAAGCGAACATACAACTTTCCGTACTCTATTAACGCAATGGAATTAATGTTGCGTTGAATGAAAGACACCGAGATCGAAAAAATTATGAATATTCTTGGAGATTTGGATATACCCAATCTCTCAATGGATCAAGAAAAATTGGATCTTTTATATTCGAAAAACTTGCACGACAACTGAGGATAGTTTCCCTTTTAAAAATCAAGCATAAAATTTTACTCCAAAAAACGTGAATATCGATTTTTGAAGGCTCCACTGGACCACCCCAAAGCCAGAATGTGTCACAGATAAAAACATAAAACTTCCTTTATAATATTTCTTAGAATATTTCTCAAAATAGTTTCTTCTACAAGAGGTGTTACAAAACTTGCGCAATTGCTCCTGTCCGGCTAAGCGCATATAAATATATTCTATTTCTATCATTATAATCCAAAATCATAAAAGATTATATGTATATTTTAAGACTCGAAAGATTTTCGCAATCTGAAAAAATAGTTGTGCGAAAAATTTTGGAAAAATATAAACAGTTGTTGATAGGTGACCCTATTTAGGATTATCTGTGAAATTTCAGATATTTTACATTGCATAATTAAAAGAAGGGCTATTCTACTTATGATCCACAAATGGATAATTTTTTATTGAGAAACAGACGCGGTTTCTGATGCCTTGCTTCAAAATGGATTCTTAAGTAATCCTTACTATGGGTAGCGAAAGCTGAAGGTCTTCAGTTTGCGCCACTACATACAAAAAAGAAAGGAAAATAGAATGTAGAAAAGAGGGTCTCTTGATTATCGGAAAGGCCTTTTGGAATGGCTTTTCACTTTTGTAATTATCTACTGGGTATTCATACGAGTCCACCGTGTAACACTCATTCGATGTGTTGATCAAAAGCGTGTTTCGAAATATGACATAACAGCCTTAATTTATTTTGCGCGCTTTACGTTGAGATTTCTTTAAAGTAACGTACTGTCAAGCTCTTATCCTCTCGTTCCTGTTCAAGAAATTTCTATGACAAAGACACACCTCATTCTTGCTAGCTAGCCATGGAATAGGTTAATAAAATTTACACCGACTTAACGCTATCAGAATATATCCAGAGATATTAAACATTAACCTATTGGCAGTTTAAAGACATTAAAAAAAAAGTCTGGCAACGCTGTTGGAATATTACGAAACTTGATTTATCATATAACCATCATGGTCCAAAGACCATGGCTCAAAGCTAATTAAAAACCAACAAACGAACCGTCTTCGTTTCGGGTAAGCAGCTAAACCGAAACGGCATTCGGAAATGAGCGAACAAAAAAATTATTTTGATATTCTATCCTTGCTAACAGTTCACTAACTTTTATTGAACTCACAGGCAGCACATAATGCAATAAATAAAAGAAGATGTTCATATTTTGGCTCCTGGCTGTACAGTGCCCTAACCGCTAAAAGCTTAACTTTGAGCAATGTTAGCGAATAACTATGTACATATGTAATTTTATTTTACGCACATTTTTGCCTTCGAACGAGTTGCCCTAACCGCTTAACTTAAGAATGAAAACTTATTATTCATTTAAAACTACATCTTTTTCGGTTTTTGTTCAGAAAGTTGCAATTCAAATCCAGAAAGTTACATTTCAAGATCAGAATTTCCATTTCAAATTCAGAATTTTCATTTCAAATTCAAAAATTTTCATTTCAAATTCAGAATTTCCAATTAAAGTACAGAAACTTACAATTCAAATACAGAAATTCAATTTTAAATTCAGAAAGTCCCGATTCAAATTCAGAAAATTATAATTCATGTTCATAATTTCGATTTCAAATTTAGAATTTTCACTTCAAATTCAGAAAATTTCAATTTAAAATTCAGAATTTCCAATTTGAATTCAGAAAAATACAATTCAAATTTAGAAAGTTACTACCCAAATTCAGAATTTCTTGAATTATAAGTTTTTGAATTTAAATTGGGCCTTACTGAATTTAAAATTGGAAAATCTGAATTTGAATTGTAACTTTCTGAACTTTAAATGGAAACTCTGTATTTGAATTATAATTTCTGGAATTTAAAGCAGAAATTCTGAACTTAAATTGTAATTTTCTGAATTTCAAAAACAGTTTTTTGAATTTGAAATGGAAATTCGGAATATGGATTGCAAGTTTCTGAACTAAAACTGAAAAAAGTGTACAGAATTTGTGAACACAATTTTATTTTCTATTCGAATAATAATTCAATCAAAATCTTACCTCCCTGGTTCACACATTTGCTTGATAAGAATTGGCTTTCAATATACAAAAATTGAATTCTTAAATTCATAAAAAACAAAAAATTATAAATATTTATATCCCCCAAAATTTTTTTTTTTTTTAATTTATTTTGTACTAATTATGTATAAACAGTGTGCGCTACTACACACGAAAAATAAATACCGGTATACTAACGTTAATGCCGTTCAAAAAATTTTATTCAAAGGCAAATGACTACAAACCATTTCTACGAAAAAATTTCTTTTTCCTATTTCAAATTTCGATATATTAGTGGCCACTGTCTAGTCACCAGTTAAAGCCTCATCAAAGTCTATTCAGTTGTTTTGGAGATTAGTAAATTCAAATAGACCGCTAAAAATTCTAAAAATTGTCCAAATATATTCTATTACATTCCCAACATCAACTTCGGACATTCTTTTAAAGAAATTTTCAATATGCGGACGCTGCTTTTCTACAGTTTTGTTATACCATAGATTTCTTACCTGGGCACGTACGTGGACCCTCGCCAAATCCCAAAAATTTCACACCATTTGATTTATCGCTCTGATCTATGAATCGCTCCGGTTCAAATTGCAAAGGCTGCTTATACAAATCGGCATCGCTAAGAAAATATTGTATGAAAAACACATATTCATAAATTATAGTAATTATCGTAGTGTTGGTGCTATATGTGAGAACTATTATTTTATATGTATGTAAGTATGTATGCGTTAATATTCTTTCAAAACTTACTAGTGCACTGCTTTCACTGGTATGATGAAAGCCATTCCCTTGGGTACATGGAAAGTTTTACCACCTATAGTTTGTGGTGGTAGATCGAGTTGCTTCGTGCAGTGCTTCACTAATGCCATCATAGGTGGATAAATACGTAAAGTTTCTGAAATGTAAGAAATTGTGAAAAGGAAATGAAGTCATTTAAGATTGTGTTAGCTCTTTGCCACAACTAATGTAAAATTTCAAACCAAATAAAGTTTTGCTGTGGGCACAACTTGCGGTTACCGTAAAGCGCTGCTCCTAAGTACGACATCTCCTGTATGGCTTCAAAGCAAACTTCGCCACCATGACGACCTAATACCTCGTCTATTTCCTTTTGAATACGCGCTTGCACCTTTGGATACTTGGCAAACTAAATGCAACTGTAAATGCATACAAAAACTAAGTGGTAATTATCTTAATCACACGCACCTCGTACAAAGCAAAAGCCATTAGTGAAGATGATGTCTCGAAGCCCTCTAACAAAAATGTACTGCAATGCCCGACTATTGTCGCCTCATCAACAGCCTCATTCGACTTTTGTCTAGCCTCAATTAGCCATTGAATAAAATCGGATGACTTTGATGTCACTGCATCTAATTTCTTATTACTGCAACGTTTTTCTAACACCTTTCCAATTATCTGTTGCAACCAACTTTGCACGTCTGGTGGCATGTAGCTGCAAATGCAATAGGTAATCCAAGAAGTTTCAAATTTCAATTCACGCATCCACTACATCTACATACATACATACATACAAAATGTCTACACATTATACTAACTAGTATTTTATGAGTTTGCCAAGCAGCGGAGAGAAAAGCAGTGAAATAGTCTCGAATAAACTCCAGGGATGTGGCAAAAAAATGTTTTCAGACATTTTTATAAAATCTGAATTGGGTTTTGTGAGTGAAGCGCCATCAAGGCCGTAAGCGGCAGAAGCAATCACATCGAGTGTGTATCTGGAGAAAAGCTGTAAATTTTCAAAATGTACATACATACATACATATGAATAAAAATCTAAATAATGCGTGATTTATGCGCTTTGGGCAAAGTTAGCGAATAACTATGTATGTATTTTGATTTTACGCACATTTTTGCCTTCGAATGAGTTACTTGAATTGCGTAGCTGTAGCGCCACGTGTGCTTCAAGTTTTTCACAAATTGACTTGATGTGAGGAAACGAAGTTTTAACCTGGAAAAGAAAATAAGTTTAACGCGAGCAAATTAGTGTAAACAGTTCATTCAATTCTTTATACTATATGCAGTTAAACGACTATTATTTATTTAAATTTAAATTTATTTAATAATTTCATTTGCATACTTCATCTGAAAACGCCTATGGGTTTCTCTCACATATAATTAAATTAGCTTTTGTAACTCGTGTATAATTTAGTTTTGAGTTTTCAAACAAGTGGCAACCCTCTTCAAAATATACATAGTATAGCTATAATAATAGGAAAATTATTATTCCTCCGAAAAACATACTCTTTGACGTCCATATTTTAATATTTCACACAACTGGCATGTAATTGAATTAAATTCGACTTTTCAAACAGATGGCAACCCTCTTCAAAGTATAGGTGGAAACTTTCGTACTCTTATTATACATTTCTAGTGTCATCAAAATCAGCTAATATATACAGATTTTCTGAATAACTCGCTTCTAGCGCCACCTAGCGCTTTTTTTTCATTACAGTGTTTTTCATTACACCAGCCCTTTATCTTTCTGTGTAATATCATCAATACCGTCGTATTCCATAATACATTTCAAATTTCATCCAAATCGGCTAATAACTACAGATTTTTTGAATAACTCGCTTCTAGCGCCACCTAGCGCATTTACTTTTCATATCAGTAATTTTTATTACACCAGCACTATACCTTTTTAATATCATCAATATCTGGCCAAAAGTACGGATGTTCTGAAAAACTTGGTTTTAGCGCCACCTTGCAGACTAATTTTCCATACAATTATTTCTCGCCGTACTCTGATTATACGTTTCTAGTTTCATGACAATCGGATAATAAGTAGAGATTTTCTGAATAACTCGGTCTAGCGCCACCTAGCGCATTTATTTTTCATAAGAGTATTTTTTATTACACCAACACTATATTTTTTTAGTATTAGTATCGACTCATGCGACACCTAACGGTTTAAAATATAGCTTATGTCCGTTCCACGAATCTAAGAAATATACTTGCCAAATGTGGTGCAAATCCGTTCATCGGTTTTTGGGCTAAGTTGTAACGAAAAACGATTATATTTTTATATACGTATATAGATAATGTTTTTTAATGTTTAGCGTGGAGCCATTTTTGCTAGGGAAATTATTTGGAAAAAGCAGCAGTAATCATCCCCTCATAAAACTTCTTTCTAGACTTTCGCTGGCTCGAACCTACGGCTGTTTCGATACGCTACAGGCAGTTACGCTATCCGATTTTACCACTTCTTTATCGATTCGTCGTTCGAGGAATTATGAAAAACCGTTTTTAATATTTTGAGTTTACCTCATATCTACGCTATGGCTTAACGAAAGTTTTGAAAATAAAATTTAAAATATTTCATAACTTAAGGTAAAGGGCAAATTTATCAAAGAAAATTTTTATTCAAATATATTTTGAAGAACCACGACTTTTCTATATACTCTTAGCAATAGGGTTTCAAAGAAAGGCCTCCTAAATTGAACTACGAGTATCTAGGCTAAATCCATTTTCACTCACCTTATTTGGCGTGAATATAGGCAAAATTTCAGATCGCATTGTTTTCCACTGTTCGCCTTTAGCCACAAATGGATTGTGGTAAACAATTGGGTCACGCTTTTCATCAATCCATAGAACATTATCTTGGAAATTTTGAAATGAACGTATCATCACTTCTTTAATCATCTCTTGACTGCGAACCAATACCGCCGGCTCATTGAAAAGACGATAAATGCCGATGTATGATAGATCAGGATGCGCACTTTGACGAAAATCAAAAAACAAAAAAATATGAAAGAAACTCACAAGAATAATTTTTTAAAACACATTTTCGTCGCTTACTCGTAAATATTCTTATAAACATCACCATAGTGTTTGCGACCGAGAAAGAATTCACTCATATTGCCAAATAACGGTACACCCCGCGGCCCATTCACACCATGCCTTTGCCAATAACTGCATTTCCATAGCACTTGAGCGCACAGTAGCAATACCAGGATCAAGCATATCACTAGTAAAACCATTTTAATTAGAAGTTAGAGCAACTGATGTTGCTATTTCAATGGCTTGGTTTATTTTTGCTGGCGAAAGTTTTACGCTTGTCTCCAAACGCTACTGAGCAACTGATTGCAAAAGCGCATGTGAACTTTTTTTTAAATACGAATGCACATACACACTAAAAATGGCAATTAGAGTGCTATTAAAAATCTAAAGAGAATACAAAGGCAGTTGTTAGTGACTACAATCGACGTTCAATAATGCCATTAATATATAACAGGTGCGGACAAACAAAACGGTTAATAAGAGCCACAAAACAATATATATATAATTAGTTATTTAAATTTTGATGCTGAATTATAAAGAACATATAAAATATTGTATAGGGTGGTTCATTAAGAGGTACTTTATTTTAATAGCACTCATTGGCGAGAATTCGAGAATTCGATTGAAACAAAACTCGAATATATCTATCTTATCTTATGTTATTTGCTGTACAAATCTGACCTTATTTTTATTTAGAAGATTTTTTTGTATTAAATCATTGTGTAATCGTTATTTGTGATTTATAATATAATATTGTAATATTATATTTATAATCGCTATGCGTTGGCTTTTTTTTTATTTTTTCGATCAACTTTGATTGTTATTTTTTAATTCTCAAATTTGATCGGTAGCTTTTAGTTTTCAGGTTTTTGATAAAAAGAAAAATCATTATTTTTGGATTTTTATTTTGTCGATAAATATTGATCGTTGTTTATTAAATTTTTATTTTTTCGATCAAACACAAAAATAATGGTTATTTTTAATCGAAAAAGCAAAAATTTAAAAATATTGAATCGTTTTCAAATTTTTCGATCAAATTTGATCGATTTCTTGTGATATTGTTTTTTCGATCATAAAACTTATTATTATCAATTGTAAATATAATAGAGATGTATAAAATAAAAATTCAAATATAGCGATCCAATCTTTTATTTTTTATATTTCATTTTTTCGATTAAAAATTATCGTTATTTTTGTATTTACAATTTTTCGATTGTAATATTCACAAACTAATTTTATGATCGAAAAAAATATCACAAAAACCCGATCAAATATGGTCGAATAATTTTAAATCGAAGAATTGCGATTATTTTCGATCGAAAACATAAACATCAAAAAATAGCGGTGGTCAAATATGATCGGAAATAAAAATCCAAACATAACGAATTTTTTTAATCAAAAAAAAAAAAAATTAAAAGATAACCATAAAACTTGATCGAAAAAATGAAAATTACAAATCAAACTTGATCGAAAACAAAATTCAAGAAACCCGAGTTTTTTATCGAAAATATAAAAATCACAAAATAACGGTTAAATCATGATTTTTTCTATAAAAATTGTAACCGTCACAGCCCCTGATCTGTATAAATTATATAACTAAGAGTGACCGAAATTCCGAGAAGACTAGACGCTGGATCTCATATTGGGCAGACGCCCTGGAAATATGAGTTCCAGATCCACACTGCTGAGGCGATTGGAAAGTATTAGATTCCAAGGCGCGCCTTCGCATATCTTGCTGCTAATTCAGTCCGGTCTTTGTTTACGATGCTCATCAGACGGTCTGAACGGACTTCGTCCAAAGCAAAGAAATAGGCGGCTAAATTTTTCCGAAAAATGGGCACGTAACCATAGAACAAATAGTTGTATCTCCAAAACTACTTCATCAAACTATACCAAATTTCATACATACTTTATATCGAAATTATAAAAATCTGAATTATAAAATCAGGGCAAAAACCAAGCTCACCTAAAAAACGAAAATAAGCTATATTTTAGTAACTATTAGTAACTATTAAAGATAATTTTCTAATATATGTGTAACATGGGGTTGAAAAGGGAAATACACGGAATCCCTTATTTTTTGAAAGAGGTAGCGAACGAGCGAACATCGGCCTCGGCTTCGGCCACCAAAGTTCGGTTAGGCTCCGGCCAAAAATAATGCCGAACTTCGGGAACAAATTTAAAAAAAATTGGCGGCTCAAAGTATTTATATGAAATGTTTATCTTTTCATAAGGAACATAATTTGTTAAAGTATCGAAGTTGTAACTCTTAAAGATTTTGTACTTGGGTGACCCCGTTAACCTTTAAATGGAAGTTAAAAAAAACTCAACCGTGTTTTCATAATAGTTCTAAGTGAGCTAGATTTCTTCATCGAAAATTATTATTTTGAGGTTATAAAAGTTATATGTGAAAAAATTTGTTTAAGTCTTCAAAGGGCTAAAAGCCCTGAGACTGAAAAGCCTTGAAACTGAAATCATAAAAGTATTATCATATTAATTATGAGTGAAACAAATTTATCAAGTATCGATATACGAAAGTATTTCGCGATCGTTTCTCCAGTTTGGGACTATTTCGGGATCATTTCGGAATAAGTTGGAAATCATTTTGCCACTTGCTCAGGATTATTTAGGAACCAATGTCGAAATATAACCACTTTTCAAGATTAAACCAATTTTTTCTCACTCATAATTATCATGAAATAACTTTCATAAAAATATTTTGAATACTCCAAAAAAATTATTTCTCACAGTCATAACTATTAGGAAATAAGTTTTATAATATACTAGTTATCGAGGAAGGTAAATACACCGGTAATAATTATTACTACACGGCCTTTATAATATAAGTCTCACTCGTAATTATTATCAAGAGACTTTTATAAGGCTTACGAAAATAAACTCAAACTCAATTGTTTTTTTGTTTCTCAGATTTAAACTCGAAAAGATGTATATTTATTATTTGCTTAAAAAAAACAGTAAAGAAAATAACAACGATTTTAAATGCTATTTAAAAAAATATTTATGTATATGCCAACGCTCATTTTCGAAACATTTGAATAAACAACATTTTTTGTTTTGCCTTCTGCAGCGTAAATGAATACATGCATACATTGGTCTTGCGATGCTACCAGTTTTGAAGAAACCACTTTCAACTGTTTAAAAAGAAAAGAAATGCAACGTCTATTTTGCTCCTCTCTTTCCCGCATACATACATAACAACCAGGGCCGGATTTAGAGTTTTGAGGCCCTGGGGCCTGCGTTTGGTGGGGGCCTTCAGAATTTTTTAATTTTTCTTAAACTCGGAAAATTGAAACTCATTGTAATTTTACATGTTTTTTTATTGAATGCTCTTCTATAAATTGTTATCTTAAGCTAGAGGTACTTTACGAGATTTTTTCATCATCATCAAAACTGAAATGAGAAGCATGAGATTTGCAATCTGTTTTTGATGATTTTCAGTTTCGAAAAAGATCTTTCTCCAATGCTCTTCGTCACCATCATGGACAATTACATACGTAGAACCATTTTTGCATTGCAAAATATGGATTGAACTTTCTTCTGAATAATTATACGATATAAAAATGCTTCTATCGTTGTTTCGAAAATGTTGCGAGATGCACAAATTCACTAGCTAAATTATCTTCTAAATCTAGAGAATAGAATCCAACAAGTTTCTTGGCTGCCAATTCCAACTGAGAACGTTCCATCGTGCTAATCTCAGATAAAAAAACCGAATGGCTCATTAGCGACTTCGTATGAAGAAATTCGTTCTTTCAACGAAACAATAAGTTGATCGATGACAGGGAGAAAAGATTCTGTACGAAATTTTTCTTTTGGTGATAATTGTACCGCAGACGCTTTACCATAATCGTTTTAGGTTACTCGATAACTTGAAAAAAGCTGTTTAATTTGGGAGTTTTCGCAAGCTGCTCATCTAATTTTTGAGCTTTACCTGCAGCAGCTTTTCTTTTTGATGCTCCACTCTGATAATTCCGAGGATATTTGTGTCTGTCTTCGTTTCTACCGGACATTATGCTTCTCTGGAAACTGGAGATAAAAAATTATTATGAAAAGTATAATGCTGCGAATTAAAGGATACATTCTTAAATGAATCAGTCGAAATAACTGATGAACAGTAAAATTTTACTAATTAAGTCAGAAAGAGGTTACTGATCATAATTATAGTAACCTCTACCTGACTGTGAATCAGTAGATTTTGACTGATTCGAGTTGAGAAATTTAATATCATTTAAATAATATATAAACATGAATTTTGGTCAGCGACAAATTTATACATATTACATGAATATTATATTATATAATTTGATCCGTGTGCTTTGTTTGGGATTTTTGTTTTATATGTACTTACCGTAAATAACATTCGACTTGCAGTGAGAGTGTATCAAAAACTGAATTCTTCCTTCTTACACATAAATAAAAGGCACTGTTTTTCACACAATGTAATAAAAACAATTTATTGTCAACACTCAGCAACGCTGTAAAAATTAAATACGAATTCAGCGAGTGCTCTGAAACGCATCCTTTTATCTAATAGCAATTTTTCAAGCACATTTGAAGTAGCTATATTTTTCTCGTTCTAAATATACGACAGGAAGAGACAATAGTATGCTTTTGGAACACCAAATAAGCAAGCAACTGCTCGGCCATTTTAAAATATCTTTCCGCGCCAAAAATTTGAATGCAACGATCGACATTGCGATTCTATGTAAAGCGCAAGGGGAAGCGTTGAAAATTTTGCAAAACTTTCGAGTGAATTTATTTTACAAAACATGGTAATAGTTCTCGCACTATAGTCGATGAAATTTTTTTCCTTATATTAGTATTTTTTTTAAATATTTGAACCGATTTAAAACTTTCATACTGTGTTGGTGGGCCCCTAATTGTTGGGGGGCCCTGGGGTCATGGCCCCGCTGGCCCTGTGCTAAATGCGGCCCTGATAACAACCCACATCACACAATGGCCACATTGCCTCGTATACATCACATGTATTTGTTGTGGTTGTTTTTTTTTTTTGTTTAAAAGCAACTTGTACAAAGTTCTCTCCACTTAACTTAAACCATCTTCGATCTAAATATTTCTTAACAATTACTTCAATGGATCGCTTTACTTTTGTTATAAAAAGGTTTTAAAAAATGTCATAGTAGCCATTTATTGCGCTAATTAATTTGTGTTCACTGGTTATAAGCTATTTTTGATATTAAATTTAAGCTGTAGATGAAAATGAAATAAATAGAAATAAGCATATTTATTTAGTTTTATTCAGTGTCATTGGAGAACATTGCATGTATTTTGTGATCCACCAACAGATTGGCTCTCTGGCGTACCGCAAAAAAAAAACATCTTCTACTACAGTCGTGATGTTAGGCGCCATGGAGACGATCAAAAAAGCTGCGTATGGGTGAGTGAGTTTTGCTCGCGTATTGTCCGCAAATCAAAATAAACTCGTGAGTCTCCACTTAAAAATTTCACTTGAGCAAGTTCAGTGATTTAAGTCGTAACGTTCGGTCATCAGATCGTCGGCAGATGACGATTAATTTTTGTTGGCGTTTACTGCAATTTCGTTAGAATCCTGAGCTGGTTTTGACAAGCACAATACGTGACGATCAAATAAACAGCCATTCAAATACTTAGAGAAGATCAAAAGTTTTTGATTTTCATCAAGCACGAACGAGTTGTGGTTCAAATACTGTACGTGTAGCCGACGAGAGTCGACCACACTCACCCACTCAAAGCGTTGATGTCTCTATTTGATCGTCTTCATTACGCTTTAAAATTAACATCTCGATGAAGCTTCAGCGCCACTGATTGTATTCAATGAATCTTCAATTATTGCAAATTTTAAGCATTTTGTCAAATGACGCAATGCTAAGAAAGAATGTGCTTTTGTTGAGGTGGTGAAGGCCATAACTCGAAGGATTTGATAAGGATTTAGAAACAAGCGATTCTTCATTGCAAATATCAAACGACTCGAGCGAGTTTTACACGTCTTTGTGGGCATCAAGTCAATGCCAATGTTGAAATTCACTTATCTAACTTCATGAGAGTAATCGTGCTAAATTCTCAAGTAGACTGGTAATGAAAACTCTCTCAAAAATGGATCTTGCAAATAAGTGATGAACAAATCGATATACGGTATACAGATACAAATTCGATAGTAAAGCAGATTGAACGTTGAAACACTCAACGATATCCTCTCTCTGCCACAGTTTCAGCAGAGTACTTTTAAAAAATAAGATGAAGTAAGTTCTCCGATTTAATTCTCTATTGTGGATGCAAAACGCATCACATATGTATCTACAAGATACTAATTTCATTGATTCAGTCATGCATACATACATCGCTCCGAGTCAGATTCGAAACATCGATGGCAAGCATCGTGGGCTTAATTTTTCGCTTGGAAAGTAATCGTTATTTCTTGAGTTTTATTTATCGCGCAAAAAAAAAATATTTGTAGGCGGTTTTCACACAAATTAAATTTTATTTTCTGTAGGAGTTTTTAACAAAAATTAAGTTTTATTTTCTGAGCAAAAAACAAAACTCAACAAACAAAGATTAAAAAATATTGGTCTAATAAAAGTTATAACCGTTACGGTCCCTATTCATATTTGTTAACAATTTTTATTACCTACAGTGAGTCACACTCAAAATTGGGCACCCCAAAAAATTTTAGTTTTGATAATTTTGACGAAGTACCTCATATCAATAACATATTATATTTTTGATTACAAAACTTGATCAATAAAAACCCACGGCGGTGATTCACGCCGGGCCCGGAGTTCTCGAATGGGCCCGTATTTTTCAAGAAATTGAGTGAATAGCTAAATTAGAATGCTTTAGAATGCGCCTTACTCCATACAACTTGTTGAATGCCATCAATGCTCGAAAATTAGAAAGACTTTTCCCAGTTATCTGTATCGTTTTGAGAATATTTTGCACTTTACCCGTTTCTGTTTCAAATGGTGAACGTTCGTTTAGTGCTTTAGCGAGGATCAACAATTTTCATCGATCATGCTCGTCGCAGGGCAGGATTTCAGGACTAGCTACACTATGCCTAGAGGCGGAATTAGCCTAGAAGTTGGATTTGCAGACTATTATCCGCCAAAGCTCAAAAGCTCACTCCTAAGTTCCAAATAATTGAAGAATGGACGATTTTAAACTGTATGTTCAAAAACTTAATCATGATAGTCAACAGACTTCGAAAGAACGGTTTTTTTATTAATCAGATCGATAAATAAATGTTTGGATAAGATGTTTCTGTCTTCCAATTAAACTGCCAAATCCTGCTATCCCTATATTCGTATATTCCGATATAATCTGAATAAATATTTGTGACCAAAAGTCTTAATATATGAACTGATTAATGCATGCTATTGATTTTCGAAATCGTATAAAAAAAAATTTGTAAAAGCAAATTCAATACAGATGTGATGAACTGATGAGAGCAAAAAACGTCGCATTTGACTTATTCCTTAAAAACATTGAAGTATAAAGTAGAAACATAGTTGATGAAATTGATGAAGTATTCGAAACTTTTATGTAGGAAGGGGGCCCCACCTTTTTACCCCTGGGCCCGGATTTCCTCTCGGCGGCCCTGGCCATACCTATCTCTTAGGTGTCAAAAAATAATCGATTGGTCAATCTATGGAGCACACTTTACGACCAACAAAAAGTGTAACTGGCGACGATGAAAAAAAATGCTAGAAATCACTTGATTTTACAGTTATCCGAAAGATGTGTATAAGCGCAGAATGGAAATAAATATGAAAGCATTGAGTTTCAACATTCATTGAGTGCAGAACATACACGTGCATCGAATGCAAATATTTTGTTATTGATGAAATTCAAATTATAGTTCAATCCACACCCACGGCCTCCACATCTGTATCAATATCAACACAAAACGCATGCCTACAATCGAATTGACCGAATTCTCAAAAACTCACCCATGCGCCCATGCATCCATGCACTACCGGCGAGTAAACAACCTAGATGTTCAAATTGCGAAGATAAAAATAAAAGTTATGTTTGCAATCATTGTGATAAGTATTATATAAAAAATACAAATATTTGTAATTTACATCACTTCAAATTACGCTCAACTTGTGACGACTTTCACATTTTTAAATGAATTTCGGTTGATAGACTTTGCTTAACGAGTAACAAAATAAAAATCAACTTAAACTTTATTTATAAACTTTTTTTTTCTTTTAAAATATAGTAAAAATAACCCCTGTGTATACTGGCACCAGGGGCCAAATTTTAAAACTAACATTGTTGTTTTTTTTTTTAATTGAAAAGGGCGACAAATGCCCAAATGGCGGCAAATTTAAGTAAATGCCCAAAGGGCGGCAATTCAATTAAATTTAGGCACTTACGCCATATAGCTTGATATTTAGCCGAATTTCTCCACAAATTTGTAGTATTCGTCTTGATCGTCCGGAGTGTTTAACGTGGTTACCTGCCGACGACGGCCTAACACCACGGCACTCGGAAACACAGCGTAACAATCACAATACTCGATACGAACAGTGTTGTGGAATGCGCACGCTACCACCTAGGTAAAACTCGAGGCCTAGCTAACACCTCTGTCTTACTGTGGGTAAAACACCAGGTTGTTTTGCAACTCCATATTCGAGCTTGATAAGTCAAGCTCTTCCAGCATTTAGGTTTTAAACCACAGCCACTACGGGGGAGACATACTCAATAAACAGGCCAGGTGTCTACCACATGGCAGATCGCTCTCAGAGGGATTAAAGTCTCCAGTCAGACTTAGTGGGCGAGACCATTTCCAGTTGAGCATCCGGACTAGTAGCCATTTAAGTCCAGAGCAGTGTGGAAGCCCAACCGGCAGCGATCCCAACCACAAAGCCCAACCAGGAATCAGTCCAGTAGAGCGGAAAACAGGAGAAGGGCTCCTGCACTACGGGAGACGAGAGCTCCAGAGTGTCCAACCTAGTGTTGCTTGGATCTCACTCTAGGACTCAACGTGAGCTGCAGCGACAGACTGATCTCCGGCCGGACTTCGCGGTCTACCACCTGCCGAGCTCCCACACGCCCCTGGACCTTAATGCATTTAAACAAAACTCTTAACACGGGCGGCAACCCCGACACAGCTCTTAACGAGAGATATTCATCTCCTGCCAGAGGCCGCATCAAGACTACGACCCCTATTGTTCACCATCTTTTGCAACTATTTTCACATCTTTTCGGACGGACTTTTCTGACATCTCTTCTTTGCCTTCTTTCGCCTCTCGCGACCTAGGCAGCGACCCGAGCACGCCCACCTGTGTGCAGCATGCACCCGTGCCCGAATAACTCCCAACATTTTCACCGGTATATCTCCGCGCTTACGCTCAAGCCAATCCAGGAGCAGTCCGGTCGTGGGTCACAATTAAATTGAAATTGATTAATAGTAAAAAACTTATGCCTAACTTTATTGGGCCTTTAATTTAGGTCTCGCGAAAAGTTCTAATGCATCTTAGTTTTGAGCCAGACCACAGTTTTCTTCTAATATTTTTAAACACTTTTTCTATTTGTATAAAATTAAAGCAAGCCGTCTATTTTTTGTATGTTACTTTAAAGTCCTCTTAACTCCGTTAATAGCAACTAAGCCACAGCGAAAAATGGTAGCATCCTTTCCTTCGCTTTTATATTCCCCAGCTATCGATTTTAACAAAATTGTCTGTCTATTTTTTGCCTTAACGATTGTGGTTAGGCTAACAAGTATCGAGTGGCAAGTGTGTAATAGATGCGCCAATTAATAAACAACTTCTAGAAATAGAATTGTGAAAGCAGCAACCACAGTGGGACGTTTGCGGGTGACGATGCAGCCGTGCCGGCTTGTGCTCAGAGTCTGGCGAAAAAAAGTCTGAAGGAGCGATGTGGCGAGCTGCTATTTCGGTGCTGTAACTTATGTGGCTTTAAATTTGCTTTGTTATCCTTAAAATAATTATTTAAAGAATTATTATTTACTTTTCAAAAGGAAAATGGGTAACCAGTATATTGTAAATTAATATTTTAAAGGAAAAATAAAATCAATACGGTGGAAATGACCACGCATTTGAAAAGACTGGATCTAATTTTTGCTTTACCTATTACTTTCAGTAAATTGAAGTTTAATGAATTTAATTAATATGTTTCATTGCAATGGCAATTGTCCAAAATCAGCTGACATTCTTGCAATTTGCATTTGACAAAATTTTACGTTCTCAGAACAAAGTTGGCCTTCAAACGAGACCTTTTTGTAATTCTTTGTAATACTACACGATAAGGAAATTAATTCTAAAAGTTTCTTACACACGGACCAAAAATAATTGCTATTTTTTTTTTTTTTTGTAAAAAATATCTACGGGGAGAATTCGTTAAAAAAACTCCAATATATCTACGTAATTACTTTGTCATTTGAAAAATTTTTTAAAATAGTCATTATATGTTTAAAATTTAGTTCATCTAATCAGAATTAAAACAATAAATCGAGTACGCAGCTTTGTTGTCAATTCAAACTTAAAATTAGGGGCAGAATATACTCGTTATTTTGATGTTTTCCGTACCGAAAAATCATTGGTAAGGATTCGTTCAATATAAAACTCGAGTATATCGATCTGATCTTATGTCATATGTTATACAAATTTGTTGGCGTTTATTATGATCGAAAATTGAAAACATAACGACGAAATTAACAAAAATTATCAGAATAACGAACACATATGATGGGACAACTTTAAATCCGTTATTGTTTTTGGACGATTTTTGATCGAAAAAATAAAAATTACAAAATTACGATCAATCTGGCTCAGAAAAATATAAATCAAAGAATAAAGAATTTATAAAAAACGTTTAAATTAAAGTTTATTTTTTAAATAAACTCATTTTTAAATTTTAGAAAAAAATCCGTGTTTTTAATTGTTCCGGCTAGAATGCTTTGTTTGAAAAAAGCTTGCAGGAATCAATTACATAAATCCCGCTGATCGACCATTTAGACCTGTGTGTAATTTCTGAGGCTCATATCGTTGATGAAAGGTGGAAAAGACCTAATCGATTTTTTCGAAATAGTTGTTTGTTTTATTCGTAGTCATATTTAATTGAAGCGCAAATTTTCTAAAAGTTTAAGAGGCGTAACAAAAAAATAGGAGTCTTAAAGGGCTATACCAAAATTGCTCTCCATTAAACTACACACGTTACCATTTATATTGTTTCCTTCTCCTGCTGAAATCGATTTACTATCTAATAAAAAGTATTTTAAAAAACTTCAGTACAAAAAACTCTAGTGTTGTCATCTTTTTAATAAATGCAACCAATTTGATTACCCTAGTATAATATAAGAAATTTAATCAGTGTTTAATTCCAATATGACACACATTTATGAAAAAATTAGTACCAAATAGGTTTTAGAACAGAGTTGCCACTTTTTTTTAGTTTTTCTTTTTTTTTATAAAAACTTAATGAACCCGATTACTTCAAAGAAACATTTCTATTTTTGAACATCGTTACAAGCAAATCCCGTTGATTTCGATGCGGGATTGCATTACAATCTATACTTTCTCCTATATGGTGATGGTTCGCACAGTGGAAATATGAGATCACATTAATCTTTTTTAATTAGTAAATTGTAGATACGCATCAATTGCTATGCTAAAAATGTGTTATCAGTAAAACGAGACACACACGTACATATACATTTAGAAAGTCTCAAATGAGTCACAATAGAATGTAATTTACGTGAACGTGAAACAAACCTACACATTAAATTAAAAACATCTACATACCTTAGGGTGGTCCAAAAAAAAATTAAAGCCGCACTTTCTTCCCCTATTTTTTAATCACCATTTTTTTAATCAAAAACTACGCCGTTCAAAGCAATCATAGTTTTTCATGTACTTTTGTGGGATACAAACAATTTTTCGTAAATTGTATAGAATCCTTAAAAATCTGAGCTCTACAATCGAAAAAATCAATTTCTCTTCATGAGGCTTCAAAGATTAATACCCATTTATTTGTTGAAACATTTTTTATAAATTCAACTTTTTTCATAAATAAATTGAAATTTTGTTATTGCATTTTTGGGTATTTTTGAGGGGCGCTTAAAATATGTAAAAGAACCAGAGTAACAAAGGGCGTTTGTGTGAATTTTTATTAAAACAAAAAAATGTATTCACAAATTTTTAATTTTTAAATGAAGAATAAATTGTCATTCAAATAATTTTTAATAAAAAACTTTAAAAAAAAAATAATTTTGAAAGTTCAGAAATGTTGAATACAATTTTTTTTTTTTTTTTTTTGAATAAATATTCTCTCAAATGCCCTTTCCTACTTTGGTTATTTAACATTTTTTAGGAATCCCTCAAAATCACTTAAGAATACTTAAAAAAAAAATTGAATAATTTACTTTCAAATAATTTCAAAATTTTTTGTATGATGAATAAAATTCTATTCACTGTTCAAAATTATTTGAATGTTGGATTAAAATCTATTCGTTATTAAACTGAATGAAAATCTATATCTTATCTGGTAACGCCTATTCCTGATAAATATATTAATGATTGAAAAATATTGGTTTTCATCGATTACACACCATTCTACGAAATATTGTTTTTCGCTATCTAAACTTCTATATTTATTATATGAAATTGATTATATGGAGAATTTTTGCGACGATTTGGCTCATAAAGTACCGAACCGATTTATTAAACCATTATTTTTTTAAACAACACATTTGCGATAACCAATAGATTGGCAAAAATATTGAGATTTAGGTGAGCTAAACCGATTTGAAATTACCTCCATTTACGGGGTTTTTATAAACAGAAATAAGTTTTTTTTTAAATACTTTGCCAAAAAATCACCTCGGAACATAAAACAGTATAAGTTTAAAGTTTCTGCTTAAAATAATCTTCCAAATTTGTTCAACGACATCATAGTAATGTAATTTTTGATGTTGTATTTTACGTTGTTTGACATATTGGTTTAAGAAGTAGTGGAATAACTCAACCAAGGCTTGACCGACTAATAATACGTACTGGGAAGGGTATTTTTTTGTTTCAGTTTTTGTGATTTCGTTAAACAAATGGTTTTAATATTTTTAAGCAGATCTTTTAAGCATACACTCTTTTATCACCTTAAGCATTTTTTTATATTTAAAAAAAGTATTTTTTTATACACAAGAAACTACATTTTAGGCAAAATTTTCGAAACGATTTCGCTGATGAAAACCTTAATATTTTTCAAAGTCCTTAAATTTAATAAATCGTTTGATTCGCGTATAGAAACCACAACAGTTTTTTAGTGAGGTACCCTAATACTCATACTACTTTTGCACATTTGTTTTAAGTTGAACAATGTCTTTTTTAAATTCACATAAAATTTAACACTTTGTACTTGGAAAACTTTGAACCAGAGGACGAAAACAAACTGAGCGTATCACTACCCATATTCACAATAAATACGAAAAGTTTGTTCTCTTCTTGTCATACTGCTCCCAAGCACTGACGATACACGAAACATTACAACAGTAGGTGAGTATAAACCAAACGAGTTATTTGCTCTCTTGAATAATTGCATAGTTTCCTTTTTTTTTTAAATACAAGATCCTTCGATTTCTCAAGATTTCTCGAGAAACAATTTCTCGCGATCTCGTGTATAGAAAGGCCTAAAAAATACTAATCATGAGCTCTAAATAACGAATCATTTTCAAACTACCACCGGAAATTTTCTGTCATAAATTCCATTTTTTTATATTTTGATCACCAAACGCTTTGTGTTGTGAGCACTAGCTTTATGTTTCGTTTGTTTCCCTATTTTTCGGTATTCAATTGTTTTGCTTGCCGTAGCTATCACGAGCGCTATCAAAGTAAAGTTAATGCTCACAAAATGTTCACGAACAATTTGAATCGGTTGTGTTTCGCTACCTTGAAAATTAAGATCTGTATCCTTATCAGTTGTCTCTGCATTTACCACCCGCGGATATTGAGACTTAGTCATCTTTGTGACTAACCTTTCTAGTAAATATTTTAGTTGGCGAACATACAAATTGCGAGTGTAAGTGGGAGGGAAGTTTGCAATGAAAGGAGATACGTTTGAAATGAAGGGGGACCTAACGTTTTATGAGAACAGATGTGGCGAGACGGCGGTCCTAGCAGTACTTGGGATACAACGCGGGATACCATTATTGGCCGTGACACTTAGAGCTGCATGACCGGACTACATCTACGGATGATATCACCAAGCAAAGCCGGTGTCGTGAAAGTTGCTTCACGAGGGCGCAACTCCTGGCCCAGGTTTTTAGCTAGAAGTCATATTTGCACGTTTGTTGTTGTCTTTGTTTATGCGGTCTCCGCCCCGAGGTGGTAAACATACCTGCGGGCGTTACTTTATTTGATACGCATTCAATAGAGTCGGTATACGTGTTCAATTTAAATATAACATATGTACATATTTTTAAGGGCAATAGGTGAACATAAGTTAAAGCTGGTTTGATTAATTTGTGTCACGCTTTAAGCCAAATGGAAGCCCAGCGGTATTTTGGCTGCATAAAGGTGCAATTTGAACATTGAGAGACAGGTAGAGAGGGTACGGTGAACGGGTAGGTGTGCGGGTTGGGCGAGAGGGTTAACTGTGGCCAAGATCCTTGCGACCTTCATGACCGGATTGTTACGGCGGTAGTTTTTTATTTTTGGCGTCTTCTTATCTTTGAGTGAAAAGATGTGAGATCTCGCGAGAGAATTTGTACATAAGCATAATTTAGAAATCTTGTATATATGTATAAGTAAATCACCTCTAGGTGGGCCGCCTGAAGATGCATTACATTCCTAAGCTATAAGTTTATACTATTATAATGAATCTGAGACCAGTCACGGACGGATGGATTTGAAAGTGACGGTTGAGTAAGATGATCGTAGCTGAGAGTAGGTGTTGACGCATGGCTGAAAGGGATAATGAGAAGCCCAGCCAGATGTCATCATGGCGAGGGGGTGAAATATCCCTGAGTACGAAAGTTTTTGTAAGGACGGCATTCGCCAAAGTCCGGGGAACTAGTTCGAGGTTTAACGCATGATGAAGAAACGATACCATTAACAGATTTTCGCGTTTGGAACGCATATGCGCTTTATATGACGACCCGTACTTGACAACCTTTTTCTTTTAAAGTGGGCGGTGCCATGGCGATTTAACAAAAATTCCTTTGTATGAAATATGAGCAAATTATGTTTTCTGGTTACGAAAATTCCGCATTCTTTTGATTCTCACAAAACACCGTTATGATGGTGTGTTTATTATTCATTATTATTATTATTATTATTATACAGAAAGGAGGTGATGAATCACCAACTTACATTAAAAAAAGGAGCACTAGTGACACAGACCTTCGGCTCTCTTAACCCTGCTGTTAGGTTAAAAAAAACTTACGAATCTTAGGTTAGAGGACCATTTGGTCCATACTGCAGTTTTCATACAAAATAACAATTTAATCTTAGTCTTTATATTTAGTTTGGTTCAATAATTGCTAAATATTATTATTTTATTATTTACTCAACTCTGGTAAAACCCAGCACCAGTGGCCTGCTCTAAAAATGCTTCTAGTTCAGGAGCTCGAAAGCGAGGAATTTGTAGTTGCTGCAAGTCTAAGTCTGATGTAAAATGCTCCCTTTGCAGTGCGTTTATTTGCAAAATCAACCGAAAAACATTTTTTTGCTCATCATGTAGTGCCAAAAAATATCGAACAAACTAATAAATACTTATTTTTGGAAAATTAATGTAAAGAAAATCAAAGAAAATATACTATGGACCAAATGGTCCCTTAACCTAAGATTCGTAATTTTCAATTTATCTTAGTTCAGTTTTAAGTCAGAGAATTAAATTTTCGCACATAATATTGTTTTATAAAAAGACCACCTGAGCTGAAAAATTTAGACAGTATATATCACCGTTCCAAAGTTACAAAGAAAACAAAAAAAAAAATTGGACCAAATGGTCTTAACCTAACAGCAGGGTTAAGAATAAATTAATATTATCTATCTATCTATATACATACATATATGAATATACTAGATATTTTTATATAAGTTTCTTAAGGTTTGTTAGTTTCAAAAATTTTGCAACTGTTTGAATGTTGCATGATAGGATGGTATAGCATGATAGGATGGTATCACCGAAAACTTCTTGCCTAATTGTATTCAAGTTGGGCATTCATCCATAAGATGTTTGAAGCACAGTATGGGCACTGTGTTTGAAGCACAGTATGGGCACTGTGGTTGGCAATACCCTTTAAGAATGTGGCTATGTGTAATGATTGTGTGTCCAATTCGGAGACGTGTAAAAGCTTTCATGTCGTTACAGGAGACGTTGTGGGGAAAAGTTGGTTTCTTCCCTTCTGGGTTGCAGTTGGCGTAGTGGTGGTGAAAATTTCGCCATTCTTGCATCTTTGTGTTTATTATTTGTGCTTGTATCAGAAGAGTCATGTCAACATCCAATACTGATTGGTGAATAAATAGCGGTTGCTTCGTAGCAAGTTTTGCTCTATGATCGGCAGCTTCATTTCCCACGATGCCAACGTGGCCGGGGATCCACATAATTTTAATCGTTTCACTTCGTTCTGTTAACACTGAACGTGTTGAAATGGCCAGTGAGTTTTTGTTCTTTAGATTAACCAGCATGTTGATTGTGGAAAGGCTGTCAGTACAGATGATGAACTTGTCGTTGGCATTGAAGGCAAATTGGACAGCTTGGAGTATTGCTTCAGCTTCGGCTGTGAAGGCTGAGCTGAATGGAAAGAGGTTTAATCGATCAATTTTTTTGCTGACAATTATTCTGTACACTTTTGTGTACACTTTTAGGTATGTTCCCTGAATGCTGTGTAGATAAGTGTAGAACCACATCGGACAATCAAATCTTCCATTCGTTAAAGGAATTTGCATATTTTTACAATTTACTTCATTTTGTTTAGTATTTCTTGTGTATTACCGCCGTTCATCGAAGAAATAGCATGCTTGAAAATTCGCGTATGGTGTTACCAAATTCTAAAAACGGAAAAGGCTGTAAAGCCCGAACAACGTCGAAAATCCCAACGTTTGAAAAGACTTGTGTGAAGTTCTAGCTTGAGCGCTTTGAGCGCCGTTAAATAGTTGTTGATTAAATAATATAAAAATAGTTAGCTAAATAGTTTTTGATCAAAGAAGGTTTATTGCTTTTTTTGATTTAGAATTTTACTAGCCGGTGCACTCATTAAAAGTCCAACTGTACTTTCTCCCCATGCATCTATGGACCACCCTAATATATACGTACATAAACACAGCTGTTGAACATAAGACACGCATATTATTAGGTTGTAAAAATGCTTTTCACGAGCAGACTCGAGATTTCTGATTTTGAATACCATGCACGTTACCACTTATGTTAATTTGGTTCTATATTACATTTACATTTACATGTCTACTCTTACCAATTTCATATATAGACCCTGTATATTCATGACAAAATCCAAGCATTCCTACGATATATGCCATGAAAACTAATGACTTATTAGTATGATATATACATACAATTTTGAATAGTAGCAAAGTGAAGATATGTGCATATTTTATATTGTAAATATTTATAGGCTAGTGTTTAGTAAAAACTTTAAGGTAGAAAATCAAACAGCACTTGAATTTTTGCTTCTCTTCAATTTGGGAAATGTTTTTTACATTTTATAATTTTTCACATCTGCATGCATTTTTTTTTTAGACAACAATTTTTTATCCCTTCGACGAGCACCGCAACTCCACGTGAATCCCCATGCAATTTTCTTCTCCCACTTCTTCTCCAGATTACTTACTTATGCGTGTGGGGATAATCAAAAATTACATTAGCGAAAATATGCTAATATACAACCCCTAAAATACAAAGTAGCGTTCAATAAAACTTCAGTATTATGACGGCATACTTCGAGTTTCAAATGAACTAGAGATATTCGTTGAAATTAAAGTACATAAGTTATTTTGTCTACTGCTCTCCGCTGTTTTGAGAGTCAACAGCGCGGATCATACTGAAGAGAGTTTCAACATGAAATTTAATTTTTTAATTAAAAAAATAATGGAAAAAATTACACTGAAGATGGCGCAAGCCTGAAACCGATTTGTCCCCGAGCCAAACTTGACAAGGCATAATGGAAAATCGTTCCAGAACACATCAAGTAAACCGAACTTAAAATATCCAGTGCATTTTTTTATTTCAAATAAACTGTAATCCAGTTATTGGATTTTATTTATTTAAATATAATATATGTATGTAATTTTAATGTACCACGCCTATTTTCCAAGGTTTAAATTTCACATGTATTGACAAATAAAAATATTGTTCATTGGTGTGCAACAGTTTCAAATTGCTCTTGGGATCAAAAGAGGCAAGTTTTAACCAAAAAAATTTTCCACAGTGAAATAAAGATTTTGACAAGAACGGGTTAAACAAGGACCGAGTAAAAATTTTATTTTTTTATGTAATTTTTTCGTCGATTTGCTATATTTTCTGTCGATTCAAAATAATTAAAAACCTAAAAAACTTGTAGTATATTTTTTTATTAGCGCCAACTCATTCCCATTTTTATTTCTTTTAATAGGTATTTTAAATCCATAAAGAAAATTTTTTTTGAGTATATTTATTGAAATGATTTTAATTTCTCTGAATTATAGTTATAATAGAGGTGGGCTTCGCTTCGTCCAATTTTCGTAATATTCAAATAAAAAGTGTATAGCAAACTCGGTAGTGGAAGTTGCGGGAGTGCATGCGAATGTATATTATAAAGGGGGCGGTGTCACGCCTATTTTTCAAAAATATTCATCCTACGTATTTCTTTCTCCAAACAAATCCCGTATATCAAATTTGAGCCCATTATTTTTTATAGTTACTGCAAATATCAAATTTTTTTTATTTTCGCAAAAAAAAACATCTGTCATAAAACATGCGATTTGATTAGTGCTATATATGAGCGGTAAATGGTTGTGCTGGCAAATTTTAAGTTGGTGTTTTTATATAGTTAAAAATATTTTGCAAGTAAAAGTGAATTACGTGTTAAAACGAAACTTCCCATGTATTTTCTTGGGGCTCATTCACAATAGCGCAGTTTTTTCACCCAAAACTACTCAACTTCCATATTTTTCCGAGTTAGTGTTTTTTGTTTTACATGCAATTCGTTACACTACATAGTTTTCTTTTGCAAATTGGTTACAAAGAAATCACGGGCCAAAGATAAACATTAAGAGTTCGCCTACTCGCAAGGAATTTCAGATTTTCAGATGAGAAAGCAGCGGCATGGAACGAAGTATACAAAAATGAAGCCGATGAAGAGCAAAACGAATAAATCTGCGTTGAGCTCGTTGAATTCTATCCGCGTGGGAAGTGGAGAAAGAGTTCCAAATAAAAAGCGCATATTCCCAATTGGAGCGCAGCAAAGAGTTGAACAGCGACTTTCTACTTAGTGTAGGGATCCTCGAAGTCGCTCGCATAGCGCCTTAAAAATTCTTAATTGGAGTAAGTCTTAAGAATATTACTAACCAAAAATGTCTAAATCGACTTCCCATTTCATTCTAAACATTTTGATATAGCATGAAATTAGAGGTTTTTACCTAAACCTAGAGGAAGTTATAGGAAAAAAGTTCCCGTACATCAAAGTCCTGTAAATGAGAGCAATTTTTGGAGAGTTGTGTAGAGAATGAAGTTCTAAGATTTTAGCCGAATTTTTCCATGAAAAGTGTCAAGCTGTGAGTCGTTGCACAAAAGTAAACAAAAAATGTACATTGTCTAGTTTGTAGCGAAAAATATTAATTGGCCGTTTTATTGTAACCGACTTAAAAAAGAACGCTCCGACTATGATAAATTTTTTTTAGTTGCAAAAGCAACCCTTTTCGGATCTTTCGTGAAAGATGCGATTTTTTTTAACTGATATTTAAGAATGGAAAATAGTTGTGCAAACAAATTTTAGGTTGACGTAGTTATATATTTAAAAATATTATGCAAATAAAAACGAATTAGGTCTTAAACAAAAATTTCGCTTTTCTTCCGGCTCATTCACAAAAGCGCAGTTTTTTTTTTACTTCCCAACCCTACAATTTACCGAGTTGCCTCAACTCGCATATTTTTCCGGGTTAGTGTTGTTGCTTTACATGCTATTTCTTATTCTACCTAGTGTTACGAGGTTCATGACAAAAACAACAGACGTAAAAATGATTTCAAATTGCCTAATTATAAAACAGAATCTGAATAAAAACAGCCTTTTTTATAAGGGTTTAAAATGCTTCAATGAATTTCCTGAAAACATTAAAAATTGTGACACTAATTTGTTCAAAAAAACATTTTTTGATTATACAAAATCATTGAATATAAGATAGAGTTTGTAGTTTGTGTTGATTTGAGATAAATTTATCAATATTTCAATATTTTGTATTCAAACATTGTACATATTGCTAATGAATTTTTTGCTTGAACTAGACTTTACGAAGTCGTAATAAATAAAAATAAATAAATAAATAAATAAAAATATTTTACAACTCGGGGGCAAAGAAACGGGCCTAATGTAAATTTTAATAATTTTGCAGCATTTGAACGAAATTAAATTTATTTTTAATTTGAAAAAAAAAAAAACACTGTTATGTGTTCCCATATCTACTTTTTGATTCTTTGTCTCTTCTTAGTCTCACACTCTAGAGAGTAATTTTGCTATTTCACATTTTTACTGAATTTTACAGCAAAAGTACTGGGTTAGGGCTAATATTTGTTGCTAATAAGTAACTTCTCAAAATATAAACATTTCCATTAGCCGCATTAACTAAACTACTACCAAACAATCAGTTGGACTTATTACGTGCTCTTGAACGACTTTTGAGATAATAAAAGGCATTAAAGTCTCAACTCAACTGTAACTAGTTAATAGGTAGGCAAGCCGATGTTAAATGGGCGTTTATGTACACTAGTGGAGCATTTTCACCCACAACAATAAAAATTTACGACACGCACATGAGCTCCGACTTCCCATTGTTGTTAAACAAAAATAACAAATGTTAAAAGATTTATTGCAACCGTGTAAATAAATAAATATCTAGTAGTCAGTGATAGCAGACGACAGGTGGTGCGAGTGTGTTCTTCTTTTCTGTATTTATATTATTTTGAGAGTTTTGTGTATCTTAAAACAGTTTGCGGAATGTTCATTAGTTAAATCAAAGCTTAACTTGTAGAAAATGTTGAAACTGATGAAAATGTACTTGATTCAAAATTACAATACGAATAGATCATACTATCTTTATTTTTGATACATTTTTAGCGCTGATTATGGTAGCGTAGATAAAGAGTTTTCATAAGAGAAACGTATTGAAAGTGAAAATAATCGTTTTTTTGACAATTTCGAGAAGGTCAAGCGAAAAGCAAATGGTGCTAGAATCCTCCATTTAAGCTTAAATTAAAGCTTGCACTTTCCTCCATAATTACCAAGAATGATAGAAACCAAGATTGCGCCTTACGCGCTGAGATCAACTGACAATGATTTAATAATAGCTAGAGATTGAGAGAACAAAGAAAAATTATAAAAAAGAAGAGAGAGAAGCACAGAAGAAGCGGACAAACGACAGAACGATTGAAAATTTTGTTAGCATTGTTTGTGTAAAAAAAAAGAAGCAAAATGCTTTTATTTCGTCAGCGAATGGCTGGATGTTGTCAAATCAAAATCGAGAGGCCTAGCGGTCCGTGGATAGCGCAATATTATATTCTATCATTCTCGTATAATCCTTGCACTTTACCAGTAGGCAACTTTTAGTAATTTATTGAACAGCTACATAATAATATTTTCGATGAAGTTTGAATACCTTCCGCAAATATAACCTACATAAAGTGTCAGGAAAATATAAATAAAGCCTTCCGGCAGTTTATTTTCTTATAGCTCTTTTACATAGCCCGGAAATAACCGTGTCGTTTATAAAAATGTCGTAAATTGCAATTTTTTTCGTGATATAAAAAATAAATCACTATCCATAACTGGTATACAAAGTTTTTTGTTTATCGGCTTCTGTTAGAGTTTTAGTTGATTTATTTTTCCTTTTACGTATGTTACTTTAATTTAACTTAATTTTTTGTTTTAAACGCAACGTTATCTCGGTAGGTAAGTAACTGAACTTTTCACCAAAAATATTTTCAGAAATAATTTCGGTTGATTATTACTTTCGTAGCTTTCCTACCTTTTACAGTCATTAACTTTTAAAACCTCTCACATAAATCAATTTATCAACCATATATCACAAGAGGTGAGTAATGTATAGTAAATGATAGAAAAAGACATTGAATTTATCGTGGGCCACTTATTTTCGATCTCTTTTCATTTATATGAATTGAAAAACGTTACCAAGTTGTAGGTTACTCTGTTATTCTAGCGATATTTAAATGTGATACTTAGTATATGTATGTAAGTAAAAGTTTGTACAAATGACTTTATGTTAATAGTGCAGAAATGGGATTTTTAAAACTAACTATTGAAAATTTAAGCTTCAACAAAATGCCAAGTAAAAAGCTGGATAACCTTTTATTTAATTAAAATGCAAATTATAAATAAAACAAAACACGCGTGCACCTAATTTCGCGAGCCAGAAGTGAATCGTATGCGCAGCAGTAGAGATTAGTAAATTAGTTCAAAAGAAACTTTTTTCTTTTAATTTTTTTCTTTATTGTAGGAAATTACTACTTGGTACTAAATTAATATTTGGCCTCAACTCAAGCATTACTGGTATGCTGACTTATAAATTTGTTAAAATTGATCAAACAAATTTAATTTTAAGGATCTGAATTATTTTTAATACAAGTTTAGTTAGCATATCGTAAAGTAAATTAGCACATAGCTGATATGAAAGTAAAACACAATTGCTAGAAAAGCGCATATATTAAAGATCATTTTTTGTTTTTAGTTTCATTTTTTTTAATTTCTAAAAAGACGCAACTCTCTATAAAATACTTTTGATGGCAACCGCCTTCTAAAAATACTTCTTAAATCAAACTTTCTTAAATCCCTATTGCTTACAACTATTATTTAATGTTTTATTTAGATATTCAATATTAATTTACCTTTCTGAATCGAAACTATTAGATTATTATTTGCAATTAATCCTGGGAAATTAACCGAAAAAATAAAACCGTTTAGTAAGTTCTAGAAAACTGACTTCTTTTTTGTGGTTAAATTGAAGAATTCAGCACAGCATTAAATAAGCAAAACAAAAAACATCCTAAGAATAGAATTTAAGAATAACACTTTTAACAACTATTTCATTGCAGGCCTCTATCGTTTTTTCCGCAGAAATATCACCCACTTTGGACAAAATAAATTCCATAATATTAGTGAAGCTCCCTTTTATGTACCGAGTGTTTAAACACTTTGATGATTGTAATTTAAAATTTATACTATACTATGTGCTATTATATTTAATATACTCGAGTTCAGCTTTGATCGCACACGGAATCGTCTGTAAAGACCTCTATTGAAATTTTCCGGCGAGTAATTTTCTGAAACATTTTAACACTCTAACGGTCTTGTAAATTTTTTTTCTGTGTGGTTTCTTGATGCAAACATATATTCCAACCATTTTCTCGCCTTCTTTGAAAACAGCTATGGCCGAGACATGAATATTTTAGTAGGTCATAAAATAATGCGAACTATTTTCTACAAATCCATTGGGTATTAAGAATAATAATAATAATAATAATAATAACTTGGCGCTTACATCATAGCTTGATATTTGGCCGAACTTCTGCTAAAATGTCTTGTTGGTGTAACACAAATTGGGGGACCAGCAAGTTTACGCTGACTCCGAATGGCAGACAATTTCTGTGATAAGTTTTTTCATGTCAGAAATACATGCGGAGGTAAGCCGGCCGAATGGCGACCTCTATTGGAAAAAACTTTTCTATAATTTTTGATCTTACTTACTCCGACCAGGACTCGAACCTGAGACACACCAAATAAAGCGCGCCCATAGCACACGCTCGGCTAGAGTGACCGCGAACTAGTTTTAGTTGTCATCAAACAATGTGACAATGTGTTTTTTATAAAAAATTATGTTCCAGCTACAACGAAACTACAGAAATTAATTTTCCAAACTTTGGACGCAAGTACTATGGTAATTTGAAAGAAATCATCTTAAATTAATTTTTGCCCATACAAATATTTAAAGATGTTTCTAAATAGTTGCTGTAATAATGGGATTTAAAAAATAAAAACTATAGTGTTATAAATGAAATGTCTGAAACCCGACTTGTCACTTGCATATATGCTACTTATTTATATATTTCATTTTATTTATATTGGCTTAATATAAAATTCAAGAAAAGTCGTATTGGATCAAATTTACACAAAAGAGCTTAGTGTGGGAAAACTCTTTTTATGACTAGTCGCACAATTTTTTCCAAGGTTTGATTTGCTTTTTGTGTTCGTCAAGATATGCAAATTGAAACCTTAAAATATATCTTTCTTTAACTGAATTGACATATTTCATTTGTCTTCGACCGGAATTTGTTACGAAAGCGAAAAAGGAATCTTCACTAATTGATTTACTGCATACGCATGTTTGGAGTAGTTTGACATGGGTCAAGCAGATTATATATATACATATATATATGTATGTATATATATATATATGTGTGCCTGAAAGTATGCAACACTAACAAGCTAAATTCAATCAAGTATGTGGATATCATAAATGCATCAATGTGCGTAAATCCGTAACAAAATAATCGTTAAAATTCTGTATCCACTTCCGAGCGGAGTAAAATGTTTAACCTATCACTATTTGCCAGGCGAAGAGTAAGTGAAATTCCAGAGTAAGTGAAATTGCCAGCATCGCTGAATATTGCAATATTTTGTCGACAATATTGCGCCATATCGTAGCTTACTTTGCACACATGTGTGCATATCTTTGGTACATACATACACACATATGTAATTCCTTCTCTGTTGGAATAAAGTAGATTGTCGCTTAAATTAACCCACTGAAAATGTAGTTGGAAATAAACTAGTTTGTAACTATGTGAATTTTCGGCTTTCGTTTCTCTGACGTAATGTTTTCGAATGCAACAGAAAAGCAAAAAAAAAAAAACAATAATTTCAGCAGCTGTAACAAATTTTTTTTCAATGTTATTTGTTGTTTTTAGTTTCTAAAAATATTAATCTATAAAAAATTAAGCCAGTTTTCAGCGTTAAGGAAGTTTAAATAATATATATTTCACAATATAGTATTTGTGCCAGTTTTTTTTGAATTATTTAGTAGGTGGCAACTCTTTTTTTAAGAACGTATCTTAATAAAAGCACACACTAAAACTGTCTGTCATATCAATTAAATTTGGTTGCAACTCATATAACTTACCGAATTTTGGTAAGGTGGCAACTCCTTTTAATATTCTGATATTCTAATTGCATTTTCATTATTATTTAGTTTGTGTGTAACTTGCATTTTGCGCAACCTCTACAAAATACTTATGAAATTAAATTGTTTTCTATTCGGCACCAGTAACTTACCAAAAAAATTTAAACAAACTTTTTCTAAATATGGCAATACTTTCAAAAATATTTTTATATAAGCCTTCCCATTCACACCAGTACTGTTTCGTTATGTCGTTATTTATAAATACAACTGAATTAATATTTAAAAAAAAAAACCCGTTTGAAGCCCTATTTACAATTTTTTTCCAAAATGACGCTTTCTTGAACCTTTTCCAATAAGTGGCAACTCCCTTGTCAGTTTTAAAATTGTCTTGACCTTACCTTTTTTAAATAGGTGGCAACCTTCCCTAAATCGATTTCTCAATTAAGCCTTATTAAACTTATTTTGTTTGAATCCTATATCGTAATATTTTATTTAACTTGTTAATTGTTGTAGTTGATTTTTTGAGCAACCCGATCCAAAAACATTTTTGAAATAAAGCTTTTTAAAACTTTTTCTTTTTTTGACACCCACATTGTAGTATTGCATTTAGCTTATTAATATATGTTTATAATTACATTAAATTTTTTAAACAGGTGGCAACATTCCGCCACAAATATGTTTGAGATTATGCTTTCTTAAATTCCTTTGCATATGCTCTAATATTTAAATTTGCTAATAAAATTCATTTACTCGTTTGGACAGATGGCAACCCTATTTCAAAATATTTTCAAAACGAAGATTAAATCATTTTTCGTTTGGTATCATTAATAGTAGCATTTCAGTTAGCTTGCCAAATAAAATTGAATGAACTCTCTTAAACAGGTGGCAACTACTTCTCAAAATGTTTTCACATAAATTCCTTCGTAGCAAATTACACTGTCCGACAAACAAAAAAAAAGTGAATATACTTTTGAAGCGAACTAGTAGAGATTGTTTATCTGGTTGAATAGTACGCGAAACTACGTTCAAAAGATTTCTAACACCCCAAAAATCTTTTTTTAAGTCAAAAACCCGTTTTTTAGTTTTTACGTCTTAAAACATTCATAAAAAAAAATTTGTTCAATCGGATTGAAAATACTTAACGGTTTTGGATAGGTGAATGTTTACACTTTCGAAATGTATATAGTGTTTTGTTAATTTGAAAAGAGTATGACGCATTTTTTAAGCTAAAAGTTGAATGTTCCGCCCAATTTGCCTGTTTTTTCGATTTTACCCCATTTTTTCGGCGCTAGTTGGAAATGAATGATCATTTTTGCTTACATATCATCGACAGGCTATCACTACTTAAAGATACCAATTGATTTCTTTCAAAAGGGACTTCAAGTTTTCAAGTTATGCAGCATAATCCAAAATCTAACCTCCAGGGGTACCGGGTGTAAATGAAGAAATTTGCTGAATCTAAGAAGAATTACAAGGTAAAACATTAATCATTACATCGTTGGCCATTAATGCAGTCATTATAACTCCATATTCTGAAATGACTTTACGTAATTGACTATTTATTCTCCATTAATGACTCACCTACTTGACTTTAAAAAAAGATTTTGGCGGTGTTAGAAATCTTTTGAACGTGGTTTCGTGTACTATTCGACCAGATGAACAATCTCTACTAGGTCGCTTCAAAAGTATAAAATCACTGTCGGACAGTGTTATTATTTTAATATATCAGCTAACTTATTAACTTTGACTAAATATTTTTTAAGCCTCTTGTATAATGTTTTCTTAATTTGGGTTTCTTAATGTCATCTCGTTAGTATCACATATTGTAGGTAACATTTCATTTAAATAACGAATTGAATTTATTTGAATTTTTTTGAGCAGGAGGGAACTCTCTCCAAAATCGTTTTCGAAATGAAGCCTTCTTAATTCTCCTTCGTTTCGCACCCATGTTGTAATATTGCATTAAATTTATTAATATGATATCTTAGTTGCAGGCCGAAGGGATAAGGAAGGATATTGTATAAATCATAAAATACATAAAAAATACATTAATAACAAGTCTTTCACAGAATGGAGCTATTACCATCATCATTTTAAAATTTCCATTTGCGTACTCTCATTGCAATAATATAACCACCTTTGTACGGTTCAGAATTGGGCATGCTTTTACGACACACGTACATTTGCTAAGTACCACAGGTAAACCGGAATGTTCTTTCTGCGGATCGACTGACTTTAATGTAATTCACATTCTTGACACCTGTCCGGAATTGCAGCAAACTCGATCTACGATATTTGGGAATGGTAAACCATCTGATTAACTCAAACTCACCGACGATCTAATTGCTAAATATGTTTCACTATGTAAACTAAAAATATGATTCTGCACTTTTGTATACATTCAGTATTTTGTTTTTTAATGAACTTTACAATACCAACCATATAACACCCAGTTCCTTAGTGCATACAGAATTTTCCTTCCACTTTTATATATGAATCCCATATACATATATGTTATTCTAGATATTAGTTTTTTAAGTAAAGCCGAAGGCCCTAGCAGCTAGTGCTTTATTACATAAGTGATTTGATTATTTATAACTATTTCTATTTTAAATAAATAAATAAAATAAAATAAAAAGATCTTAGTACATTAATTCTGAATAGGCGGCAACGCTCTGCCAAAAATATGTTTGAAATATTATCGTAAGTTTTAACCCAAATTGTAAAATTTTATTAATTTGATTAATTTAATTTAACTTTAATAATTTCGTTTGACTGGCATATTGCAATATTTGATTTCACTCTTTATTTCCATTCAGTTTAACCTGTTAATCAGTTGGCAAGTACTTAAAGAACGTAGTAATATGGTAATACAGATTATTGACAATATACATATGTACCAAATCTCATCAAAACATGTTCAGTGCATGTAAATTTTTCAAAAGGCGGTAACTCTGTTTAAACATAACTTTTGTTTTAGCCCTACCCTTAGGCTATCTATTTGTCAAATTTGATATAAATCCTTTTATTGGTTTTGACGTGAAAATGTAACAAACACAGTCACTCACACATTTGCACAATTATAATGTTAGTAGGATTTCAACTTCTTTGTTTCCTATGTGCCAGTAAAAAAGTTTAAGAATCTAACAAATAAAGCCTAGCTTAAATTGCGAGGCACAAAATGTGCCTTTTTACGACAACTTTTTTCTAAAATCATATTAGATGGTGTCTACATAAATCAATAAGACCCGGAAGACATAATTGAAAGGAACTTGGACAGCAATATAAAAAAGAAAGTACGCCGCAATTATAAAAAAAAATTACGTTAAGTTTTTAGTTGGGTATTGCCAAAAATTTGATAGAATGAGTTTCCATCAAGTTAATGTGATTTTTCCTCAAAGGAATGGCGTTGAATTTGACTGAAACTGAAATAAATATACATAATACATTTTATAATAGGTAGCTGGAAAAGTACACATTTTGATATTGTTCTTTAAACTAACCACATTTGAAAGTAGTTAAAATTATACGGAGAGTCGACTAATTGCTTCTTGGTAATCGGTATGTTAATAGAGTCTGATGTTTACAAGGAATGGAAACCTTTAAACTACTGATAAAGTATTTTTTTATATTTCTTTTAAAGTACTAGATTTTCCAACAGGGTCTCGCAAGCACTCTATACACGCTAATGGTGTCCTATTTGCTTTCCAACAGATGATTCTGGCGGCGGCGGTGGTGGTGGAGACGATTTACTCAAACCATTTTCAACTGCCTCATCAAAAGCGCCACAAAGCTTGTGTGGTTTACGGGCGCTATCTTGCTTGGCTATTGCAGAGCAACGCACAGAAGTGCAATCACAAACCACACAACAACAACAACAGCAGCAGCGACTACTACTACTACAACAAAATAATATGGATCGCCACTTGCATGGCTACAACAATAATGGCAACCATCATACAGCAGGTAGCAGCAGTGAATCAACTTTATTTGACATCCATCAACAGACTCGTCTCAATTTGGGCCCCCACCTACGGCAACATAATAGCACTCAGCTTCGACAGCAACATCAAAAGCCGCATCTGTTGCAACAAACACCGCTACAAAGGAAAAAACAACAACATCTGATGGAGGAACGTCGAAAATCGAATTCATCGCCAAGTTTACGTTTTATCGAAACGGCATTGAGGAGGTAAGTTTAGTAGTGAAGCAATCGGGGGCTAAAGATTAAAGTTTAAATTTTTTTTCAATTTGTTTCATGATATTTTAAGGAAAAACTTATATGTATACTTTTGGATAATGTTTGAAGTAATGGTAATAATTACTTAGTTTTTTTACACAAAAAGTAAAACTCAAAAATTAACTTTTATTTGCCAAGCTAAAGCTAAAAATCAATACATTTTTGTATTCTCTCAGATCAGTTTTTTTAATGATCGCTGTTTGCTATCGCAATTCTTGGACCGTAAGGTGAAGTAAACTAACTTTACTAACAATTTAGATAGATTTGAAAAGACGAAAAAAACCGAGATCAACTCAATAAATTGCTCTTATTTTCTAAGCAATAAATATGACTCAGAAAATAATTATAATGATTAAGTTTTTTAATAGAACTCGATAAAAAATAATCGAAAGCAATTATTAATTACGGTTTTTATAGATATCGCAATACATGAAAAATACATGGTTTATATGTTTGACTGTGAAAACACACTTGGTGTTAAACAAATCACATGCTGTAGGTCTAGTCGAGTAATGAAAAACTGCATACTCGAAATTTAAAATAATCCCCTTAAAATTTTCACCTATAGCCAAAAACAAACTATTTTTCGAGGGTTACATTTTTCTTTCGCTTTTTATTTCCACATTTCTGAGCCAATTATTAATTTTGATATGTCGTTAGAAAGAATATACAAATACACTTATAAACGTATGCCTTTCCGGTTTTCGGAAAAAAAGATGGCGTACTTACCTTAAGTATTGAAATCAATTTGAAATGTTTTTTTTATATCTAACAATTAATGCTCGCAAACCAGAGCTGTTAAATAATGATTATTAATTGCAATGATTACCAATCAAATTATTTTTTTTAAGAATCCATCGAATAGTTAATTACCATTATTATTATTATTATTATTATTATTATTATTACCATTAAAGATAATCAAAAAATAATAATATTTGCTACACTTTGAAAAAATCAGAAGTCGTCAAAGTATTCAAAAAACCTACACTTAATTTTTTAGTCAATTTAATTAATCTATTTTTTTTTATTGTTTTATTTTTTAACGAAAATATATCGTATTTTATTATAATTTAAATTATCTTAAAAGTTAGCTCACTTTTAACAATACCAATTTTTTTACACCTGGGCGTGTTTATAATTCCCGCAGAAGAAAAAAACCTGTCGACAGGACCTGGCAACACAGCAATGACACCAATGTTTCCTTCAGGAGTTAAGCAAAAATGTTTACTGAGCATTTGCTCTAATTGCAGCTCTAGCTTTTCAGGAATTAAACTTAAATAGCTCCCATTTGCGTTTACTAATTTTTGTAAAATTTTTGCTTACTCCCATAAGGAAAGGGAGAAGATACTTTTGCGTCTTGATTTACAACCGTATGGAATGCCATCATATCATCTAAGAATATGTTTACGCTAAGCACAAGGCTTCCACTAGCTGAAAACGCCAGGGATGATATTAGCAATGTTGCTAAATACAAGAAAATGTTTACGATCGAGCTGGGAATAAAGCAACATGTAGGGCGTCTTCACTAGAGGGATGTTAAAGCTCTCGTTAATCGACTAGTCGACTAATCGATTAATCGATTAGCAAAATTTGTTTTGAAAAATAGTCGACATCCGCTTATTGACTAACCGTTAACTAGTCAACCAACTATCTGCTTATTTTCGATTTTTCGACTAATTATTTTATATCAACAATTATTTGTGTTTTATATGTGTTTGAATGTTAGCGGTTATTGGCAAAGCTCGTTTTACGCTATAATGAAGTTAAAAACATTATGGTGATTTTATTGTGAGTAGCTGTCACTATTCGAATAATTTCGGTTAGTCGATTTTCAAACTACTCGATGGTGAGCGGTTAGTTGCAACTGAACAGTTATTCGAATAGTTGCTATTCGACTATCAACCATCAAAAAAGTTGCTTATCGATTAGTCGGTTAATCGATTTTTAACAAGAGCTCTAAAGGACACTTCTAGGCCAACAAACTGCAGCGTAGAGAGATTTTTCTTAAATTTTCTTATTTAATATGCATATATGGATAAGTTACGAATCTAATAAAAGGTATCGTTAAAAAGAATACAAAAACGTATCCTTTTAGCTCCTACTTGTACCCATAAAGCCGATTTTAAGAGTTAAACGTCAAAGTTTTCCATTTGCATGGAGTAGCTCCATAATATAAAATCTACATCACATTTGAAGGAACTAAAATCTGCTTATAAGACTTGGTTCTGAGCGATCCATAGTTGTTAAAAATTTAAATACAACTACGATTGCTTAAACAGCTTGAGTTTTGCTAAAAATTACTTGTTCTTACTATTTTATTTGGCTAAATCCTAAACACAGCTGTTTCTTACATATCAACCGTAATAACTCAAAATTCGAACTGGCTTAATTTTCGTTTAATTTATGAAAAATAAATATTTTTGACTTTTGTGTAATTGACTGACGACTTTTAGACTCCGAAGGGGACCGGTGCCTTTGGTCCCAGAACACGATCACACATGTCTTTGCCAATGGGAAGAATGCCAAGCATCCTCTATGTGAAGGGTTACACCATTATGCTGTGTGCAGAGGTTAACTTAAAAAGGAACTATCACAATAGATATATAATCATTTCAAGTGACAGCCAAGCAGAAGTCAAGGCTCTATCATCGTGTGAAATTCAATCATAATTAGTGGTTGAGTGTATAGAGACTCAACTCTATAGCAACGTGAAATCATACTCAGCTCCTCTGCATTCCGGGCCAAAAAGACGTTGAAGGAAATCAGGAAGCCTAATGATTAGCTAGGGACGTGGCCGCAAAGACGCCCATAGGACCCGAGCCCCGTTAAGGCGATAGCACCATATTCTATTAGGAAGGAGCGTAGGAAGGAAGAAAATGTTATTTGTATATTTTACATATGAGCATTAAACTATTCAACCATGCATGTTTATTTATGGTGGAAAAGGAGAAAAAATTAAATACAATTAAAATAATCAAAATAAGCAAAAGTTTTCAAAAAATAATTCGATTTTTATTTCTGATTTTTTTTTTTTTAATTACAAATAATCATGACTTTTTTGAGTGAGATAGTCGAGCTGTATATAAATATGAAAGAAAAGAGTAGCCTCTACGAAAAATATTGAAAATCGGAGAAAAAAATACATTCATGATACCACTGCTATTTTATTGCCACCAATAATTTCCTTGGTAATAAAACATCGTTGACGAGTTTCTTAATGCATGGGCTCAATCAAATTTCATTTTCTACATTCACATTTAAATTATACTCGTATTCCTGGGAACTTGGGTCAGTTAAGTTGCGAAAAAGTTGAGGGGATGCATCAGGAAATGGAAACGATAGAGAAAAGATTAATAAGGCATCTTAGGAGGCGGAAAATATGTGACGATGTTTACAAAACAAAAAGTGGCCAAAAACTGTGTAGCTCTTTTTCAATATATAATTATAAAAACACTAGTATTTCAAAGTTGGTTTTTGAAGTTAATGTGAAACAGATATATTACTGGATTAAATTTGTATTTTTATGGCATATTTGAGACAAGTACTTTTTTCTTCTTTTTATACCGAAATCCGGTAAGCAACATAATTTTATAAATGTATTTTTATTATATTTCCAATGACATATCAAAATTCAAAATTGGTTCAGAAATGTTGAAATTATAACCTAAAAGAAAATATAACACGCGAAAAATAGTTTTTTGACCATAGCTCAAGATTTTGGAGGTATATTTCAAATTTCGTGTATGCAGTTTTTTATTACTCGACCAGCCCGACTACATGTGCCATATGGCATTCCAAGTTTTTTTTACTTTTTTTTTTAATTTTGTTACATAGTGTAATTATTATTTTCCCAGGCCCACAACAGGTGCTATATGGCATTCCAAGTTTTTTATACTTTTTTTTAATTTTGTTACGTAGTGTAATTATTATTTTCCCAGGCCCACAACAGCTGCTATATGGCATTCCAAGTTTTTTATATTTATTTTAATTTTTGTTGCGTAGTGTAATTATTATTTCCCCAGGCCCACAACAGGTGCTATATGGCATTCCAAGTTTTTTATACTTATTTTTAATTTTGTTACCTAGTGTAATTATTATTTTCCCAGGCCCACAACAGGTGCTATATGGCATTCCAAGTTTTTTATATTTATTTTAATTTTTGTTACGTAGTGTAATTATTATTTTCCCAGGCCCACAACAGGTGCTATATTCCATTCCAAGTCTTTTATACTTTTTTTTAATTTTGTTACGTAGTGTAATTATTATTTTCCCAGGCCCACAACAGGTGCTATATGGCATTCCAAGTTTTTTATACTTTGTTTTAATTTTGTTACGTAGTATAATTATTATTTTCCCAGGCCCACAACAGGTGCTATATGGCATTCCAAGTTTTTTTTTACCTTTTTTAATTTTGTTACCTAGTGTAATTATTATTTTCCCAGGCCCACAACAGGTGCTATATGGCATTCCAAGTTTTTTTTTACCATTTTTAATTTTGTTACCTAGTGTAATTATTATTTTCCAGGCCCACAACAGGTGCTATATGGCATTCCAAGTTTTTTTATACTTTTTTTAATTTTGTTACGTAGTGTAATTATTATTTTCGCAGGTCCACTACATATTCCATATGGCATTGAAATGCTTTTTTTTACTATTTTTAATTTTATTTCGTTTTTATTTTTCAAAGGTTTTTTTTTACTATTTTCAATTTTATTTCATGTGTAATTATTATTTTCACTCGCCTATTTTGACAGTTTTGAAATTTTAATATCTCATGTAAAAAATATATACAATTAACTTATGTAACTACTTTTCAACACTACTGCATGCCACCAATTTCATTCAATTGATTTTCAATTATTTCATTCCCATTACAGATCAAATGAGACGAAAAACCTCGAAAGTAAAAAGCGTGTAGTTAAAATGCTTTTCGTACTCGTACTGGAATTTTTTATCTGCTGGACACCGCTGTATGTGATCAATACTGTAGCTATGTTCATTGGTCCCGCTATTTACGAGTACATCGACTACACATCCATTTGCTTTTTCCAGTTGCTCGCCTATTCCTCCAGCTGTTGCAATCCCATTACTTACTGCTTCATGAACGCCAGCTTTCGACGTGCATTCCTTGATACGTTCAAAGGACTGCATTTGAATGGCAATAGCGATGGCGCCGACGGTGCTAGCGTTAGTGTCTGGCGTAGGCGAAGAAAAGGTGACGGTTCTGGTAATGGCGGTGGTGGTAATGGTGGTGGTTGTGTGGGTGGTGGTGGCAGTAGAAGTGGCATTCACTTATCCACGCTAGGGATCAGCGAATCTATTGAACCAACAAATAATGCAATCATTGTCCCGAACAATACGTCAATGCACGACACGCAGCAGCTGCAACGCAACTGAATGTGGCAAATGCGCGATAAGCGTCGAGGAACGCGCTGTATAATTTAGCTAACGACTATAAGGAAAATTGATTAAGTAGTGTAGTCATAATTGGAAATAGAAATATATAGTAAGTGCATATGTACATATAATATGTATGTAAATGTATATTGAATGTCTCGTAACTGACTAAGAAAAAGGCAGCTTTTGCCAGTTGAGACAGGGTTTTGAAGAACACTCTCCACTAAGAAGGAAAACAAAGCAAACGCAATAAAAATAAATACGTATGTGTACCTAGTTATACCGTAATTGAATGGTCGTTGGTTTGAATATGAATTTTGTAAAGCGTATTGCGAAGAGACTGAACATAAATACTGGTTGAATATGAATTTATGATTGTAAAATATTTTCAGACATTCCACATCTGAAATTGCAGCGTAAATACACAACAAATATTTTCATCTCTGTACTAACTATGTAGACAATGTTTAAATATTTTTACTTCACTTTTAACTCTCTAACATTAAAATAAAATACGAGTACAAATTGTTTGCATAGAAACCCTCTTTTTTTGTATACCTCCACTTATTATTTGGGCATTTGAAGGCGTTCTTTGATGGTATTAGTTTTATTGGAGTTTTAATGCAATAAAGATTTATGTATCAAAAAATCAAAATTCATGACATTCAATTTAAATTTCTGGAACTTTTACGGTCCACACAAATAAATACATTATTGTCGTCTAGTGGTCAAAATGCAATAATAAAGCGACATACGTTGTGGTAGCTCCATTTGGTGTGGCCAAAACTCAACGATTTAATTCGGAAGGCGGTGAGAAAGGCGCAAAAAAAAGGTCGTTTTGGGTAAAGTATTAATTTTCCTACGTTTTTATTACAAGATGAAACGTAGACAGGGCGGAAAAATATTAATTTTTTTTCACACTAGTAAGCAAGGACGTAGGCTGTACTTCGATCAGAAGGCGAGGGAGGAGGTGCGCCAAACTCATTTAAACATCGCGGTAGTAGAGTTATAATATTTACTACTTTCATCATTTGACAACAACACAAAACTGAAATATATCTTACTCAAAGTAAGTCGACGGAAATCTTCAGAAAATCTTTCTCAGGTCTCGTAAATTCTTCTTAATTTTGGAACGTGATTTTTCTATGTACACTCAGCATACACAATCATGTAAAATTCAGCGTAAACTTATCACGAGTAATGCTATCAATAATTTAATTTAATGTCAGTTTAATTATTTACAATTTAAACGATTACCCGCAAGAGTTGAATGAAGCCGAGCCTTCACTTTTCACTCTTCTCAACTTAATATCTTCTTTTTTTTTTAAAGTATAGCTCAATCTATAACAGGAACCATCTAAATTAAAGTTTCACACGTTATGCGAATTTGAATCACTTTTTCTAAATTTTGAATTAAAATTTTTAGGAAAATGAGTGAAATACAGTTTTGTAGCGAATTCAGTTTCAACGGCGAATTCAGTATTATTAGCGTTGATTTTTGATAATTTTTGATGAAGTAAACCTAACACAAAGTAAGACGACGAGAATCTTCAGAAAATCTTTCTTAGGCTTAGTAATTTCTCCTTTATTTTCGAATGTGATTTTCTATGAACACTCAACATACAAACTTAACATGAGTAATGTTGCTAATAATTTGAATAATAATTTAAATTAATTTGAGTTTAATTATTTACTATTTAAAGGATTATCTGTTATAGTTAGTTGAACGAAGCGAAGTCTTCACTCTTCCTAATTTGATACTTTTTTTTAGAAAGTTAAAGCTCAACCTATAACAGGAACCATGTAAATTTAAATTTCAAGTCTTATGCGAATTTCACAAAAAATCAATAAATCGCAACAAAAAAAAATTGTGAATCAAATTTTTTAAACTTTTAATTAAATTTTTTTTTTTTCTAATTTTAAATGCAAGCCTCAACCCACTAAAAATTAGTGTCGTTTTTTGACAATTCTCGGGCATTTTCCTCCCAATAAACAATGCTCAAAATTATTTTGCATTAAAGAAAATGCGCAACATCATTGGTACGAGTAAAACAAAAAAACATATAAAAAATCAAAGGAAATTTTTAGTGGGCTAAAACAGGGTTTCAAAATTTTTCTAAAAATTCTAACAAAAAATTTAAAACAATTTGATTCACATTTTTAGAAAATTTTAAAAACTTAATGCTCATTTCATAAGTTATATTACAATTTAAATCATAGCTATCCACCTCTGCCCCACCCTGCGTACGCCCTTGTTAGTAAGAATAAAGTAAAAACAAAAGAATTGTTCATTCATGCGTTACATTCCCCTAACGTGTGAATTTGCATGCTTTGGATTTCTAAAAGTGGCAGCTAAAGCGAGCAATTCTGAGTGAAAACGAAATATGGAAACAAGTTCAGAATTTGCAGTACTTGCAGGATTCGCAGTAAATTTATTTTGTAGTTCGACGTAAAATAAAAAGTTTGTTTTCAAAGAAGCATTGGCGCACCCAAGGGGCGAGGGGCGGGGTGGTTCAAAACCCTACCAAAATCATAAAACTGTAGTACTAACTTGAAACTTATTTACTTTTTAGAAATAAAAATATTTTTTTGTTTACGCCACTGCAAAGAACCAAATGGTTTGTGGGAGTCCAATATGACCGATTTCGAATGAAAAGTTTCCAGCGTACAACACCTTTTATTATTGCATGCTGCTTAGTGGCATAAAACAAATTTATAAACACATTATTTGCATACGCCGATTTTGTTATTCAAATTAGTTTACAGCGAGACGAAAAACCAAATTCGTACAATTTCCATACGTTGCTCACCCTAAATACGTGATATCAAGTTATGGCCAAGGCGAATTTGTAGAATGTGATGTCGAAAGCCCACAATAAAATTCACCTTTATTTAGTTTTTGCTTCTGCGACTTGACTTGTCAAAGTTTCTAGATGCTTTGTGTTTGCTTTCATGGCGCCAAAGCCGGAAAAACAAAAACAAAATACAAGTAATTTGACATTTCTAGCCGTGGGACGAAATCGCTCAGTTGTTCATCCAACTCCACTTAATATGAATTCCCTTGAATATAAGTTTGCGCTGATTAATGTGACATTCGTGAGAGTAACTTGGTTATGACTTAATATTTGTTTTACCGTGAAAAGAACTGAGAGAAAATATTTTTTTGCACACGCTTGAAAGAATGCACCCAATTGGGAGAGTACATATGTATATGTACTTCCACGGGTTTTGTAAACTGGGATGTATGTATCTAAACACGAATGGATGCATGACATTTAGCTTTTAACGACCTAACAACACTGACAGAAAAGCAAGCAACTGACAGCTTTGACAAGGCCACCATTCTTCCTTCGTTCAAATGGAACCGTCGTAAAATGCGAATATACGTAACTCTCTGTACATTAGTTGCAGATTTATAACTTATTATAATAAAGTTAACCTAATCCTATAAAATCTGTTTTATTGAATTGGTTATACGTACGTAGATAACATAAATCAATTTTATTGTATAAAGAAAAGTCAGCTGATTCTGTAAAAAATATTAGGAGAGGGTTAGCGGTACCAAATTTCCACCAAGATATCAGTTAATAAATATTTCCCATCTATGGCGACATCTGTGAGTCAATATTTAACTAACAGAAGGCGCTTGTCATTCAAGGTCATCGAGTTTGTTTTTTTATCTCTGGGGCAGACCAAGGCCAAGCGAGCATATTAACAAAGTAAAGAAATGAAAAAACAAATAGCAATTAGTAAGTAAGTATTTAGCTAATGTTAAATCTTAATCACTTTTTTTTAGTTAAATGTATTTGTAAATACAGACCTTAGCAAAACTTTTACGATATTTGAAGATTAACTCATTTTTATTTCAAAATTAACAGCACTCTGTGAAAAGGAGCAAGCATATCATAGCAATAGCTGTTTCATTCTAATTTCAACTACTTGCGAGTATATGGAATTATAGTAATTGAAATTAGCAGCTCGAATAAAGAAAGGAACTCAGTGCTGTTTCAATTCGTATGGGCTCTTGCCCCGTCATCTATATATCCAATGTTTCGTTCTCTCGACAGTAGGTTCTACGATCCTTTCATGCGAAATGCTTGGGGAACAAAATGACATGACATTACTCACAACTCCCCCAACCATTACAATCATCTGCATAAGATGTGGAACATGGATTAATTTTTATATCAACCTATTTTCCCAGAAAAAAACTAAAGCATATCGGGAATATAAGGATACTTTAATTTCTAAACAGACCTCTTTCAACACATGGGGCTTGTATGTGGCGCCTGTGTGGGCTCCTCGACGAATTGTGGACTCGGAAATTAGAAGTTCTATCGAAATAATTTTTAACTACTTTTAAGAATTTTATCAACTGGATTTACTATATAAACTGCGAAGTTCTAACACTTACGCTTACCAGACTTTCGCACTTTATATTCAAATGCTTTCAGTTATTGGCTGACTTTAAAAAATTTAGCGTTTTCAAGACTACTGCACGCCGTTAAATTTTTTGTATGAGTTTTTTTCTTCTTATTTATGGTTCGAAAAAAAATTTGACAACGTAAATGGCCCTATATATGTACATCCCGTATGGTAGCACATATGCAACGCCTGGTTGCCGGAAATTGAACTTTGTTTTATTGAACTGTTTTTATCAGTTTTTATGATCTTCAAATTGGGTGGATATAACAGAATTAGAATGTATTATATGTATTGCAGTTTACATACATAAATACTTAAGTGAAAAAAATGTGTAAAAAGTAAAAAGGTTTGCCTATGAAGCATTTCTGTCCGTTAAAATCAAATAAAAATGATATAAATTTAGGATATTTCCTTGTCAGCAAGGCGTATTCAGTAAGATGGTGAGAATACCACGCGAATTCATTCGCAAAACTTACGAGTACATGGATTTTGTTGTTGGTTTTTGGTGTGGCAATTGTCAAAGTTAGTCTATTATTATTATTGTTGTTGGGGAAAGTGCACTGCGACCTGACTTTGGGCTAATGCCACTATTCTATAAGCAGTCACAAGTCACTAATTGAGATTTTTTGGTGGTGAAATTGATTTTGGGACTATTCAGTAAGCCGCCTCAAGTCTCTAGTCTTAAAATGAAGTCACTAATTTGTCAGATGGTCACAAAACAAATAAATTGAGGAAAGTATTGAACAATCGGCAAAATGCCCCTAAATATGTTGCTTACTGAATACCAAAATCGTCTAAGGTCACAAAAAATGTATTTAATTGAAAGTCTCAAAATTAGTGACTTGACATAAGACTTAATTACGGAATACCGGCATACATGATTCAATAATAGAAGGTTGGATAATTATTGACGTTTGTGTTTTTTTGTGTTTTTAAACTAAATTGTAGAGTTGCATTTGAGAAGCACAAATTGGTTATTTCGAATAAAATATGAAGTAAATATATAAAGCAGCTTAAAACATATTGCGGTTGTCCATATTTGCTATGGTCCACATTTGGTGTATTATTAATAGTTTCTAGCCTTAGCCCGGTTATCCAACGTTCTATTGAATCATCTTGAAAAAATTTGAAAACAGACAACGGGACAGTGTCGAGCAAAGCCGGTCGATTTGCAAAATTAGCAAGGTTTTTTCATGATACAAATTTTGTTTGGTACACATGTTCAATGTTAACAAAATATAAAAATAGGCTTAAAATAAAAAATACAGGTGTTTTCAATAGGAACGCTACAAACGTGTTTTTAAATAAAACAAAAACGGTTTGGGATATGAATTAAAAAATTCTTTATTTCTGTGAAAGTGCATTCGATGCCATTCCGACGCTGAACCCAATTTTCGACGGTTTTCAAGCATAAATCGGCCAACACTGCTGCAATTTCACGTTCGATATTCGTACGAAGTTGATCAATCGTCGCTGGCTTGTTGGCATAGACCATAGACTTGACGTAGCCCCACAGGAAATAGTCTAACGGCGTCAAATCGCACAACCGAGGCGGCCAATTGACTGGGCCATTTCGTGAGATAAGGCGTTCACCAAACTTGGTTTTCAATAAATCGATTGTGACATTCGCTGTGTGGCTTGGAACCACATATTGTCCAAGTCCATATCATCCAAATTCGGGCCAAAAATATTCGGTTATCATTGAGCGGTAGCGATTCCCATTCACAGTAACGTGCCGGTCTTGATCATCACGGAAGAAGTACGGCCCAATGATGCCGCCGGCCCATAAACCGCACCAAACCGTAATTTTTTCGAGATGCAATGTTTACTCATAGAGTACGTGTACGGATTGCTGCCTATCCAATAACGCATACATATGTTGCTTATTGACGAAGCCATTCAGCGAGAATTGACGACGACCATAAATTGGACGTTCAGGCCATTGACTCCGAATTTCGGTAGTCAATTTTAATAATTTCGACTCGATGTTGGATCGTATATCTTTCCATGATGAAATGGCAAACCTTTTTGAAGAGAAATGTCAAAAGAGCGGGAAAAAATATGGCGTCGTTTGCTGTCACTATCGGTCTACTTTTGTAGCGTCACTATTGAAAAACCCGTTACGTGTTTCGGCGTTTTGCTGTAGCACGTCAGAATTTTGAAAAAAGGCAAAGGACCGTGGAGATTCACTTCTAATGAAAAAAAAAGTGAAAAAATGAAATATTAATAAAATAAAAGTATTACATTAGAAGTGGACCTCCACAGTCCCTAGAAGCTTAAAAATCGATTTTCACGCACTGTGTTATATATGTACATACGTATACAAATATAATTCATACTCCAACAAAACCCCTGTAAATCATCAAACTTAATACAAAATTTAAAATATCTGCAGTAGTTGCTAGCCACTTCAAACTTGCACTCTATTTTGTATTGCAATAAATTAAATAGAAATTAAATAGACTATAAAAATTCATACCCAAAAAGTAGATAAACTAACATAAGTACTTCTAAAAAATTTTAAAATTTTGATGAGAATTTGTTGAGTACAATGTTTGAAATGTTAATCTACATGGCTATATTGTTTTATAGTATGAACTATAGTTTTATGTAAAATTAACGAAAAAAATTTATCAACAAAAATCGTGCTGGTATTGTAAAAATGCCACATTTGGTTTTGTTCGCCAATATAAGCAACTTGTTATTTACATAATCGAAAGTTTTATTGTAAACAAATATTCATTTTGAAAATCCCTACACAAAGGCAAGGAAATGGCCGAAATGTATTTAACAAAGTGAAATAAATGTAGATACATACATACATACATATGTACGTGGTTTAATTTTTTTATCTGCACATTTTACATGTATTCAGTTAAACCTTTCTCACATTGTTTGGTTTTTTTTTTTCAATCTGAAAGTTATATTTTGAAATTGAAAAATATATAATTTTTAAACAAAAAACTCAATTATTTTAAAGAACTACAGAAATAATGGCAAACATTTTTTGCTTGTGCAAGGTCACTCAAGGCCACTCACAAGGTAAATAATATGCCGATATTTTGTGCTCCATCCGACATGTGACAATGAGTGGAATAAATAAAAGTGTGTAGCGTGCAGCTAACTTCGTCTTCCAAAATATATAAATATGTACATAGTTGCGCCACAATGCAGAGAAAAGAAGGGGACGACAAAAGCACTTCCGTTACTTCGTACTTGCCTCGTTTGAAGGATTGACGTCACCACTAGCTCTTAAACAGTTGGTGATTCAGAGATTTGAGTAATTTTTAGAAAAAGTTAAACACAGAATAATAAATGTGAGATGTCGAACTTTGTATTTTGACAGTTGCAGCGAAAATAAAACGCCCGAGTGCAGTTATCACCTTCGTTTTCTTCTCGCTATTCCTGTGCTATGAATATCTGGGACGTGTACGCTGCCGGTGTTGTCGCGAAGTAAAGAGTAGATATGTATGTACATATGTTATTGAATTGAATACATAATTTATAAATAAAACAGGAGCAAATGCAAAAATATTATCGTTTGGTTTATTTTTTTCATATGCAAAATACTTACATATGTGAGTCACTGTAGCTATAGACCAAGAAGTGGTTATTCATTTATATTTTCAAATTTAGTAGTCAGCAAAATGGTTTCCATATCACTGAATTTGTAGCTGAATGTGTATCCATTCCGTCGAGGTATTCAAGTGGGCTGAAAGCTTTTATACATGTACATATATATGTATATTTTTTAACACTTAGATTGGTTAGATTGCCAGCATGGCTGGCTACTGTCCGGCATTGTAGAGAAGTTTAAATTTTCAATCAGAGTTTTTAGAAACTTTTATGGTATGCAGTTCAGTGTAGCCAATTCAAATTTAATACAATATATATAGTACAAGTTTCAAGTGACTTTGCACACTATAGAATGAGCTATACTTAACAAAAAAAAATGTAAAAACTAATCAATAAACATACATAAATGGCAAACTGTATTACTCGTACGAGCATATTGAATTTCGTACAATTCTGTATAGAAATAACAAATTCGCTGAATGTACCAAATAATCGAATGCATTTTAAGCAAATCCAATTTAAATGATTTAACCAAACTACGAATATATGTGCTCTTTAAATAATATAGCCAATTTGCTCAAACACAGCATTACAAATTCCGTGAATTTTCAATTTTTGTTTACATCGAGAATGTGGCGAAGCGAAGCAGATTCTAAAGTTGCACTTTATCCTTTCAAGAACGTGAAATTTAACAAATGTCGAAAACAATTTTTGGCACTTTCACCAGTAGGAACGCTAGCTGATGTACAATGTACATACATACGCACATACACACATACATACATACATACATACATAACGGTCATCCAGTTGCCGTGTCATATCGCCTCCCCTGACTCCAATTTCAATAACACATTTTTTGGGCTACTCCCCTATCGTATCATCATATCCGTTCCAGCGCAAATGAAAATAAATAAATGTGACAGATGAAAAATGCAAAGATGTTTGCATTAGATGCGAGGAAAAGTTAGTAGAATAGTATGGGCAGTATGTTTGTGTGCAGCAGTCAAAGTTTACTTACGCAAAAACACTACGTGGCAGACTAACTTAAAATTTCTATGAAGTTATTAAGAAGCTTTATTTAATATTTGAAAGTTTGGCAAATAATGAAGACTTACATATGTATGTAGGTATGTTTGTATGGATGTATGTATGTATGTCTGTATTTACAAATACACATTAACGCCTAGTCGCCAATGACACAGCACATCCCAGCTGAGAGTTCACAAGTTGGGCCATGTGAATGTAGGGCAAACAATTCAGTTTACTCAACAGGAAGCGCTGCGGAGAAAGTTTTAACACAATGGGAATTTTTCAAGTTTTGCAGGTTACTTTCAAAATTAAATATGTACATATGAAAACCTGCATCCGTGACAGTCGGAAAATGTTGCCATTACTTGTATAATCAACGATTATTTGATTATTTTATTCGCTGTAAGGAAGTATAAGGTTTTGAGAGTGATTGATTGATTTTTGAAGTAAAACTTATTTAGCGGCATAAGAGTGTTTTTTTTTTTACATCACGTAGCGAAGGTCACGTGAATATCGCGTCGATATCGCCCCACGAAGTCAATGGCATGACGCTTATATGAGAAAAAACAAACGTATGTATGTACATACTTAGGCAACGACATTTCAAACATTTCGGGAGAGAGAATAGTTCGTGACTGGTTTACCACTACAACTATGTACAAATTACTTGTACTACTACTCCAATAACTTCTGAAGAAAGAAATTTATTACAAATATGTATGTAGATATTAACAGCTTAGTTGATTGGTGCAACATAAATTATATGCCACTTAACCTTAAAAAATGTAAATTGATGAGTTTTTCACGAAGAACTATTCAGCCAGCTTCTTACACAATAAATAACTATACTCTGGATCAAGTGTTTGACTTTGTTGACTTGGGAGTTACAATGGATTTCAAACTTAATTTTAATAGTCATGTTAATGCTATAGCTAATAAGGCTAGAGGGATATTTGCCTTTATAAAACGATGGTCAAAAGAATTCAAGGACCCATATGTAACAAAGGCTCTTTTTACAACTTTAGTAAGACCTATGCTAGAATACGGTTCGATAGTTTGGAACCCACGTTATCAAGTTCACATTGATCGGCTGGAATCAATTCAAAAACTGTTCTTACTTTTTGCCCCAAGAGACTTTAGATGGGATTCTCGGCTTAATCTTCCTCATTATACTGATCGTTTGAAGCTAATAAATCTTCCTGTTCTTTCCAGCCGTAGAGAAATGCTAGGCATAATATTCATTACTAAACTACTCACAGGGTCTATCGCAAGCACATTTCTTATTGCCGAAGTTAAACTTAATGTTCCTTCTCGGATTTCAAGACACTTTAAACCTCTTTATTTAAAACAGTGTAAAACCAATTATGAATTAAATGAACCTTTCCGATGTTTATGTCAAATTTCAACTGCCTTTCCAGCACTTTTGATTTTTCGGACTCACTTTTCACCATAAAAAGAGCTGTACTGTCCTTTCTCAATAAATTATTAACGGCGGTATAACATATATTTGATTCAGCTGATGAAGTTTTCTTCTGTAGCTGAGCAGCTGTGGATCTCGACGCTTAACAAACTTTTTCCTTTTAACAACTCGGCACAAAAAAACAAATTAATTATAAAAAAAAAAAAAAAAAAGATCCGTACGTCATGCGGACTGTGCCCATCGTGTCGGTTGGGCGGGAAAGAGGGTAACCGTTGGGCTTATTATTATTACTCCTACTAACTGTAGAATAATTCCTACTACTATCAGCTACTATTAATTCCTACTACTCCTTTTTACTAAAGCTACTGCTAATTCCTACTACTAATTTTACTAATTTCTACTACTATTTTTACTTATGCTACTACTAATTGCGACCACTATTTTTATTATTTCCTGCTACTATTTGAGCTAATGCTACTACTAATTACTACTACTATTTTTACTAAGTCTACTACTAAGTACTACTACTATTCGAACAAATTTATACTGCTATTTTAACTAATACTACTACTAAGTACCACTAACCACAATTACTACTACTACCACAATTATGTCTACTACTTACTACTAAACTACCACTTTAAGTCTCTAACCGGCACAGAAGTTTCATAACTTTGGTCCGATGTTTGTGAGTATAAGAAGAGAAAGATATAGATTAGAATGACGAGCTGATACGATTTATCCATGCTCGTGTGTCTATCCGTCTGTCTGTCCATATGTCAGTTTGAATGCAAATTATTCCCTCAGTTTTTGAGATATCTGACTGAAAATTTGTAGGCAGATGTTTTTCTATAATGTATTAATCATTGGTCGGAATGGGCCAGAGCGGGCATCATATAGCAGCCATAAAATTTTATACCATTATAACTCCTGAACCAAGACAGCTAAGAACATGCAATTTGATACTCCTGTCATTTATTATGAGTGGAACTTGTCTAATGAAAGCCATTAAGATAGGATCACTGTAACTTATAGCTTCGATTAATTTGTCGTTCAGAAATGACTTCTTCATATTATAACTCCTGCACCAAAGCGGCGGCTATTAATATGAAATTTGACACGCCTGTCTCTTATTCTGAAAAGAAAGTGTCAAGGGCAAATATCAAGATTGCGTCACTTTAACGTATAGCTCCTATACGCCTGATTATTCAGATGCTTTAAAGCTCCTATATTCAGACAGTTAAATCCGTGAAGATGTGTAGGCTATTTATTTATAAATCATTCAAGTTTTACTGATAAAATCATCAAGAATAAATAGTTTTTGGTTGGAGACTTTAACATTTACAGCATACCTTGGAATGAGATTGAGCCAACTAGGCTTGCGCATTTTATTGCTTGAAAATTCCCCTACTACAAAACAGCAAAGGGTAAAACTTTATACTTTTATAATTTTTAGCTATACTTTGTTCATTTAAACTCTGATAATGTTGGCTAAAAAAGTCTATTTTGGTATATCAAAATGTGGGGAATTCCATAAATTTGTTTTTGGATAGAAATATAAAGAATAGCTATATCGAAATAGAAGTGGTAGAGCTACCAACCAAGGTTCTACGTACCGGAATGACCCAGGTTTCACCCGGCCAAGGATTGTTGTTTCGGCGATGTAACCCTATTTAGATCGGCCTACCCCATGATTTATTAGAAACAGCATGAGGTGAAGCGTCTATTCTCGCTCGATTTTTGTGAGACGAAAATATAGTGATCGTCATATTTTCAATGAAAATAGAAATTTCTGTGAAAATTCGTGGATAGATAATATTAATCGTATATTGATCTTAAAATAGATATGAGGTTTTCGACCCTGTGGGTAGATTTGTATCCATATTGAGATTTCGTATAGTATATTGTAAAAAAAAAATATATATAGTGTATTTTTCGTATTACGAAACTGCTTTTGACCAACGGCAATTACGTTTCTTGCAGCTAAGGCGCTTTACGAAATCATATGGCTCATAATCCTCTTTCAAATAGAGAATAGATGGAGTTATTTTAAAATAATAATGCAAGATATATGAGAACTGTAGTTTATTCAATTTATACAGCTAGAATTTGAAGAGATTTGAGATTATGCTACAATTACCGCGACTACTTATTTTAATATTAAGAATAATATGCGAATTCTATCTACGCACTTTTACAAACTGCGTTCTCGAAATGATGCCGAATTGTTAATAATGTTGTTAATTAATATTGAAACTGACTTGCCACTTTTATTTAATAATTTATTCACAAGCACCAGCAGTGCCACTTGTCACGTTTGTGGTGGCATTTACGAAATTACGAAGTTTTTATGGACAACTTTGCAATTAACCTCAAATGACGAAATTTTCGAGTTATTCAGTATAATGTATTTGTTTTAAAAGGGAACTAAGTACATGCAAGTAATGTTATGAATTGCAAGTAATGTAACGATTTTTATCCACTTAATGTATTTTTTTATAATTTTAGTTAGAAAATTATTTCCCACTGAAATTCTGAATTCAATATTTTCAAGTCTGCCATTAAAGAATCCGGTTTCGTTGACCGGCATCCATAATACAAGCAGGTTTAAATCGACTACTACAATAGTTTAGAGATTCAGAAGTTATAGCCAAAAATAACTTGAAAATGTATGAAATTTGTTCGATCCGTAGCCATTTTTTGGCATAAAACTGACTATAACAGTTAGAAAATTGTATAATATTATACTAAACACAGATCAGTTTTTAGAATTGCGATTCGTAAAACAGTGTTCGAGACAATGAGAAAAAGTCAACCTATTCAAAAACTTCAACATCCTGTATCTCAAAATCTAGACGTGATGGATAAATGTAACATTACATCAAAAGATCATTCGGGCTGTTGCATAATGAAATGAAAAGTTTTCGCAGATTTTCAACTGAAATTGTGAATGTAGCAAAAATTTACATTGACCGCTTTTATTTCATTTGGAATAACTTTTACATTTTCAACGCTTTTATGCTTCACACTTTTGTAATGAAATTCTCTTTCAACCAGATATTTCGAATGATTTTTTGCTGAAAGTTTATTTACTTAAAATACAGAATAAAAATTAACAAAGTTCCTTATTGCTTGCATCATAAAGTACCATTCCGATTTAAACAAAAAATATATCATAAAGGATTATTTGCTATATTGGAGGTTTTTGGCGATAACTGCCAAATGACCTCGAAAGCAAGATTTGTGCTTGCATCTCGAAAACGCTTCTTTGGAAAAATAAACGAAATTCATTTTGTGTTCAGCGACCCAAAATTATTTCAAAGGACACTTTTCCAACGAGGTACCACGCATTTATCAAATATATGTACATATGTATGTAAACTACTGTTATTTATTCCCTAAATTGAAAACCACCTACAAGGAAGATAAGATTCAACACTGACTACTGAAGACAATATTAGTTAGTAAAACGGTGTGAAAAGTGTATTGAAATGAAGGTAGATTAAACTGAAAAATAAAAAAGCGAGCATCAAAGGTGATAGCACGATAACCAATGGACGAATCCATTGTATGTATAGTGAAATATCAAAGTTTGAATTCGCTAAGTATTGGTCAAGTACTTTATTTGCGTAAATAAAACAACGGTGCGAATTGGGAAAGAAGAACAAGCATTCAGCTCAAGGGGTGTTATACCCTTACGGCTTGGACAAAACAAACCAAGGCAAATTCATTCAATAAGATGGTGGCGTTCGTTGAGTTGAATGCGCTTTGCGTGGTGAAAATGTCAAAATTATTTGTTTTGTCTACATAGGTATATTTTCACTTTCCAGGTATTTGCGTTTGAATAGGAAAATTTTAATATTTCATTATTTTGATTTTTATTTTTTGGACTTTCTACGCGTTCGTTTATGGTTGTCATTCTGAGTTTCTCTATCATTTACCACACTCGATTAGAGATGGCAAACTTTTGGTTTGGACATAGTGTAATCGTAAATTAAAAACAATCAATATGCAAACATCAAACCAGCTAACAGTATGTTTCGCTTTATTATGAAAGCTACCCATTGGGAATCTTTCTAGAGATTAAACTTCATAAAAAGAAAGTGTGCCTTTTCTTAATCTCTGATTATAAATTGAACGCACTTGCCCCTTTTTTTTGATAAACCTTTTTAATATTATTAATTTCAACGATAACAATCATTGAAATATTCATTCAAGCAAATTTTTTCCGTAAATTGTTTCCTAAAGTTTTGGGTAGCTCATGGAAATTTTGGGTGGCATGGAAAATTAGCTACACTCGCCTCTGCTGAACGGATGTGTGTACGTAGAAATTTCAACCTTATTTAAATAATCCATACTTTATAATCTTTAAATGGATTTTTTTTTTCTTTAGGTAGAGGCAACTACTGTATCTTTTGTTTTTTGTTGATAGTTCACAAATACAAGTTTGGCCCGCATTTATGAATATTTTTTCGTTAACACAAATATTCGAAGTACACAACTACTTATGTATGTATGTATGTATGTAGGTAAAAAAATTTAAATGAAATTCATATCCAGGGCCAATTTGTTTTGCTAAAAAAGAAAACGCAGCACATGCTCAAAACCATAAATATATTATTTGCATGAAATATGTATGTAGGTATACATATGTGTGTGTGTGTGCGTGCACATCTCTCGGGGGCATTTAGTATTTTCCTCTGAATTCAATTACGAACTTTTTGCAGAAATCGATGGTTCCGCCACACTCGTGCAATGTGCTTTTCAATGAAGCGTTGCTGATGGCCAGTTAATCGCAATACAAAATCTACATAAATAAAATCGAAAATACTATGGATATGTGCAAATGCTGTTGTAAACAACAATTTCCGTGCATTGCTGTATAAATTTGTAAACATCCAATAGACATACTTATGTGCATTTCTTATATTACATTATAGGGTCCATATGGCCGGCATGCTATCTAAAACGTATTGTGGTCGATTAGAAATAACAGGGTTAAAAAACAATTAGCGGTCTCGTTATAAGTGTAAAATGGAATCTCTAAGACAGCGTTCAGACAGGGAAACTTTTGTCGCGGCAACTCGTTACTTGTAGGAGAGAGAGGGGAAAGTGGAAGGGCACCGAGTTGCACGTGCTCGGGCGACACGCTTTGTGTTCTTATCCGTCTCAGTCGGCAGCCAAGAAATTTGACATTCCTTTTCATTTATAAATTCTTTCAGTGGTTGCAGTTTTGGTAAGTTGGGAAATGAAATTTTGTTCTTATTTTTTTGCGATTAAATATACACATCTGTATGCATATACTATACATATTAACGTAAATTATGTTAAAACTTCATTTTTCAACTCTCCTTTTACTTATAATCACAAAATTTATCAGAATGTGTAAATGCCGCTTAAGCGAAGTGTACAGAAATTTGCGAAAATGATATAAAATGAAATGCCAGCAAATTGCCTGAACAGATTTGCTCTGTGTGAACGCGACGAGCAACACCAAAAGGGAAATCGCCGATAATAAGCAACAAAATTTTCCCCGTCTGAACCCAGTCTAATGAAATATGCTAGGTTTACCGTTCAGAGATGTAAACATTTGAGTTCCAAATTACGTCTTATTAACCCTTTCGCTATGTAGTGTCCATATGGATACATTCAACTTTGTGGACGGCTGGCAAACTCCATGCCAAAAAAGAAACTTAGGTTTCAGCTGTTTTTATTTTTTTGAAGTTTTTCTTTTAACTGTGAAAACTATAGCATTTAATGAAAATTCCCATATTATTTTTTTATTTTTGGTGAAAGAGAAGTTTTGTTATATAAAAATTACATGTACATATATGTGGTCGTAAAAGTTTTATTTCGCTTAGTTTTTTAAACGGCATACACACAAGACAAATAAAATCAATTTGAGTTGTTGCTGTTATCGTGTAGACGTTGTTATTTGCTCTACTGACAGCAAGATAATTTAAAAAAAAAAATGTCCCAGAAAATTAGGATATCATTAAATTCAACAACTTTCATCGATTCCGATATTTCTGATTTCGAAGACGAATCAGACGCTAAACACCTTTGTGTAGATGATATGACGGTTCCTTTTGAAGAGAGCACTACTTTGACGCATTATATTTATGCCCCAGAAATCCATTAAAAGGGGGTGAAATTATTTTGCCAATGCAGCTCAAAAGGCATAATATACGATTTTGAAATCTATCAAGGAAAAGGCACAATATTAACTAACGCAAAGTTAGTGTTTTGCGCTGATATTGTCATTTATCTATCTAAAACTATTCCTGAAGAAAAAGGTCATACAATTTCTTTGGACAAATATTTCTCGATTTAAAATTTAATATCGTATTTCGGAGTGAATAGAAAGGCATTTGGGCTACTGGTGCTAACATAGGATATACATAGATTTGGCAAATTTGATTTCAAAACTGAAAAGCAGTTGCAAATAGAAGGCCGTCGAGGTTTTGTTTACCGTGTAGAGGTAGCAGTTAATATTTTTCTTCACAGATGGCTTGACGGAGAAAATGTGAAACGTATGTATGTCATTAATCCATGGTCATGAAGCCTTAAATGTAGTATCCCGATTTTCTGCTGAAAAATGGAAAGCAATTCCAATAGCACAACCAAATAGTAGAGTACAATACAAATATGGGAGGAGTAGATAAATTAAATTTTCTGCTCTCCTTGTACAGAATTTCCATAAGATCTAAAAAAGGGGCTGTGAAGATATTTTACCACTTTACCGATTTAGCGGCACGCAATGCGTGGTTAGAATACAGAATGTATTACGAAAGCAAAACAAAACAAACCAGATACAAAGTGATCCAAATGCGACGTTTTCTAGAGCATTTCCAATGGATCAAGAAATTGCTTTAAAGACTTTCATTATACATACATATAGCAAATAATAGAAATTTTGCGAAAGCTATTTCTTTTAATTTTTTCTGCTTTTTATACTCTAAGTATCATTTTTGTTTTTTATTTTAGTTTTTATAAATTTGGATTGCATAATTTTTAGTTCATACAAATATACTACGTCTTATTTATTGAAAAATATGAATTGTAATGTATTTTAACTACTGAAACAAATAAAAATGAAATAAAAAACAAACAAAAATTCTAGCTGGGGTAACATTTTTTTTTTAATCGCATAGTAATTGATATCCTTAGGGCCACTAAAGTAAAAATTTAAAGAATTGGATATTTAAAGCTACCCGTTAAATACTTGTAGCGATAGGGTTAAACAGATCATCGAAAAGGCTTATTTTACATAAATTCTTCTCATAGTATTAGTATCTACGTACGTAGTATGGTGGAAAAGTTCCTGGCCTTAACATCAGACAAGTAACAACAGAAATTATAGAAAAGTTTTTTCAAGTAGCGGTCGCACCTCGGCAGGCTATGGCGAACCTCCGAATGTATTTCTGCCATGAAAAAACTTCTTAGAAAAATCATCTGCCATTCGGAGTCGGTGTACAACTGTAAGTCGCTCAATTTGTTTTACAATATCAAGAGGCTAACCACAAATTGTAAGAGAAATTAGGCCAAATATCAATTATCAATATTTATAAAAATGTAGCCGTTTTCTTTGTTACAACTTGGCTTAAGAACTCATTAACGGATTTCAACCATATTTTACAATATATTCCTTAGATCCGTGGTACGCCCATAGGCTATACTTTAATCCGTTAGGTGGCGCATGAGTCGTGGTATTCAGAAAATGTGTATTAATTATTCGATTTTGATAAAATAAGAAACGTATGATGGGAGTGAATACTTTAATGCAAAATGGATCCGCTAGGGGGCGCTAAAATGGAGTTATTCAGAAAATTCGTATTTTTGGTATGGCATGCAATAAGAAATACTTTTAAGGAAAGTGAACGCGCTAGGTGGCACTTAAGGCGAGTTAACTAGAAAATTTATATTTTTTCCGATTTTAATAAAAATAGAATCGTAGAATGTGGATGCAACGCCAAGAAGTTGTTCGATACTGATGATACATATGTATTCGAGATTTCCAGAAATTGTATATTTATGTTTCGACTTAGTTCAAATCTAATAAGATTCATGCAGTTAAAAAACAAAGCCCTTAGTCATAGTCGAGATAAAGTTGACTCTTAAGTTCGTGGCAGCTATTTTTGGCAGATATCCCATTGAAAATTATTTTAAAAAAACTGCTGCCAACTTTAGATTCGAAATTTATCGAATCTGCACTTTTTAGGTTTAAATTAAACTTTAAAATATCTCCTGTAAGTATGTGGAAAATAAGTAAGCAATGCAGACGCAGTCGCGGGTATCAACTTGTTATATTATAAATTTACAACTACAATTATTATGTTTCAATCTTCTTTTATTACAAATATACTTTTCATATATCTTTTGTATTTTTGGCCGTCAAAATGACCCAAACAGTGCAGTACAATTTGTTATATTTTTATGGTTTTGCAAAGATGGCACAACGCCGAAACCGGTTTGTCTCCAAACCAAACTTGAGAAGGGATGCCTGAAAATCCTTTCAATATATGTACATATGTACATCATCTTTTCACCCTGTCAGAGACGCAAAGGTCAAGTAGAAACAATCTGATCCAGTAAACGAAACGTCATATCACTTCTTTGTAACCTAAGCTCTTTGCCCGAAGCGAACTCATATAAGGTGGTGTTGATTAATCATCTGTTTCGTGCCTGATTGGAAAAATATTTTTTTTTCACCATATTTAGTAAGTGAGCGAAAAAGTGCGAGTATTTTTTTTCCTCTTCTTTCTTCATTGAAGTATGAATACGAGAAAAAATTGCAAACACGCAGCAAAAGCGAAAAAAAAGCTACATTCAATTTAACACTACCACAATAGTACGTACTACCATTACTAATATGCCTGTATATTTATGTATAGTATGTAAATAAGTAAATACATACTCGTAAATATGCGTACACAAAAACTTTGCGTTTCTCGCATACCGACATGACCCAGCACTGGCAGGTAATTACAATTTTTTTTTCGGCAACATTATTTACGGCATGTCCAGCATGCGAATTACGGTTCGACAGTTTCTTTCTATAGACCCGTTTTAATGTAACCTAGTTGCAAAAAAACACTAGGTAGGATAAGAAATAGCATGTAAAACAACAACACTAACTCGGAAAAATATGCGAGTTGAGCCAACTCGGTTATATGATATCCGACCTGAGATGTAGTGTTGTGAAGCAAAAAAACCGCTCTATTGTGAATGGGCTCTGGAAAAATACTTGGGAGATTTCAATCAACTGTCAAATCTTGTTTGTTTTATGGATACATAAACAAAACAAATAATAATGGAACAAGGGTAAGTAAAATTGCTTTTCGTATATTTCACATAAAATTATGAATTAAAATATGTTTGTTATTTCCGAATACAAGAAAAAAGGCGCAAGAGATGGTCATGTGAGAAGACAATTGAGTATTCGAGATGCTACCTCGCCTGGAAAGCGAATCTGGAGCACCCAAAAAGAAAGAGGTTGGCCTACGCGAACGTGTTGGAGAAAATGGTGTCAATGGCGATCACGGTAGGTTAAAAAAATAAGTACATATATGTATGTTTGAACAAATTATATTTATTAATCCACTTCCAGGACTTTGAAAGAACGCCGCTGTGCTTCGACAACAACAGCAGAGCTGGCGCCAGCCCGTGCTTTGCCCCCTATATGGAGGGTTCATGCGGGTTACATACCGTTTGAAACACTTTCGGTAAATGTGCTGTCTGGAAGAAATAGCTAACAGAAATTAGTCTGTCTAGCAACAGCTTTTTAAGACGTAACAGTGAGTTTCAGTGAAAACCTTGTAGTGAATTTTTTGCAATGTTTTTGATGCAAATTCTTTGTGCTCGGTTTTATAAAACCCGTGTACATGCGGAAGAGCATCAACTTAACAATGTTTCAAAAAACATCTTTAACATTTTGTTGTACAATGTACAAGGGTTTTATAAAAGCGAGCACGAAGCATTTACATCAAAAACATTGCAAAAAATTCACTAAAATGTTTTCACTGAAACTGGATTTTTTTTTAAATTTGCTTTTGGTTTGTTATTTTATTTGCAATTAGAATAAGAAGTGATCGGAATTGAATTTTATATGTGATACTCTTTGTGAATTTGTTTTAGTTTTATAGATTTTAAGTTGAATGAAATGCAATGAATTCTTGTAAATATTTTTTTTTTTTGGTAATATACGCGCGCTACCACCACCAGATGTGGCAGGTACGCAGTTAAGACTCCGAATACTTCACTGAAAATAAAATAGCATTAAGTTTATGCATTTCTTTTGCACACATTTTGTTATTACCTGTTAGATATTCCACCGTTTGGCGTCTTAGCCTCATGTGGATTCTGAAATCTGCCTCACTCATTGCATCGAGTGTACCTTCAAAATTGGAGCACTTCTCATGTGCCTTGTTTTCACTCTCCGAGTCTTTAGAAGAGCTGGCATATATCGTTTCCAATACTTCTAGTACTTCTTGCATCTCTCTATTGCGACGTGATTCGCAATACTCACCCGTGTACAAAGACATCATCTACAAAAGTAAAAGGTTATTTAATGCATTTATTTAACGTTTTTAAATAAATTTAATAACTTACCACAGAATCCTCAGAATTGCTCATTTTATTTTCTCTTCTCTAAAATTTCACTAAACAAATGATATGTTTAATGACAGATATTGCCAGTGTTGTGGAGTAACTAAAAGGAAATTTTATCCGAGTTGGAGTGTTTTTTGCAACTAGGTTACATGAAAACGGGCCCTATGTAGTAAGTTTATTTTTTGAGTGGATTTTATTTTTATTTGTTTGTTTTAATTTTGCTCACCCGGCGTTAGCTCATTGATGGATGAGCCTACATACTAATTGGCTGCGTCATGCATTCGATAGCTGAATGGAATTAAGGCAAGAAGAGAATGAGTAGGCGCGTAGAAGGATTGAAACCGTAAACGTCTGTAAGTAGCAGGCAGTAAAATATGACATACTCCTACTCCACACTACTACACAGATACATACAGCTGCGTGCAGTGGAATAGTAGTGGGTGCTAGAGTTTTACATACGTATCTTCGAGTTATGCAAAATACCAAACAATTTTTACATCCATTGAAATGCAAAAGTGGAACATATTTTCCAGGCTATGTTTATTAATAAAAATATTTTGATTTGCATAGGTGCAAGATATGTATGTTTATTTGCAAAGATGTGCTTATGTGTGAAAATTGTAGCGAGCAGTAAAATAGTAGTAAAGTAATAAAAAAAATTTTAAAAGAATAGTGAAGGATTTTTGCAAGTTTCCTCAATACGAGATATCAGTACTTGGTAGCATCTCCATGATTTTTAATAACAGCAATACAATGCCTCTTCATAGAATCTACGAGACTCTGGCATCTTTTCAGTGGTATGCTCTGCCATGCTTGCTGCACTGCGGTCCACAACTCGTTGTTGTGTTTGGGTTTATCATTCCACGCGGCTTTCTTGACGTCTGCCCAAAGGTTTTCAATGGGATTGAGGTCAGGGTATTGAGCTGGCCAATCCATGACCACAATTCCGTTGACCCGAAACCATCGTATTGGTACATTATGTCAGCAATCTTGTGAATTGGGCCTACACCTCTGTAAGAAAAGCAGCCACAAATCATGATACTCGAACCGCCATGCTTCAAAGTTTTTGTGGTGAATCTGGGATCATACTCTGCATTTAGGGGGGGTGTCTTGCACACTGACGGGACCCTTTACCACCGTATAGTATAACCACTTTCGACTCGTCGGTCCACAACATGTTGCGCCATTTCTCCATCGGCCAAGTTAGGTGTTCTTTGGCGAATTTAAGACGTTGTGCTATATTATAATTTTTTTAATAACGGTACTTTTCGAGAACTGCAGGCATATAAATTTTGTTCACTTAGAAGTCTTCTCACTGAATGAACACCGCAGGGCAGGTTCAGTTCAACCCGAATCTCCACAGCTGACATTGTAGGTCGGGTCTTAGCGCATCTTACGACTTTTCGTATATCCGCCTTGCGCCCCTCTTTTCGTTTTTTTTTTACTAATTGCATTGTAGGTTTTGCCGGTGTTTATGAGAGATTGAATTCATTTTCGTTTTTCTTCACTACAGTGCATCCCCCGGCCCACTAAAAGGTGCACAGTCATATTGGTTTTCATTTTTTTTTTTATTGAATAATAAATAAAAGAATAGGAAACTTACTTTTTGTCTGATAAAATTAAATAGTTTGTCGTAAAAATAATCTGTTTGTATCAACACACCAGTCACTACTATTCTATTGTTCGCACATAAAAACAACTATCGCAATACCATTAGCAATTAAAAAGTAACGGTAAGTGTTTCACACTTGTTGTTGTGTATAACAGGGCTGTTACACTTCAGGGAATATAACTAGAATAATGATCGACGGCAATATCATAAAAGAAACAAAATTTAAAGCAAAACTCTTTTTGCCAATAGGCACTACCATTGTCAATAAATGCAAGTGAAAAATCTTACCCCGTAGACGTCAAATTTCGGCAGAGCTGAGATCACCTGATTTAGCAACCCTTAGCATTCTTGTCTCATTCACTGAGCGAATTTCTATTTTTGACAATTAATATTGGCTATTTCTGACATTTAATATCAGCTGCCGCCATCTTAAATTTAAAAGACTTCTCACTTCTATTCATTCACAATGGACACTACTACGAGTATTCCAATGCTCGCAACGTATGTATGTACATTGCACTTTCATGCCTTCAGATTTTTAGTTTTAAGCGCATCATTGCAATATTGTCTATTTAGAATTTAGAGCTACATAAATAATTTAACTGATACTACTATAAATCGAAGAATATGCCAGTTCTACCCAGTATGGCACAATTTCTGATTGAATAACAATTTATGAGTGTGAGAATAATGATATGATGTAATCCTACTAATATGCTTATGGCAAAAATTAACATATAGCGTATTTTTAAATTGTGTTGCCATCTTTTAAAAAAATTATAGTCAATTAAATAAATAAGAACAAAGATTTCATAGTACCCTGTATTATCCTGGCTGGAGTGAACCCCCGATGACACGAAACGGCCCGGTAGAGTGAACATCAGAATTTTTATATTGACTGCTGTCTATGGAGTGAACAATTCTGAGTTGGTATAGAATGAACACATCTGAATATAAATTTCATCCAAATTCAAACTCTAACTACAAAATCAATAACTCGTGTGCGTTTGCCATTTGTCTAATTTTTAGGGTGAAGATAGATGTGCGCGGATGTTTAATCGTTTAGAGTTTATCATTTTTGGCTGAATATTTTTTTTAACCGAAAATGGTTTCGAAAAGGCGTAAATAGCTTTAATATTGTAGCAATCAAAAGAAGTTTTAATATTACCACTTTGGTGAAATAATATGGCGCTGCAAAGTCGACAATATCCGTCATTAGTAAAAAGAATAAAGCAATTTTGAAAAGCAGAAATTCGGGCCTTTTAAGAAAAAAATCCGAATATATTCATGTGAAAAAGGCGTTGCATAATTGTTTTGGACGTCGGCACCATTTTTCAAAAATATTAGTTGCAGGTTAAAAAGTAGTTGTACAAGAAAAGTTGACTAATAAAAGCTATGCACATAACAAAGTTGTACTACATTCAACTGTTGTCACTAGCTATTGGATAATAAGATATTCCAGAAAAGCAAGTCGTAGGTTGTGGGTTCAAATGCCGGTGGAGTCATGAAAAAAATCTGCTGAGGAGATGTGGTGATCTCCGAAATAACTATCATTTCAACCACTTGTGACTGTTGTTGTCTCTTTTCCAAAATATTTTTCCTTATACTGGCCTTGAGTTCAAAAATTAATATTGTCGTTTAAAAAAATAAGGATAAAAAATTATATATGAATGTTTTTTTTTGCGGTTGATTTGTAGGGAAATCAAAATAGCTCTTTTCAAATAGATAAGCATAATATTTAGTTCGAGTGGTGTCTGCGTTTGCCAAAAAAAAAAACATTTTTTACAAAAGAGAAAATTTAAAATTTTAAAATTTTTCGAGGATCTTGTAAGTCATGTCGCCGATGCTGGCCGAAATTTCCATCTGAAATCAACGAACGAAACATTTTCTTACTCAAGAGGGTTTTTTATCGTAGATAGACTAAAATATTTGCGAAGTTTGAAAATTAATCCTTTAAAACAGGATTCCAAAAAAAAATAACAAAAATTATGTTGAACAAAAAAATGCTTTGTTTTTGAACCTTAAAAGCGTGGAATAGAGAAATTACGTTTAAAGGTCGCGGCAAAGAGCTCGGTGGACTAGGCGCCAGCCACTTCCGAGAAACATATCTTCTACAATTTCGAGAATTACAAATTATTTTAAAAAAATTCGAATTTTTCAAATGTCTAAAAATACTTCCCTCCTACTTGTACTTTGAAATATGCTATGTACGTAATGCAAGCGTTATAGAAAAATGCTGGAAACTGGTTTTGGAAAGTATTGATTCCATAGAATCCAAAAGCAATGAAGAGTAAGAAAATATGCCAATTATCCTTAATCCGGCAAACAAAGCGTCAAGAAATGTTCATCAGATACAAGTTCTTTTTTTAGATGTACATAAGTTTATAGAAAAAAAAATTTTGTATAATGTATTGAGTTTTTTTTTTTTTAATTTTGTAACGCAATCAACAATCTACGACGGCATTGAAAATTGGAATTCTGCTAAGGTCAATGAGACTATTTGTAATGGAGATGATGTCGAAACGATTATCTCATTTGACGACGGTATAGCTCACATAAATAATCAAACAGTTCTAAGGCTTTTAAAGTTTTTGACAAATACAGCCAATGGGCTGAATATAAAACAAATAAATTAAAATGAATTTAACGAACACAAACTAAATTTAATGAAATAAGATGGCGAAAAATGAATGAAATGAAAAAGGCCTAGTAAATATAAAAAGATTAACTCAACTAATAAGTTAACTGAGATATAGCAATTCAGGTAAGCAATCGAAAGAGTTAATTTGAAAAAATTTGCAAAAACATAAAACTCAAAAAATAACGGTTATTTTCCAAGTAAAAAATAAAACTCAAGAATTAACGATTAAACTTGATTTTTTTTTTAAATAAAACCCCCAAAATAAAAATCAATATCGCATAAGGCGGTCCTTGTTACACGGACAACAAACAACACGGACGGACAAAATTTGGACAATAAGTAACCGTTATTTTTTAGTCCCTGATGTCAACACCCAGGGTCGGCTTCTCCAATAAGACTTAGGCTTAAGCTAATTTATAACATAAGTATGCTGAGATTTTGTGCTAAGCTTATTTTCTGTTTCTCCAACTGAGCGCCGTAGTAGTTTTGCACAGAACAATCCTATCAGCTGTTTTTATTTTTAATTACGCACCAAAGCAACGCTGTCGTTAGTCAAAAATCAATAGTAATAATATAATTCATAAGTACCTAAACTAATTTGTGACTTAACAGAGCCTGAATGATGAAAATGGCTAAACTAAGTTGAATTAGAAAAACCGACCCCTATATTTGCATCCAAACAAGATTAACAATAGGGTTCTTCATACCAAGTTCGTTACTTGGTTACTTGGCAGTTTTACATGTACATATGTACATAGCGCCGAAGCGGTAAGTTACGAACTGCCAAGGTTGCTAGTTTGGTTGGCAGGCAAACAGGCAAAATGGCAATTACTTGAGTTTTGCTGGTTGAAAAAAAAAATACTTTTGAAACGCCAGAGTAACAACGATAAAAGCGTGAATACCGCTATTGACGCGCCACTCAAGTTTGGCTTATTTACTCAACCTCTACACATCCAAACATTTGCACATTAATGAGTGCAACGTAAACAAACGCATCAAATTAAATTTGTAAATAAATTGTCGATACCACCGTTGGTGTCCTTGGCCGCATTACGTGTGTCAACTGCAACTCTGCATTGGTATTTGGGATTTCTGCGAATTTCGCGATGTTTCTTCATTCACCTTTAGCAAGGCCCAAGCCACACGTACAACTGCACATTTCTACACTTGTCTTATAATTTTCTTTTTTTTTCAATTTTTTTTTCTTGCATTTTGCAACGATTAACGAGCGATTTTCGGCTAAATTCAAAATATTTCATTAACTTTGGTTACGCAATTGGCAACAGGCGCGTGCGCCAACGGCATCATATACATAGTATATTTTTTACGCGTACTTGTTATGCAAACAATTAACGATAATTTGCTTTATTCGGTAATTCGGCACCACAACTGAAAATTAACTTTAAATTAATAAGCTATGTAGTGCTCGAAAATATGGAAGGTGAGTAAATATGTATGGGCACTTGTAAGGAATTGTTGATTGTATGAAAAAATTGTAAACAAACTGATTCGTAAACAATAAAATAAATTGAGTCACTGATTTACGGTATTGTTTTGAACACAGTAAGAACAGGCAGTGTTCTCAGCGGCTCAGTGCTGGAGTATAGGCGCGCATCACCTGGCGATTGATAGCAAGAGCTGAAACGACCGCTAGGTGCCGCCGTTCGAATTTTATGGTTTTCCCGAGCTTGTCAGATGTCGCGTAGGTAGATGCGGAAGTTTAGCAAGCAGGAGACGCGCAAACAGGAAATGTTGCATGTAAAAGAATTAAACCGAACCTTATTCCAACCTATTATTTATATATTATTTCATTTTGTAAAATTTTATTGAGCTTGAGTCCAGTTTTTGAAGTAAAACTTTCTTAGCAACGTATCGAAAGTTGCGTCAGAAACGCCTTGCTAATTTCTACCACTATTTACATTACCTTCTACCACATATTTACTACTTTCTACCAGTATTTTCACTAATTTCTGCCACTATTTTCTCTAATGGTACTACTAATTTTTACTACTAATTACTACCACTAATTTTAATAATTTCTACCACTATTCATACTAATTTCTACCACTATTTTTACTAATGGTACTACTAGTTTCTACCACTATTTCTACTTATTTCTCCCACTATTTTTTACTAATTTCTACCACTATTCTTGCTAAATTCTACCACTATTTTTACTAATGCTACTACTTACTTCTGCTAATATTTACTACCACTATTTTTACTAATTTCTACCACTATTTTTCTAGTTTCTACTACTAATTTTACTAATTTCTACCACTATTTCTACTAATTTCTAGCACTATTTTTACTAATCACTACCACTAATTTAACTAATTTCTACCACTATAACTACTACTTTCTACCAGTACTTTTGGTAATGCCACTACTAATTTCTCCCACTATTTCTATTAATTTCTACCACTATTTTTACTAATGGTACTACTATTTTCTACTACTAATTACTACCACTACTTTTACTATTTTCTACCTGTATTTGTACTAATTTTTACCACTATTTTTACTAATGCCACTACTAATTACAACGACTTTTTTATTAATTTCTACTCCTGCAAAGAGACTTTTACTTCTGGCAAGAACTTTTAAAAGCGGTAGAAGTGATAGCTGCTATTTCAGAGATCACCACATCTCCCCATCTGACTTCTTTCTTTCACGACTCTACCAGGGCTCGACCCATGATGCACGGAATAGGTAGGCCAGCATTCAACGGCTGTGCGACGCTAACCATGTAGAAATTCCTATCCTACCGCACTAATATAATATATTGTTTCGATATTTTAACGCTTTATCTACGATAACTTGACTAACTTTTTCGAAATCATACACTCAAAAGAAAAAAGAAAATATTTATTATGGAATTGAAAAACAGCTATCCAAGGGCGAGAGATGGGAATGAATTTGCGTTAAAGAAATATACTTTTTATTACTTTTGCAGAAGACAGATTTCAATTCGTGCAGGTTTTTATTGATTTTGAAGATACCTTTATCTGAATGAGGGCATTTTCTTGGGTTTTTTTTTTGTTGTTAATACACACAATTTTGTAAAGTATAGTATTCCTTGCCAAGCCGTAAAGCAAATATTTTCGATTTAATTTTTGCAAAATCGTTTTGTTATGTTCTACAAGAAATCACTTCCAATCTCTTTATATGTTCAATGCATTTGAATTTATATTTAGAACTAACTACGCGAAAAATTTTATATTTCTCTACCTATTTGAAATTTAGTGATACTAACGGATACCCGCGGCTCTATCTGCGCAGCTTCCTACTTTTCCATATCCCTGTAACTGATGTTTGAAGCTAAAGCTGAAGTTTTGTAGAATTTAAAAATGTGTTCATAATTAGAATGAGATCAGTTCAAAAGTGGGTAGCAATTTTTTTAACATAATTTTCAATGGGATTGTTGTTAACCGTAAATCATCTGTCGTTTAGCTGGACTGCAGCGCCACCCAGCGGATCGATTCTTTGTAAAAGTATTTCACCTTTTACTTACCATTCAAATATCATTAAAATCGGACATAAATACCAACTTTCTAAATAACTCGACTCTCATAACATTGGCCGTATATATTTTTTTTAATTTCATCAAAATCGACGCTAGCGTCACCTAGCGGATGAATTTGTTTTCAAGTATTTCTTGTTACGCTCCCAGTATACATACCTTTGTAATTTCATCAAAATCCATCCATACATTTGTCACCTTACGGGAGTGTTCTAGTGTAGCGCCCCTTTTCGAACCCTATTTTTGAGAATTAATTGTTGGAAAACTACTAAACATTTCTCAACTCAGTGTTTATTAACTTTTCAATTATTTGAAGATTTTTTTTGGTTTTGAAAATTTTTCACATTTTAGTTATGTGACCTTGACTCCTCCTTTGTCAAAAAAGAAGGGGTGCCTGGGGTGAAGGGTTTTGAGAGTTCGCTTAATCTGAAACAAAAACATGAGCTAAATCCTCATTTTTAGCCCCTTTCTCTATGTCGTCACACAAAATTTTTTAAAAATTTTAAAAAATTTCGAAAATGTAGGTTTTTGTCGAAAAAAAAATATTTTTCCTGTTTTTTTTTTGTTTTTTTCTGCAAATAATGGCTATAAATATTGTTCCGGTAGAGATTTAAAAAAAAAAACTTTTTCAAAACTGTTCACCCGCCCTCTGATATACATACATAGATGAAAAATATGCAAAAAAAAAATTGATTTTTTGAAGCTGCTACTCGTACACTAGAACACCTCCTCATATTTTGTTATCATTTTGCAACCAATACGTGTAATGGGCATTCTGGTAACTTTGTAGCAAAGAAAAGTTCACATTGTGGTGAAAGTAAAATTATGGGCACCACAGTTGACAGCTGATTATTGAAAAAATAAATGTAGTAAAGAAAAGTGAGGATATTTTTTTATTTAGACATTTATATATATATATCGCAAAAAGTTCATAAAAAATATTAAATATTTTTAGCAGTATGTGTAGACTTTTTTTTTGGTATGCAGTTTTATAGCCTATTTAGTTTTAGTACAATAAAGTGCACGTTTGAAGTGGCTACAGACTACTGTTGATTATTTATATTATATTTTTTTTTTGAAAATTTTTGCTTTGTAAACTTTTTTTCATATATCGCATGTACAAGTAAATATTTTATGTGGTAAATAATGTAGAATATTGTCGGCATAAAAAATTATTAAGACCAAAAATTCATAAAACTTAAAAAAACAAACAGCGTCAGTTTTTCGTCACTTCAAAACTTGCACTCTATTTCACTAAAATTAAATAAGCTATAAAATTGCATACTTGAAAAATTTCTGAAAACTCTTCTAAAAAAATTTGAAGTTATAATAAAAATTTGTTGAGTTTTCATAAGTTTTGTATGAAGTTTTAAATTAATTAATTTCGGGGTGTTTGTCAAAATATGAACCATATTTGTTTACAAGAATAACAAAAAAAAAAAACTTATCATGTCAAACCTTGCTATAATATTGTAAAAATATTACCATTCGACCGCTTTTGTTTGTCACAGTATATCATTGAATTTCCCTCACAACTAAATAGGATATATGCTCAACATAATCCTGCCTAAATTATAAATATACCCAACTCGAATTTCATTATTATTCATTAACAAATGACTCATTATTCCGCCAGTGCTTTCCATTAATTACACAAATCAATAGCATTAAATAAATACCGTCGAATTTTCAACACAATCAGCACTATTCTCACCACACCTACACTAAAATTAATGTTCTAAACTCCCAGATCACCCAATCACAAACAAGAAAAAAAACTAAACAATCTAGAAAACATAATAAATATAAAGCAGGTTCATTGCCATTGCCATAAGCCAAAGACCTGAACGCTGATGTCGCATTGGGCCTACACCAATTACCAAAAACAACAGTCACCACAACAACTATTTATTTGTATGTACGATTATATAGATATAGTATATATCTTGCTACATATGTGAACGTCTGGGAATGTGAAAACGCTGAATTGTCTTAAATTCACGCTAGTCGGGAAATGACTGGATATATATGCGATATGCTTTTTTTATTCTGTTGGCTATGAACGATGTCATAATATTACTATTGAACTTTTGGGTGAGTGAACCAAGTGGTGGAATCGCGTTCGATGTCAGCAAAACTTAATACCAAAAGATATTTTGCGAAAGTAAATATTTAGTGACTTCGTTCGTAGGGTACAAAGTTCTAAAACAGCTGTGAAAACTATTTATTTATAGTTGGGTATCACTACACAGTTGATTGATGGCTTTAAATATTTTTCGAGTGATTTTGACTTTTGGACTTCAATTCTTTCACACGCATAGTCATAGCTATACTTTCATTCATTTATACATTAGAAAAAAGCATAGCCCCGCTTCAGTTACAGCTTCGTGAAATATATTTTTTATTTCCAAACAATTTTTATTTGAGCAATTAATTAAACAAAACTCCAGTAAACAATTAAGTATTACAAATTTTGGTAAACAAAAAAACTAAATATAAATAATATTCAATCGCCCAATTATAATCTAAAATAGCAACGAATGAAAAGTTAGTAAGGATTGGCAAGTTAAACTCGAGTGAAATATTTTTATTGAACGAATAAATTCCAATCAAAAAACCGTGTAATGAGTGAAAATTGTGAATCAATGGAAATATATTAATTACCAAAAGACAATAGAAACTTAGTAATGAGTGAAAGTTGAGTATAGAATGAAGAAATAATTTTGAGTGAAAAAATATATAATGAGTGAAAAGTTAGTAATGAATGAAAAATAAGTAACCAATGAGCAATTATTATGTTAAAACATTAGGAATAAAATATTATATTTTTGATATGAGTAAAAATTATCAATGTGTTCAAAATTCGTTGAGTGAAAAATGTTGAGTGAGTGAAAAAAATTAATAAGCAGTGAAAAAAATTAATATTGGATGAATAACTTAAAAGTTATTAGTGAGCGGAAAACGTTAGAACAGAGTGAAACTCGAATGAGAAATTTTTAATCAACGAATAAATTATAAATAATTGAAAAAGTAGTAATGAACGAAAATTACCTTTGAGCGAAAAACTAAAAATCAGTCAAATTTTGAAATGTGTGTAAAATTAGTAGCGAATGAAAAATTAGTAATGAATAAAAAACTAATAACAAATGAAAAATTGGTAATGAGCCAAAAATTAATAACAAATGAAACATGAGAAAGAAAAATTAGTAGCACGGGAGCATTTGCTAATGAGTAAAATCTTAACAATAAATGAGAATTTTATAATGAGAACTCTATCGAAAACGATCTCTATGGGCAACAAAATTAGTTAATAGTAAAAAAAAATGAGTAATGAGTTAACAGTTGTTATTGAGTATAAACATTTGGATGAGTGAAAAATTTATTAGAGGGAAAAATGAATAAGAAGTAAACAAATTTTAATGGAAAATTAAGATTGAATGAACAACTTGGTAGTTGAAACAAATTAATAATTAGAGAAAAATTAATAATAAGAGAAAAAATTTAATTATGAGCAAAAAATTATTATGCATGAAAAATTACATTTGAGTGAAAAAATAAAAATGAGTAAAAATTTTAAATCTGTGTAAAATTAGTAACGAGTGAAAAATTAGTAATGAGTACAAAATTAATAGCAAGTGAAAATTGTGGAAAATATTGTTAAATAGTGAAAATTTGCTGATGAATAAAATCTTAAAAATAAATGAAAATTTTACAATAAGGAATTTCCTGAAAACTATCGATTAATTTATAATTTTCAGTTACCATCAGTAGGTTATGAATTCTGAAAATTTTTACGGAATAAGCATTTAATTTATTTTTGTAATAAAAATCTTCAAGTGAGTATTGAAGAAACGTTAATATGAAAAATATTTTATATCGACGTATTTTAGTGAAAATATTCTAGACAGAGTTGCTAGTTATTGGACATTTAACAATTCTAAACAAAATGTAGATATTCGTATATCAAAAAAAAAAGAAGACTGTGGAACCCAATTCGATGATAATTTGTGTGCACAATGGGTTAGAATTTAAATTTTTATACAAAATGGCAACTTATGTTTTTGAAATATTATTTTAAAATCGATGTCAAACGCAACTTCTGACTTTAGAGATCTATGTATAGCGAAATTTAGGTACACATTTTTTGTAGCACTTTCTCAACTTTTAACTCTGATTGAAAGTAGGTTTACTCAAAGTTGGGCAAAAGTATAGACACAATCTGTGTCTTTAGTGTGATGAGATATTATTTAAACAGATAACGTTTGCCAAAAATTTGGAGAAAAAACTCAATGCATCCAAAATATCGTAATTCATATATGTCGTATATTAGCTCTGAGCGTTGGAGGGTTAAAAAATAAGTGTAAAAAGTGCATATTTTATTTACTGTACAAAATATTCAAATGCAAATTATATTCACAGCCTTTATTAAGAGTTTTATGCAATCGCTTTTATTGGAAATAATTAATAACGCAATTTTTGAAAAACTTGTAAACTTACTAAAAATAACGGTACAAAGATGCATTATGACGATACTCATTTTCCGTTAAATTTCACTAAGCCCTCTAAAGACAGAAATTGTGTAAAAAAGAATTGTGATGGAAAAGAGCCAAATCCTCTACCACCATACATGGATGCTAACGTCTAGATTTGGATTCACTAAGGACCTAAAACCCCTACAAATTTGTTTATAACAAAATTATTAATTTTGATCATTTGCATTTTTCTTATGTAGCACCAAAGCAAGCAATAGGTGCGGCTAATATTTTTTAAGCCATAAAAAAAAAATTGTGCGACTAATCTTTAAAAATAGTATACTGGGATTAGTCGTTTACAATTGATACTCAATTAGTTCCAATCAATTAATCTCGACGCATCACTTACGTGGATGATTAAAGCTAAAGCTTGTTTTATATTTAATTTTTGTGTTTCAATATGGCGTAAAGAAGTTATGAAAAGCGACCTGATGTTTAAACCAATCTGTTATGTTCTGAGGCATCAAATGTATTAGTTATAATGGGTATAAAAAGATAGCACTCTACATTCATACGCGTGCGGATACAAAAGTGTACAATTAGTCTTCACATAGAATATGATCTTAACAAATGGAGCCGTTCAGCCCATAAAAAGGAATATAACGTGGCATTTAGCGTCCGTTTATTTGAGACTCATCCCAGACTTGTCGCATTTTTTGCAGAGCATCGACAAAAGTATTTTAAATGTGTTATTAAGGTATGTACTTTTCTTTATTGGCATACCTCACATTCAAACTTATCTATTCGATATTTTCTCTGATCTTTTATAGGCATAACCTTTCTTTCTTGCTTACCTTACGCAATTCTTCAAAAAACTCAAACATGCAGGTACAAAACGTTAGGTTTTTATCCGATCATTTCGTTGTGAATTTAATTTTATGTTAACAGGCTGGTGTGATCTAAATGATTTGTGTGAATAAAACTAAATTAATCCACTTTTTGAATTTCGCTAAATTTCACTTAAAATTTTAAGCATCTTCATCAGAAATTTTTTATTTTAATGTCGCAAACAATGAAAACCTAAAATCACATTTTAAACAGAAATACTAAGTCAAACATACAAACATATGCACATATAAAAACAACAGATTGAATGATAACAAATCGACTTACAATATTTTAACATTGAAAGACTAAAATTGTTAAAAAATTAAAAGCTTAAAAAAATTTCAGTACCTTCATATTGGTAGGTTTGTCATTACTGACAAATCATTAAATATAAGCGACCTCAATACTGTCTATTTCTAGGGACGCTATAAAAGTAGACCAATAATGACAGCAAAAGACGCCATATTTTTCCCCGTTCTTTTGACATTTCTCTTCAGTATGGTTTGCCATTTCATCATGGAAAGATATACGATCCAGCAACGAGTAGAAATTACTAAAATTTGCTACCGAAATTCGGAGTAAATGGCCTCAACTTTAAGAGCGCTACGTCCAATTTATGGTCGTCGTCATTTCTCAAAAAATTGCTTTAAAATGACTTTGGCTAAAATCTTTAGCGCGCGCAATATGTCGTATAACATCTCGAACTATACTCTGCAGAATGTTAGTGAAATTAAAGACCTAGGAGTTGTATTTGACCCTAAACTATCTTGTAGTAGGCACATCAACTATATTGTAGCGAAATCCTACTCACTTCTTGGTTTTGTGCGTCGCAATAGTACACAATTTTCAGACCCATATACCTTCAAAATATTATTTACTAGTTTTGTTCGCACTCGTCTCGAGTATGCTGTGTTTGTTTGCAGGCCCTATAGTCAGCTCTCTACGGGGAGAATTGAACGTATACAAAAAACTTTCCTCAAATTTGCTCTAAAGTCCCTGAACTTTACAAGCCCAGTGCCATCGTACACATCCCGTCTGATGTTGATAAACCTAAAGCCATTGGAAAGTCGTAGATCCGTTTAGTCATTGACCTTTGCATTTAACGTTATTCAATGATTAATTGATTGTCCCTATCTTTTAGCAAGGATTAGTTTTAATGTTCCTAAACGCACTCTTCGCATTTCTCACCCTTTCTATTGGGTAAATGTTAAAACTCAGTTTGCTATAAATGCACCTTTAGCCAGATCTATGCGTGAACTTAATGAATTGTCTGAAAATGTAGCAATCGACTTCGCGTTATCGAAGCAATATTTTATAAATATTTTAAACACTATTTTTTAATGTTAATTTTATTGGTGATTTTAATGCTTTTTATCAATAGTCTGTAAGAAATTGTTTCATTGACTAAATTGTTAAATAATTAGATAAAAAAAAAAAAAATAAATAAATAAATATGCGTTATTGGACAGGCAGCAATCCACACGTACTCCATGAGTCACATGCGATAATGTCCTGCAGTTTTTTGTTTGGTTCCCTAATATCCGCTATATCCTTCCTAGTTTGTAATTTCCCGACGACTTCTAGAATTTTGATTTTCTCACTTCGCCATTTTCAATTGTAAATGTGAAAGGGTCAAATTGAAATGCGAAAACGTCAGTTGAAAATAAAAATAGTCAATTGTAATTTAGAAAACGACAATTGAAAGTGGGAATAATCAATTATAGATAATTTTAGGCAATTTAAATTGCGAAAGCGTCAAATGAATATGAGAAGAGTTAATTGTAAATAAGAAAGCGTCAAATTAAAATGTGAAAATGTGAAAAATAAAGATAAAAATGAGAACCCGTTCAATGAAAAAGCGAATTCAATACTTGTCTTGTAAATTAACTAATCCTATTTACAACTGACTATTTGTTATGAATTGTCGATTTTTGATTGCTAATTTTCAATTGACACTTTCTCATTTAAATTTGACTATTCTTGTTTTGCCATTGACACTTTCTCAATTGCAATTGGTTTAGAAAATTTCTCTAACAAAAAATCGATGCGAGTATAATTAAGGAATTCACAGACTATTTTGAAATTTTTAGTTTAAAATAATCACAAAATTTGGACAGTGGTAGTTTCTCAAGTTCAGATTCTAAAATTATCAGATTTTTTTACGAGCTTAATTGTCAACAGAAACAGAATAAAAAATAATAACAATAATAAAATGCACCACAAAAATAAACGACATCAGAAACCTTTTACTTGCTATGGTTAGTTTCAGTGCTCGTACTTCCAGTTACTTTATTTCAAATGTACAGTATGTAAATAGTATTATTGTGTTTACAACTGCATTTCAATACTCCAGTTGAGAATTGACTTATGTTCATTCAAATACAACAAATAAACCATTTGCAAAATAATCACCAACTTTGCTGTTGTCTCCACAGCCTTGACTCGCATTTCGTTTGGGAACTTTGCGTTTTTGGATTTGTTTTTGAGTTTGACTTCCAGCGTCTTCTACAATTTCGATGTACATATTTCATTTATTTCTTACTATCTTCGCTTGACATTTGGTTTATCAGCGAAAGCGTTCATCATGCTTTTGGCCCGCTTCTGCTTCACATTGACCTAAATCTGGGTCCATTTTTCTACAACAAAATCCGGCCACCAGTGAAATTACAATCTATGTAGTACATATAAAAATAACAAATTACGACTGGCACACTGCAAGCCCAACTGGAACACAAAATACTCGTAATGCGAATTGTCGTGCCCAGGGCGGGGAAGTGGTTGAACGGAAAATCAAATAGACGGTGTGACTGCGGTGCAATATTTTGAAAACTGAATAAATAATGAATGAAATACAATATACGAGTTTGAATTTAAGTACATTAAGCCGTATCATAAAAAATAGGTTAAAAATATGCACCTCCGGTTTGAGCACTTAGCTTGTGAGGATTTCAAAAATGGAAAAAATGTTTATTTCGGCGCTTTGTAGAAGCAGCTATATTGGGGGTTTTCTATAATTTCTCTATTTGATACTCGATTTTTATGAATGATATGTAGTTGCAAAGGAGCGGAGCTCAAATTGTAAACCAAAAAATTGGAAAATGCCCACTATAAAGAAAATTTGTATATCTCCGAAATCACTTCCTCAAACTTGTATTTGAACTCAGTAAGCACAATTTCGAAAAACACAGCACCGCTTATATAAATATATAACTGTAATTCAAAAATAAACCGAACTCATTCAAATTCGGTACGAAGAATTTAATAAGAGAGAGAGAGAGAATAAAAGTTTTTTAATTTCCCAAATTAATTTTAAATATTTACCGCTTTTTTTTTTGCATACAACAAGTATTGTTTATTTGAAATAAAAACATGTGCCGGGTATTTAAAGTTCGGTTTCGCCCGCAATTAAACTTTTCTTAGCTTATTTCAATTTCACTATTTTTTTATTAGTTTTATTTTATTATGTATTTATCTCCGTTTACATTGTGTCATCTGACTGTAATTGCCGCCGTTTTGTGTCAAGCCAAACCCAAGCGCTCAAACAAAGGATGACGACTTTCGCTTTCCAATACGCCAAAAATACTCGAGATATGTAAATATGTATTGTGTTAAAAAAAAAAGAACAAAAAAGCAAAACATTTTGTATATTGATAATTCAAAAATTGGGCCGGGTACACTTGTACCTGCATACATGTGAAATTGAAAAGTTTATTTACACTCGGAACAAAAAAACATATGGTCGCACAAATTCAAGGGCGCAAATTTGTTGAGATGGTTTAAGAGAATGCCAATTGTTATTTGTTGCCATTTTACGTACACACCTACTACATACATGTATATCTGAGTAAATAAATATTTAAAAACAATTATGTGTAGTATTGTTTCATTTAGGAAATTTTTAAATTTATTTAATTTTTTTTTTTTTTACTTGATGGGTTGAAAAATTGTTGCACACAGTAGAAATTATAAGCGATGAAATTTAAGCGCAATTATTTCGGTTTTAGTTGGAATTATGAAATAATATATATGTGTAAATGTTTTTTATTACATATGTACATATGTAAATTTTTATAAGCGTTTATTTATAATTTCCTTGCAAGGCATCCGTAAAGGGCTTGTCTGGTATTAAAATTTGCAAAGGCGATAAATAGTATCACGCTGGTGGCATATTAAACAGTTACGATTTTACTTTTTCGACTAATCACGAAGTTTCGTAGGCGCAAATATGAAGTTTTATAGTATAACACGAAGGCTCACCTGTATTTTTCGTAACGCATTTGCTAATTAACCCACATTTTATAAAGTGTACGCAGAGCAGTAAAAGTAAGTAAATAAAAGTGACAAAGTGGAAATAGGCTCAAACTATGTATGTATACATTAGAGAAGGTAATCCCGAGATCCCGGTAGCAAGTGTATTTTAAATAACGAAAATCTCTGTTTTACAATCCCAGGATTTCCGGCACTTAAAGTAGAAAAGATACTGTGAACCGGGATTGCCATCCCTAATGTGTACATACTTAGTGTCAGAAGAATTTTTTTTAGAAAAGTTTCTGATATGTTTCGTAGCCCTATCAGAAAGCTGAAAGTTGCTACAACTTACCCTTGAATTTTAACATTTGTTTAGTGAAGTTCTTAATGGTCAAGAGCCCAATGAAAAACGTAGGTAATAAAAACTTCGGCATGGAGTTCGAAATAAACAATTTGTTGGTTTTGAAGAAAGCGTGGAATTTTGTATATTTTGTTGAACAAGGAAGCAAGTTTTGCAATTAAAATACAAAAAATATAAAAGTTAAAAAGTTAAATAGACTTACTTGATTTTTATCTTAACAAAAATTAATATATTTTAAAGCCTACTACTTTCCGCTTACTCTACAGAAATTGTAATTGATTAAAAAATATGTCAAATTATTTTAAACAAAAATACAATTGAAGTTATTTTTGCAATAAAAAATAAAAAGCATTCAACACCTTGGCTACCAGTTATATCCGGTATACATTGGCATATAAAGAACGGCTTTTATTGGGTTCAATGGTGATGCCCTGATAGCCAACGTGTTAAACCCCATTTTTTAATGGTAGGAGGGAGAACTTTTTAAATAATATTGATGCAATTTTTTCATGTAAGGTTGTAACAAAATAATAAATTTCTAAATCCCGAGATTGTAACAATGAAATCTTGAAAATCCCAGCGTTGTAGAAATCGAAAAATTGCTTTCTCTAATGTACATGGGTGATAAAGGGTGTTTTTTTAGGCACGTGATTTTCAAGAAGAAATAAAACGCATATAATTTAATGCTATGGTCAAAAGTGTAGCTTTAATACAAAGATAAGGGCTTGCTATTATGTTTTGGAAATGCTTTCGGGCAAGCGACCGCCGCGGCTGGCTGAATAAATTCCAGCCGATATGCCCAATTTTCGACCATTTTTTGCAGCATTTGAGGCCGTATGTCTGCAATGACACACCGAATATTCTCTTCCAAGGCGTCAATTGTCGCGGGCTTGTCTGCGTAGACAAGCGACTTCACATAAAATTGTCCAGCGGTGTTAAATCGCACGATCTTGAAGGCCACGGCACAGGTCCACGACGCGAGATATTGCGCTCACCGAAAGTTTCCTTCAATAAAGTTATTGTTTTGTTGGCTGTATGGCATGTAGCGCAGTCTTGTTGGAACCAAAAGTCGTCCACATCAACATCCTCCAATTCAATTCCGAGAAAGTCATTAATCATAGCTCTATAGCGTTCTCCATTGACTGTAACATTATGACCGCCTTGATTTTTGAAGAAACGTGGACCAATAATTCCCTCTGCCCATAGAGCACACCAAACAGTGACTTTTTGGGGATGTAACGGCGTCTCAACAATGGCTTGTAACTAGATTGTTAACACTCCAAATGCGACAATTTTGTTTATAAACGTACCCATTCAACCAAACGTGACCTTCATCGCTGAACAAAATTTTCTTGTAAAAATTGGGATGGGTTAAGTAGTCAGATTGGTAAAAAAATATGCGTGATTTGCAAACGTTATTCCGGAGTAAGTCTGTTCATTATAAAATGGCAAGCCAAACTGAGTATAAATCAAGTAACAGCTGTGCAAAAGACCAAGTCGGAAAAAATTATTACCTCTTTGAAAACCACATGTCTAAAAAAAAAAAACACCCTATATAATGATACCCAAGTGCACTAGTGCCCAGGATATTATAACTTTATTCATGGAACGGTCGAAAGCAACCTATATATACATACAATACATGTATAGGCAGGTACCAACTTATTCGTAATTAGATGAAGAGAAAAATCGGTTGAGAAATGCAAATAGATTATATGTCTCGAAACTAGCTTGCTCACAGCATACAATTATTTTTAAATATTGGCAATATTTTAAATATACAGTCAGCGTCAAATGAAAAAAGTTCTTCCAATATCATTCCAATATAGTTCACTTCAATATCATAAAGCATAAAAATCTAAATCTTTTTTGTAAAAATTGTACGATAGTTTAACAAACTTGAAAAAAATTATATTACAATGAAAAAAAAAAAAAAAAATTCTCAGGAACCACTCAGTTTTAGTATAACAAAGAGTCAGTGTTAAGCCCCTAAAAGTTTCAATTAATTTTTGATCATTTTTTGTTTTGCCAACGGTCTTGCGCACTTTCTTCCATATTTTTCCTGCACGCGTTGTATGGAAGATTATATGCAACTCCGTCTGCACGAAAAACCATCAAAAAACATTGGAAATTTCTTAAAATTCTAAGATAAAAATTAAAAATTTTAATGTTCTTTTAAGTTTGTTAAATTATCGAAAAACAAATTTTGAAAAACAAAATTTTAATTCCCATGCTTTATGATACTGAAATAAGCTATATTTAAAGAAAATTAACGAATAAAGTTTAATATGAAAAATGTTATATATGCTATAAAAAAAATGTCGACACTCTTGTGATAAGCGTCAGATAAAAAAGCCATAATCGTGACCAAAACAACATTTTTTTTACATATAGAGTTCTTATTTTTATAACTTAAACTCTTTACCTCTTCGCCCATTCAACCTATTTTATATATGCGAAATGGTAACTTAAAACCATTGTTTTTTATTTTTAATTATAAATACGATTTATGCCAATATTGAGCAAAATTCATAATCGAATTTCATCATCAATTTCATTCATTAAGTCTCAGCTTTCGCATTATTTTCCTTCTTTTTTTAGCCCTTTTACTTTTTTGGTTGTCAACAAACAATATAAGTATATACCAAAAAAAAAAAAACAAAACTGTCCATGTTATTTTGCGCCAAAAACTGTCAAAGCCATAACTCAGCGAACTTTTTTGCCGACAAAGAGTAAAAATACAAACAAATTAGCATAGAATTTCAAGGCCAAAGCTCGGTTGTGCGCAATTTCTTGTATCTCCATATCTACATAGAACCGGCTTGGTGATTATTGTCATTTCTATTTCTGCTTCACTTTCTATACAACTGAAAAATATAGTATGTGTAGTAAACGAATTTCGCAAGATTGCTGTTGTTGCCGTAAAATTAAAAAATACGAAACTAAATAATACCAAAAATGAGCGTGTTTCGACTGTGAAAAGGGTTATTAATTGTAGTAAAAAAAAAAAGTTGTTAAATACCAAAAAGCCAATGCCCTGTGAGATTCTTGAAATTCTTTCTAATCACTGATCGTAAAAGACGCGAATTTGAAAACAATTTTTTATTCAATGGTTTTTATTATTTTCAGATTACATGATGATTCCAATTCCTCCAGCAAACACAACAACTATTTGAATCAATTCTACTAGTGTATTACAATATCTCGCTTTTCTCCAGGGCTTAAGCTAATTGGGTACTTAAGCCAAATAACTCGGAGTGGGCGAAGTCGTTGGACATTTATTTAAATATATATTATTTTAATAAAACATGAGGTTAGTAATAAAGCAATGAGGTATTAAAAATAGAAATTTCTTCAGATTTTTTAAAACAAAATCGATATTAGAATTACTAACAGTAGAGTGTTATTGAACATCAGAGCAGATGGAACACTGTCTGCAATGGAGGAACTAATCCACTTCAGGGTATAAATCTAAGTAAATTCCCTTAAACTCTGTCGCAATATAACAGTTAGTTGATTTTTATGTGCTCTAGATTTTTGCAAATCTAATATGAAAAATATATTGAAGAATTTGGTTTGATTTTATGTAGTGCAATAACATATTTGGTAGCGGAATGTTTTGCTACTCAAGTTTAAAAGCCTAGACCTATGTAGTAAAATGCACGAAAAAATGATTAAAATTCATACCTGAGCGAAATATCTTAATTGGGTAGGTATAATTAAATATCGCGTAGAATAGTTTTGTGGAACATTTTAACCCATCCTCTCACTCACACAAGGTCCGCTTTGACTCTGTTGAAATAAATTTGAGAAGTCGCTAGAGGGTTAAAATGTTGTAGAGAACTATTGGCTGGAAAATTTGACTAGGGGTATTCTCAGACAAAATCTTTATACAAAGAACGTAGGAGTCCACAAAAATTCAAAAAACTATTACAGCCCCTGGAAATATGCAACAATTATTTACATATACATTACTTACTTAATTTAACATTGTAATTTAACAGAGCTGTTACCTAAGTTTTATATGAAACTATAAGTTATTTGATTTTATGTAGTTTAAGAATAATGAATAATAATAAGTGAATATTTTTACAGAATATATTAACCCTCGAGTGAACTCAAATCAATTTTATTTAGACTTTAAAAAAGGGGTCAAAATGACACCTCCCTCAGCAAGCTAATGGTATTAAATAGTCTACAAACTATTTACTCGTGAAATTTTATTATCTGTATTTGAACTAAATATCGTGCTCATATATGAATTTTAACTCTTCTTCACTTATACTAAAGAAAAACAATGGCAAGCGAAATATGGCAATAAAATTTTTTTACCTAGGAATGTAGAAATATACGGAGGTTTCGTTCTGAGTTGGAAACATTCAGCCCCCAAAGAATGATCCTGAAATGATTGTACAGTGTTATTTAACACGCCCATCTCAAAAATGTGCAAATCTAGTTTTCCAAACTATTAAAAAAAATTAACTATCAATAATTTCTTGTGATTTAGCAATTAAAGCGGCATCACACTGCTTAAAAAAGTGACGATTCTGAGTACAAGAGATTTTTATTTACCAAACCGTTTCACTCAGATAAGCTTCACTTAGCCCGCCCGTTTGCTCAATGTCTAATATCGTTTCTAACCTGATATTAGCTGGACATCCGATAGCTTAAAACGGCAGTTCCGTTTTCAACAAAGTCTAATTATCCAATAATATTATTATTATTGCGAAATGTTGGGGTTGGGCGTTATCAGAAATAAAATAATTGAATGACGAAAACTACGATTAAATTGTCATTTTTATTCCAGTAATTTTGAATAGCGAATCGATTTTCATTCATCATAATTCAGTACAAATATTGTGTTACCAAAAAAATACATTCATACATCTTTTATCAATTCGGTATTTAGTCAGAAGAGAAGGCTATATCTTCAGAACACAAACGTTATAAATTGTAACGCTTTGTCTTTTCGTTTAGTGCGGCCGCCCTTGATGAAAAAGTATTGCCAAAAGCACCACACACAAAGCTAAAAATTTCACCTATAATTAAAGAGATCAACGTCTAAAAAAAGATTGGTGGCGAAGGAGAGCGAGAAGGAACAAGTGAAATGAAGAAATTTTCGTTAGAATATGTTCATAATTTTATTTTGAATTTCTTTTAAAATTTATTGAAAACGAAACCCGCTGAAAACAAATAAATAACTTCTTGTTTGTTCATTTTTATGGAATTTTGTCCATTGGTACGCAATAGTAAGAAGAAATCTCCTCGTTTTTATATTAAAAAACATATAAAGGCTAAAAAACATAATAAGGATATCCTCTTATTTTTAGAAAATCTGCTTTATATTGCTTTTAGTTTAATATTATATTGGGTTTGATGAAAATTAAATGAAAATTTTTGATTCCTTATATGTATATAGTTTATGCATAGTTATAATTATTTTAAACGTTTCTCGAGAGACTTCAATTGTATTTCATTGGGAGTGAAATACAAAGTTACGTTGTCATCAAATTTATTCATTAGATGTTTCGCCAAAGTATAAGGCCCAAAACAGTGAAGAAAGTAGATACTATAGAATAATAAGAATTATAAAAATATTAATTATATGTATAAGATTTGTTAGAATATGAATTATAGAAATTATAAATTATAAGTAAAGCTTGTATGTATAACTAAATAAAAAACAGATTAGAAAGTAATCTACTAAAAAAAAATTCAGGGGATAATAATTTCAAATTGACAAGATCATCAGCTTATTAAAATTAAGAGGAGATTCTATTAAAACGCGAGACTCCCTTCTTAATTATATTGAAGAGGTTTTCATCTTAGTTTCACAGATTATCTTCTTGATTTTATTCAAAAGGCATATCCAGTCGTAATGAAAAGGGCTGCTTATAATAAGGAAATTGTTATTTTTAAAATAAACAGTATTTCCTATATGCATTAAATGAAGTTAAGATTAAATATTGAAATGAATATGTGTCTTCTCTAGACATCCAAAATGATCTGTGTGCAATTTTTACAGTAGGTTTATACAGACCCCAGACCGTACATAGTTTTTTGCAGTTTTTTTTTGTACTGGTGATCTTGCATATCTTCAGTCATGCTATAAGTGGAAAAAATCTCCAAAACCAAAATTTTCAAAAATGAGCGGTGCCACGCCCTATACAAAAAAAAAAAACAAAAGCCAAATTCCTTATAACTTCACAACTATTTGACGCAGATTTAACGGTTTTTTTTTTAGACTGATAGAGCTTTAAGTTGAAAAAAAACGCATAAAAAACGAAGTATGATGCCATTTTTTGGAAAAAAATCATAGATCCGCTAAATTTTGTCCTGATTTATAGGGCATTTTAGGTGGAATTTTCGCTCTGTGATTCACGTTTTTTTATATATACATATAAGGAAATGTCCAACGCCGTCGCCAAATAGAATTATGAAAAAAGTCTGACAGTTCGGATGAAAAAATTTTAAATTTTTATGAAAGTTTTTTTGATTTTTATTAAAAATTTCTACAAAAGTTTGAAGCTTATAAATAATTTAAGTGACGATAAGCACTATAGATTTTTCTAAGGAGATACATATTATTATTGTATTAAGTCGCTATTAGTTAAAGCTTTTAATCTTTCATATTTCTGCGCTTTAGGAAATTATTAATACACTACTTGTTTTCCGGTCAAATAACTAAACTCAAAAAAATATCATTGTCTGTTAAGGTAAATGCCCTTAAAATCAGAAGAATAGAACCACTTCAAACTCAACGCATTTAACCCTCTGTTTATACAGCGTTAACTTTTTTTTTATAAATATGCACATAAATATTTTGGCCTCAGGTACAGTAAAAACAAAAAGGTATAAGTAAACAATTCATAAACATATAAGGGTACATTTCATGTTTACGTACCAATCGAAAACTTTGTATCATCGTATACTCTTGTTATCAAAAAAAAAACTTCAAATTTCCCATAAAACTTCAAAAAGTGTTAATTTCCTAAAATTAAATTACTTCCTTTGCATTGGGTTAAATCATTCATCAAACGCGTGTTTACAGGCAAATCACCTCAGGTGTTTTTCGATTTTAATGTTGTTTGTGTTTTTTTTTTAATGATACTTGAGTGCGCCGGGCATAAATGCTGACTACGAAATTCACATACTAGAGGTATTTTCAAAACAGCCAAGCGGTCAATTGTCCAGACAGCATTCGACATATTTATTCGTGTGACAATTTTTCATGGTGGCAAAGATTGCCTGAAGTTTGAATGAAAATATTATATGTACGTATTTTATTTCATTTTATGCAGACGTACTACATATGTACATATGCAGACATATCTATGTACATAAGAGTGCCCCACAAGTTGTTGGTTTCCACAGGAATCATAAAATTTATTATGTTTTGAGATTTCTGGGGTACTATTTCCGAAAAATAAGTAGATATTAATAAAACTAATTCGTACATATTTTATCATCTTTTTGAAAAGATAATTTCAAAAAATTAATTGAAGCAAATGAACTTAAATAATCCATTTTACATTCTTACATTCAAACTTAAAATGAAATAATATCTTTTCTATTATTTATTTTACGTAAAAATGAAATAAGATTTTTTTGTATTATATTGAAAACAATTTGGTAATCTCATGCGGTAATACACACCCATACGTTTTTTCTTCGCTGGGCAAAAGCTACAAAGTGAACGTTTTTCCTTTTTTATTTCAGGTTTGTCAGTACTATCTTGCTGATTTTCAGCAGCCCCTATAGTTTTTATTTATTATCTTTTGTGCTAACGTTCGCCTATTAGGCGTCAAGAGGGCGTGTAACTTAGAAAGGGGCGTGTAACGCGAAAAGGTACACAAAATCGTACAGCGCTAAACTGAGGAGGCGTGAACGCTTGATTTGAGTGTTCGGGAACGAATGGTATTCTAATTAATTAATGATTAAAATATTAAGTTAAAATATGTATATTTTTTTTAAGGGTCTGAGATGATAAAACGATTGATCCTTTCCATTTCAATACAACCGGTTCACTTGGATCATGTATTTCTTTTTCCATGAAACTCGAATATGTTGTTTCTTGGTCAAACTGATATTTTATCTTTTTTCGAAAAAAAAAATGGTTTCCGATATTTTTCGGCGGTTTTAATTTCGCCGTGAAAATCGTATTTTCCCTTTGTCTTTGAATTTTTTTTAATGCTCATAACAAGCAAAGTGTTCGTAATTAATTGAACATTAAAAAGCGAGAAGAAAAACTCATGCTCAAAATTTCTTTTTTTTACGAAAAATACACTTTTTTCAAAATTTAATTTCTCGGAAAGTGTATTTTTTTTTTGTTTTTTTAGATCAGAACTAATAAACTTTAAAATGTATTTTGGTCAAGCAACTGTTAGGCAAAACATTTTATTTAAGAAATACAATTTTTTTAATAGTGCTAAAATTATTAAATCGATTTGCTTTAATGGGTATGCAGTTTTGTAGCTCATTTATTGTAATTTTAATATTATAATGTGAAAGTCTTAAGTGGCTAAAAATACCAGTCGATTTTTGACAACTTTTGAAAATTTTGCTCTTTCAAAAATTTTTTTTTTTTATTTAAGGTATGCATGATATCCTATAGATCAAAAATGGCATTACTATAATTCCGTGGTACATTTTTTAAATATTTATAATTATAATATTCTTTAATCTTAGACTTTACTATCACTAGGCCTAATTTTTTGGAAACATATTAAAAAAAACAAATTTTTTATATAAAAAACATTTATTTTCGGAGATACTATTTGCATAATAATGTTCAAAAATTTGTTCAACGGAATCTTAAAAAAATATTTGTGAATGAAAAACAAACGAAAAACATTATCAATGATGCTCTATAATCCCAAATTGGCGAAGTTTTGGTTAGGTTATTACAGTTTTTCTTCAACCAATCTCCAAAATATATCAAAAACATCATCAAAAATAGTATTTCTATAATTCTGTGGTATATTATTTTTAATATTTGTATGTGGGTTTTTTAATATTGAGCTTTTCTACCATCTGGTCTAATTATTTTGGAAAAATGTTTTATATATAAAAGCCATTATTTTTGCAGATATTTTCAAAACGGTTCAGCTCACGTACACTTTAATATTTTTCGAAGTATTTTGGTGGATGTCTTAAAATGTAATGATTTTTCATAAATCCGTTGGAAAACAGTACTAATTTTTTTTTTTTTTGTATGTGCGATGCAGCCTAATGTTTATACTTATATTATATATACCTTTCTGCATGTGCAAGAAAATATGTGTGTGTGTAAGTACGTTAACTTATATACATACATACGTTCGTATTTATTAAAATTTGTTTTGACCACAAAAACTCTGCAAACAATAACATCATTCCCAAAAGCTTTAACAAAATATATTTGCATGCCAACAAATTTATATAGGAGTCATAAAATGAAAATATTATGAAAATATTAAGGTTTAATACGTTCAGCTTATTAAAGAGCCTAGTATGCGTGTGCCCTGTATGCGTCAAGTGGACTTTTGTTATATTTCGCATAAATATTTTTGCCAAATTGCACGTCCAATTCGTAGGGAAATGAACTCTGCAAATTGATACTACTCATTTGTTGATATGTACAGATGTGTTTATGTATGTATGTATGTGTGTGGTGCATTTGTAGATATGTGGAAATAAATAATGCACAGTAAACGTTCCTTAAATCGATTTACGAAAAGTCCGGAAATGAAACAAAAAAAAAACAAGACGTAGACAATGCATTTTTTTTCAATTTAAGTGCATATGTTTTTAGTTTAGCACTGCATTGAGGGTTTTTTTCGCCGTAAAGGAACTTTAACAAAATAATATTACTAGCATGAACTATTTTTACATTGAATGTATGTAATTGAAAATACTTGGTACTTGGTACTATGGAAGTTTCGAAACCGACAAATTTCAGAAAGTAATTGGGGAAGTGTAAGAAACGTTTAAATACCTGGCGCTTGTTTTTTGTTTCATAGAAATACTAGGCATAATATTTAGCGCTAAACTACTCACAGGTTCCATTACAAGTAAATTTCTTATTACCGAAGTTAAACGTAATTTTCTTCCTTCGCAGACCAATACACTTTAAAACTCTTTATATAAAACAAATGTAAGACCAATTACGAATTAAATGAATCTTTTCGATGTTTTGCAGTCTTTCCAGCACTTTTGATATTTCGTACACGCTTCAAACCCAAAAAAGCAAAAGCTGTACTGTCCTTTTTCAATAAAATATTAACGGCAGTATAATACTCTTGCACTTTATGTATTACATATATTCAGCTGATGAAGTTTTTTTTCTGTAGCTGAACAGTTTAAATATCGACGCGTAACAAAATCATGCCCTTCGAACATGGTGTAATAAAGCAAGGTGAAATACGTTCACGTTCCTCTCACTCTAATCCCCATCTTGAGCTCTCTTAGAAAATTCAGTTTGCCTGTTTGACGAACTTACTTTTATTTTACAACGATTTTCAATCAAAAGCTTTAAAAAAAGGGCAATCACAAAAAAAATATAAAAACATTACTGATCATATTTTTCGCCTTTGTTTTTATTGTTATTCGTTGACAATTGAAATTCATTAGAAATGGATTTTTTTTCGTAAATGTGAATTTTTAAAGGGATTTTTCGATGTTGTGTGTGCCTGTGCATTTCACAAATTTGACTGTCTGCTTCTCGCCAGCACTTCCTTAATTATTGCCCAATCCACTGCTGCATTCGTAAGAACTTGAATTCATTCGGATGATTGACCATTAATGAATCTTTTCCAAAGGTTTTCGACTGTTTGGTTTCGCGGCCTGCGTGTCACTTGAATCGATGCGTTTCTTTTCCACTGCGACTTCTTCGAAACCGCTTCGGGTTTTTTTCGTCACCAATGGTCCTTCGGTGGTTTCTTCTGCTGGTCTACAAGTAAGTACTGTTGCAATACCAGTAGTAGTGAATATAAATGTAATTACTCCACGGGTTTTTGGACTGTAGCGTGCCTTTGTTCATTAAGCTTAACCAATTCTGGTCGCTACACTTCAAGCTTACACAAATTAGCTTCATATTTTCGTAATAAAATTGTCTCGTAAAAACATTTTGAATTATATGAAACTTATTTTCGGGTTCAGCAGCCTAAATTTAGTATAAAAACACTTTTAATGAAGTACTTTTTTCATATAAACTGGAGTAATAGCATTAATTACAATTTAAGATTAAAAAAAAAAATGACATTGAGAAACATAATTAACTAAACAAGTTAATAAAACACTTTTAAGTAAAGTAAAATTAGCTAGCGTTTAACCTTAGTAAATATGGTTTTACAAGTATCCCACAAGATATAGCATATAGCTTATATTAAGATACAATTTTAATAACAAATTGTCAAAATCTCAGTTCTTTTATTCCCTCAAAGGGCTTTTTTTCCTCCCCTTTCTCTCGGTCTTCGCAATCTAAGCGAGCATTGAAATGAGCTGTCACTACGTATATCACCTTTGTTTATTGCATAATGCCCTTCGACGACTCGCCATAAACGGAAAATAAAAACAAAGATCCGTGCATCATGCGGACTGCGCCCCTCGTGTCAGTAGGGCGGGAGGAAGGTAACCGTAGGGTTTGCTATTATTACACTGGGGAACAAAATTTTGCGGTCGGAGATTTTTAAGTCGATTTAGGATAATTTGGGGGCGCTGATTACGAAAATAATATCAGGTTTGTCGAATTGGCTTTAGTTTTTCAGATAAAGACTTTAAATATTTCACGAAAAACCCTAATTAAAAGTACCAATATGGATTTAAATTATATTTTAATTGTACACCTGTATAAAAATAATGCAAAAATAGAAAAAAAATATATTCTTTTCATTAATTAATTTTAAAAAAATTACAAAAAACTTTTTCTGTAGAACCTCCTATAATGTCGTTGCTCAGGACAATCCCGTATTAAGTTCCAGCAGTAGTCTACCATCATGTGGTCGTCCCATCGACCTTGGTATCTTTCTTCCATTATTTTTATGTCTTGGTGGAACCGTTCACCTTGTTCCTCACTGTAATCGCCTAGGTTGTGGGGGAATTTGTCCAAATGACTATGTAAATAATGTAATTTAATGCCCATTTTAGCTCCTGCATCCTTACATTAACAAAGCTTAGACAGGCTTCAGATTGAATTTGTGACATATGGTTTAAGAATTCAGAGTCTTTTAGGAGGGTATAAATTTGAAGATCATCGAAGACTCCTGCTTTTAATTTTTCCATACTAAGGACTGGAAATTTTTTGCACACATATTCGAAACTGATTGACTTTGATAAACTGTTTCATTAGCCCAAGCTTGATGTGAATTGGTGGCAGAATGACTTTTTCTCGGCTTTTCAGTTGGTCATGAACCACATTTGCTGTTCCTACCTCCATATTTTCTCTCACCGGCCAGTCCTTTCTAATCCAATGTTCATTTCTTGCACGACCGTCCCATAAACATATAAAATATAAAGGGGTATTTAGTATACCCACTTTGTTGGCCCAATAAAAAATTCAAATTCATCTTCAAGTCCACGCATACTGACCACTTATGTTGTGCATACAAAATCTTTGCTAAAACAATTTTTACATTTTCGTATTCTTCTTTTAGTTTGGTACTATGACCGATTGGAACCGAAGCCAGTTTATTTCCATTGTGTAGCAACACACATTTCCGACTTCTTTTTGAGCTATCTATAAAAAGCCTCCAATGTTCGGGATTATATTCGGGAATGGCCATAGCACACAAGAGTCCATAAATATTGTTACAATATACAAGATTTTCTTCTTTGGTGAAGTAAGGCAGAAGGTGTTGCCCTCTGTTCCTAAATGCTGTAATAGCAACACCAGGTTGTAGATAAGAATATAAAATATTTAAACCAACGAACTACTTGTTTTAATAATTTATATAACAAAACTTATTGAGGAATAATTAAATTAATACAACTGGAACTGGGTCATATAATTTTTTTTCATAAATTTCTTAAGTTTCGTTTATCTCAAGAACTAGAGCCAATCCAAAAAAAGTAAAAACACAGTTCATAAACCTGCTACTAATGTTAATAAAAACTATTAACAAAATCATGACCGCAAGTTTTTTTTTTAATTTTTGTTACGTAGTGTTATTATTAAAATAAACAGTATTTCCTATATGCATTAAAAATTTGAAAAAATTGGCGGTTCCACGCCCTATACAAAAAAAAAAGCCAAATTCCTTATAACTCCACAATTATTTGACGCAGATGTACAATATTTGGTATATAATTCATATAAATATCAACCAATGTATATTTTTTTAAAAAAAGGCTCTATTTAACAGATAACTACTGTTTACATTATCTTCCCTGCTATTTGACGTAGATATGTATATGATATTTGATATATGCGTATTTCCTTTGGAGCCTTTGGATCAAGGTTTAAAGAATATGGTAAACCCTAAAGCACTGCAATAAGCTACAGTTTCAATATCAAAAAACAATATTTCTTTACATACATATGTACATTCGATTCGCCACTTCTCTGCTCGCGTTAAAACAAATTTGTGTGTAAAATCAACAACAACGACAGCTAGCTATACTTGGGCATCGCGAGTACGGCGACACCTCGTTAAACTGGTCAAACTATTTTCATTCAATTCTGCCAAATTGTTTTGCAAATATTAGACCAATTTTAAGCTGCGCACAAACGACGCACATGCTTGGGCTTTTGGAGCATATTCTCATTTGTGATGCGCGAAATTAGAGCGATTAATTGAGTGTTTGAAAAAAGAACGCGCACGTTTTTGTCGTCTGTGGTCAGCATTACGATGTCAAATAACTCAGTACCCCCGAGACATTCATGAAATGCTTGCAAACCTTTGTCATTATTTTTCAAGGCAGACAATCCATCTAATTTATGCCAGATGCTCCATCGATTCACCACTCAGTAACGGATGGCGAAACGAATACGGCTTTTAATGGAGCATAAATGCAAGACGGGTATGCTAGTATAATATCGTTTTGAAACTTTAAACGACGTTTATTGGTTTTTCATAAAAACAACAGGAAATTAGTATGATTTTAACGTACCGCAGCCATTTTCTAAAAAAATTTGTTTTTTTAGTTATAATTTATCTACCTAATTCAATTCGTGACATGATATAAAAAAATATTATATATATTGATATGATATATTGATATGAGAGGTGATCGTGATTTTGGTCTGATTCCTATCATTTTTAAAATTGTGATTTCTGACAAAGAAGAGCAAAGTGCACGTAATGTGATGGAATTTGACAAAGAAGTTTCGGAGATATACCTACATATTTCATTCTCAACCCAAATTTTTTGTATCAAGTTTGATCAAATTTCCTTTAGTAGCTCTCAAAATATCGGATTCCTTGGATTTTTCAAATGTACCGTTATGTGAGATGATGGTGTGGTTATTGTCCGATTTTTTTAATTTTCGAAATTAAGTTTACTGACTTGAAACGCATAACGTTTACTAAATTTAGTTGAGGTTGATAATGTGGGTTCGGAGATATACCTATTTCCAAAAATGTTTAATTCCACATATTTCGTGATCTCTATACATTAAATAAAATGTTACAAAAATATAGAATTTTTTTTTTTTATTTTTATAAATTACCTTCTAATGAGAGTTTTACAATTTTAGAAATTTTGACTACTGAATTCAAAGGCAATATGTGTACCAAATTAGGTAGAGTTTGATATAGTAGTTTCGAGATATACCATTTTATTTTTTTTTTCTATTACTTTTGAACGTTGATCTCATCAGGGTTTTTAATTTTATGTTTGAATTTCTTGTTTATTTTATGTAAATAAAGTGTTTGTTATCGAAATTTAACAGGTGTATTAAGTTATGGCATTCCGTACACCATTATTTGGCTTTTGCATCTCCGATGTTTGTAGTACTAACTAAAAGAGGCATTGCTGATTTTTTTTTAAATTTTTTGTGTAGCTGTGTTTTCGTGATATGAATTTTTGAAAAACAACGTACCTCTTTTAAATGCCCATTTGCGAGAAATTTATCGATCATGCTATTTTGGTTTTTTCTTTTTAGTGAATTCATTGTTTTCCAAAATACTTTTGGAATATAGAATTGAAAAAAAGCTTAACACGAATATCTTTGAAACTTAAAAAAAAAAATTATAAAAAATTTCGAATTATTAGATATCATTTGGTTTGAGTCTAGTTCAATAATGGGATAAAATGGAATCTATTTTTTTTAATAGGTATTCAAAAGCAGGTCTAAATAAGTAAATTATTTGCAATGTTATGAGCATTTAAAAAGGCAACGGGGGTTTTTCAAAAATCGATATATTGCATGTACATATATATATATGTATGAAAAACCATATTAAAAATTTAAAAGGCCTCACATTTTATGGAGGTTCCAATTTTCATTAATTTCCCATAGAAATAGAAGCTCAGGATTGAGAAGTTTCACTGTATTTACTTTTTTAAGAATGATTTCATTATATAACCACCAATAGTCGATATTTACAAAAAAAAATTAAAAAAAATCAATGTTATCGCTGTCACGACTGGCTATGACTCATAATTTTGCGTGGAAAAAAATTTAAATATACGGCAACGAAATGCTGATTTCTGGCTATCCAATGGAATAAAATGCCTTCTTGGAGTTTTGTTGTTCTATTCTGGCAAGTTAATTTACGATGTATTTTGGAACGAACTTCCGTCATCGCTTGACGAAATTGGTTGTTAAACAAAGAAAGGATATTCAATTTGTAAATTATCTATTGGTAAAACAAAATTATTACTCAACATTTTTTTTTTTTTGATATACAAGTATCACTACAAATACTATTAATATATATTCATATTATTAAAAACAACGGTTCTCTCTTCCTTGTACCTATTCTTTAACTATTTTTCATGCCCCTAGCTACTAGTAAAGATAATTTTCTGGCGCAAAGTGAATTGCCATATAAATTACGTTACTTTGTTAAACTTGTTAACTAAACTCTTTGACGATTCTAATACAACCCTTGGAAGATATTACAATTATAACATTGACCGCCATTTTGTAATTATGTAGATATTACTAGTGAAATATTGCGTCCACTGCACACACACACACACACACTCGTAGGTAGATAGTAGGGTGATCAAACCACTTTTTCAAACCGGTTTATAGCGCTTTCCTTTTGTTTTTAGGTTTTCGAATATCGAAGAAACCGAAAAAAGTCGAATATCCTTTCTTTTCAACTAGCTTTTTAATGTGTAGATATTTTGTAGATATTTTAAAATCATGCAGATGGCAAATTTGAGTTGGAAAGCGCTTGTTTGGCAAACAATCTAGTAAATTTACAATCTTATCTTATTTTCTGATTAATTTAATAAACACGCAAAGACAAATGTAATCATTTTATTAATATTTTTCGCAATCCGTAATAGCTGATAAATCAATTGGCTAAGAAATACGTTGAAGTGAATTGAATTTGAGTAAACCGAATAAATCGAAAGCATCTTTATTTGAGTTAAATTGAAAATTGTTCGTAGAAAATTTGTCATTTCGTGAACGCAAACGTGAAACTTAAATCGTCCAAAAGTTCTTCACTAAACGTGTCAGGTGCCACTGTTTGGTGTATTTCCAAAATGCGCCCTGAAAAAGGGCTGACATGAATCCAGCATCATTTCGAGAACACTTTTTGCAAAGGTGTGTAGGTAAAATCTGGATAAAAACGGTATATTATTCTTAACATAATCTCATCTACAAATTTTAGCTGCATAAATTGATTTAAACTACACTTTGAATATATCTAGCATTATTATTTTTTTTTTAACAATCCCGACATTACTTTTTTTTAATTCATCATTCATTAATTTTTACAATAACCCCTAAAATATGTGGGTTGTTTTTTACGCTGTCCGGCGTTAAACAAAATTCATAACAGAGAAACATCATTTTTATAATAAGGCCTAATTTTTTTATTTCACCTCCATACGCCATACCGCATACTGACAAGTTTTGACTATTTATTTTTCTCTATCTATTTTTTATTAAAATAAAGTTCATTATAGTTGATTGATTGATTAATATTGCATTATATTACAAAACCCGTTTAATCTCAATTTTCAACTTTGTACGAAATTAAAAAAAAAAAATTTAAATCTCAAATCAAAATCACTGAAGTGAATGTTGCGCGATTTCCTCCGTAAAAAAATTCGAACATGTTGAACTTTATTGAATGTCCTACAAAACTGCCTACAGAATTTTCAAATTTTGAGTAAAAAATTTTGAAACATGAATCGAAAATAGTCGTCTTGTGACTTATACAGCTATTTAATCGCTTTTTCACATGATAAGCTTAATTTTTATTTTCAATATTTTTTGGAAAATGTAAAATTTGGTAAATCGAACCTTAACTTGAACTTAAATTTTATTAAAAATGAAGGTAACTTTTGCAAATTAATCTGAAAATGTTAACAAAGTGAGGTTGAGTTTCCACAAAAAAACAGATAATAAATGTAATATTTGAATAAGCACCCAAGAAAAACGAACGCGAAAAACATAAATTTTTTGCTTTTTGGCTCAGATGTAGTATTTTATGTAATCGCTCAAAAACTAGTTCCAAAAATGTCGAGCTTTTACCGAGTGGTGTACTTAGATTTTAAATTCAAGCACTGGCTAATTATTTATATATTTTTTTTGTTATTTATAGTTATTTGGAAGTTGAGATTAATTTTCTATGAACTCAGTTACAAATTACATTTGTTGCTAGTAAAATCTTATAAAAATGTATGCACTTAAATTAGCGGATGACTTCGGATAATAACTTGAAACCACCTGCTACAAAGAACGTAGGTTACGAAGAAGTGGTGTCGCGTTTCGTTTCCTGTGGCAAGATTTTTCGTACAATTTCACCACACCTGAAATCAATTGTCATATTAGTTCTGGTATGGTAAAATTGAACGGGTTTTTCTGTTTGAGGTACAATGGGAGTGATGCAACTTCTTTGTAGTCCACGTCCTTTGCCAGTGTCGGTGTCAATGATCCAAGCGAAAATGAAAGAAATAAAAAGAACCAAGATGGTTGCAGTTAGAATTTTGAGCCGATGCAGCAATTGGTGTTCCATTTCTATTAAAATCAAGCATAAGATGAACAATATTTCCCCTTTATATTGGTATAACTTCTGAACTATCCCAAACAAGAGATAGAGTGCATTATATATTATATCTGTCGAATTTCGTAATAAGTAGTTCGGAGCTATAGAAGAAGTAATTTATTAGCCGTAACCAATCATCATTTCCATAAGCCATCGCTTTGTAAAATTTACTTGGTATTTGCATGGAGAAGAGACTGATACCGAACTAACTCATACTGCTAAATTTACCAAAACCACATCATCACGATACTAGTAGATTTTGTGCGTAAAAACATAATAGTAAAATTCTTGCATAATTACTCCCACTTAAATCATTGTGTTGTGGCGTGCGTGAGACGCTTCTTGACCATCTTCATCTTTCACACAATTCTTTTGTAAATGCCTCTGCTTGCACCTGGGGCTCTGTCAATTTATTACTTAACTACTTATGTAAATTGAACCTTTGATATGACCGTTCTAATGCTAAGAATTTGCATACATTTGCAAAATTGATTTTCGCACAAAATGTAAAAACATAATAGACTTATACAAAAGGCATATTAAACAATATTTACAGATACGCATACTATGAAAAAACAAAAAAAATATATAACAAAAAAATCAAACGCCGCTGGAAACAGAGTGGACAACTGCGTCAAAGAAATAGTATAGCGTTCTGTTCCACTTGTAACACCAAATAGGTCAATGTACATCGATTGTTGTGTAACCTTGAAATTGACCAAAAATGAGAATAACAAATTAGAAATTAAGAATCCAACATAAACACCTCAGCGTGAAGAAGAAGAAGAAGCTAAGCATAAATATGTGAAGGCGTGCTTGAACGAAGCCTCAATTACTATGCGTGTAAGTATGTACATACATATATATATTAGACTGCACTGTGGGCCAGCAGCTGGACATTTTTCGACAAAAAGTCATTTTTTAAACAAACTTTAATTTGAATGAGGTAACAATTTGGTGGATAATTAGTTCTTACTTAATTAGAAGGAGCATTTTTTGATATAATTCGTTGACTTTAAAATCTATATGTATTTTCCGACCTTATGGGTAGATTTCTACCCATATTGAGATTTCATCGTTTGTATTTTATTCAATTACGATTCCAAATTTTACTTTCTGCATGAATATTTTTGAAGACCCTTTGTAACAACCTTCGCATTGTCTACGTTCTTTTTGATTATCTGGCAATTCCACTTTAGAACCTTTAACTGGTTGGATCAAGAAAGATATTGGTCTCTTAGTTTTGAAAATAATAGAGACGCCCGGGATGCCTTTGGATTCCGTAGATTCCTAACACTCAAAGGTAATCGAGTTGGTTCAAAAACTGTTTCGAGGCAGAGTCATTGAATTTCAGCTCGATTGAAACCTTTCCTTTTGGGTATATTTTATGAATTTTTCTGCAAATCTTTTGCGCATTTTGATTTTAATACATTTGCCGAAAATAGCTTATACTATATACCGTAGACTTCTTACTACCATCGCGCGAAAGTAGCGTAATTGAAAGTTGAAAGTTTCTCGTATCCTAGGCGTTATTAGTTTTGGCCAAAATCTCACCCTCCTGGCCAAATGTGCCATGGTAGTATTGCCCAAAAAATGTTCATTACGATGTAGCGTCCACTATCTCGAAATTTACTTACCAGATCCATCGCAACGGTTTCCTTTGCTACGTTCCTCTTCCGGAATTTATATATGTATATATATTTGTTGATGAAGGAGAAGATGGCCTTTGGCATAGCGTCCACCTACGATATGCAAGGAACTCGAGTGCTCACTCGGCTTATAATATGTGCCAAAATGAATGTTCTACATTGCCCACAAGTCCACGACTCCATAGTTTTATAATGACAATTACGTCTTCCATTTCATTGAAATCGTCAGAATCATCGCAAACTACATCACTTGTTTCATGTCTTTCCACGGATTCTGCAACCTCAGTCGACTTCGCCTCGTCTCGAATACTACACCCTCAGCCAGTACAGGATCAAAATTCACCGAAACCAATAAAGATTTATTCTGGGTTCAAATTCGCATGCAATACATCGAAACCCCTCGGATAACTATGGTCTGGTTTTTTGCTCGACCGACCGGAGGAAATAACTTCAGAAATTATTGAAAAGATTTTTCTAATAGCGGTCGCCCCTCGGCAGGCAATAGCAAACCTCCGTGCTTACTTATTTCTCACAAAAATCATTTACCGTTCGGAATCACTGTAGGTCCCTCAATTTGTGTTACAATATCAAAACGCGCGCCGCAAATTGTAGGAGAAGTTCGGCTAAACATAGAGCTATGTGATGTTAGTTCTATATTATTATTGTTATTATTATTATTATTACCTATTCACGCCGAGGCAGCTGAACCAATTTGGATAAAATGTAACTGATAGAAGGAAAAAATATTAAGGAGGAGATTTTGAAAGGTTTATTTTCAAAATATATATGTACATATATTTGAAGATGATTGCCACCTGTTTAAAACATTTAATATGTATTAATTAATGAAATTAACAAAATACTACCATAGTAGTGTGAAGCATAAGAGGTTAGATACAGGGTTGCCACCTGTTAAAATGAATAAACGCAATTGCTGTCAAACCAAAACATAATTTCGAAAAAGTGTTTGAAATTTGTTGCCGCCTGATTGAAAAATTAAACTAAATTAATTAAATCAAATATTGCAATATCCGCGTCAAACGAGTGAGATTATGAAAGATTACTTTCGAACAGGTGTATATTTGAGAATAGTTTCAACTTGTTTAAAACGTTAAATATATAGTAATGCATAAAACAAATAAGATACTACAATACCGGTGTGAAGCATTATAACTGTCCTTGCCATATTTTTGAACAGGGTTACCACCTGTTTAAATGTATAAATTCAATTTAATTAGAAAGTTGTCCGAAATACGCACGGTAGTAGTGGTGACAAATGAAAAAGCCTTATGTGTGAAGCATTATAACTGTCCTTGCCATATTTTTTAACAGGGTTACCACCTGTTTAAATGTATAAATTCAATTTAATTAAAAAGTTGTCCGAAATACGTACGGTAGTAGTGGTGACAAATGAAAAAGCCTTATTTCGAAAATAAGTTTGAAGAGTGTTGCCACCTGTTTCAAAAATTAAATTAAATTAAATTGATAAATTCAAACAAATAATGCAATATCTGTCTCAAACGAGTGAGACGTATATTTATATTTGAAGATGGTTGCCACCTGTTTAAAACCTTAAATGTAAAAACAAATGTACTACAATACACTTATATTCTTTGAGGAATGAAAAATCAAAAGCTAAATTTTAAAGTACTCATTGTGCCACTATAATAAAAATAATAATCATTTTTCTTCATGTCTGCCAACGGAAATTGAAGATCTTAGCAATTCGAATACTATTCAATTAATAAAATAGCACTGGTTTTAAAGCTTTTCATATAACTTGAATTAACAGATTCCATAATAAAATACATGTATCCAACTAGCAACAACAAAAACCAACCAATACACAAATGACGTAAATGCCAAAAAAATAAAAATTTGAACAAGTTATATACTAATCACTTTCAATCAATATTCGTTGTTGTTGTTATTATTATTATTGTAACAACTACATATAAACCACTACAAATTGAAGTGGTTGTAAACTGGCAGCAATCGCATAAATTAAATTAAAATTATATAATTGTTTAGCTTGAATTAGAATTAGAAATATGCCATTAATTTCGAAAAAAAAAATGTATGTATTTTTTATGGTTTGGGGCATTGACCGCAGAAAATTGATAAAGTGAGCGTTAATTGACAGGTGTTTACAGTAGGCTACTAAATAAGCACGAAAAAAAAATAGCAACACTTATCGCTATAGAAATTTTTGCAAACCTTTGCAAAAATCCCACTGCTATATTCGCTTTGTTCGAGTGTTCAGTACTGCATGAAATTTCCACTAAATAGAATTGCCAATTATGGACGACACAAATGAGTCAAGACCTATGAAGTTTATTTTTATTAAAAGCGTAGAGTATTATTAAATTAAATTCGAATAAAAAAGGTTGCTTTCGTTGTCTGAAAGTGTCGTTTAAAGCCAGCTTCTGAAACACTTTGAAAACGACAACACCGGAACAAACAGTTGATTTTTTATGGTAGCACTTTCTGTGCTGCCATATTAAAATATTTAACATCTATAAAATTAAAATACCTTTTGATTGCGATATTTTTTGGTATAAAAATCGTTAAATTTACTAAAATTATCAATAGTAATTTCACTATTTTTTTTTATTATATAAGCTTTGAAAAATTTTGCTTTTCATTGTCGATAACCAATTTAGAAAACAATTTAATTTGGCGATGTCGACAAATGCTGTCCTGCAGCCAATTAGAACTGCTCTGCACTTCGAATCGGCTTGATAAAACGATGCAATTCTGGCATTCAGTTTTGGTGTTCTTGATTTTCTGCGAGTTCTAAATCTATAAAAAATTTCGATTCGTTTTCATTCCGTTTTTATGCCAACATCAAATTTTGATTGCCATTTACTCAACAAGGTTCAGATATGAGGTTTTACTTTAAAACCATTTCTTTTATTGCTATGTATGAGAAAAATAATGAGTATATTCAAATTGAAAATTTTCGCGCTAAAATTGAGGTGAAAGTTTAAAGTAATTTTTTTTTTTGGAATGTCTTTACTAAATAAAAAAAAATTCTAAAACTGTAGAAAATATATAGCTGTTATTTGAAAGTTTCTTTATGAGAATATATTATAAAACATTTTGAACATTTTTAAAATTTTTCTGTTTGACCTTACTTATCTCCGAAACTGTTAAATTAAATCTCAAAGGGATTTAATTGGCGATTAACATAACCCAGGGTATATATAATTTATCACAATATAAAGAAAAAATATTTTTTTAGAAATGGTTTAGAATAATTTTATTTTGAACAAAATTGTATTTCTTCATTCAAATAATTTTAATAAAGAATAATTTTTCATTTATCATTTAAATAGTTTTGAATAACTAATAGATTTTCAATCGTCATTCAAATAATGTTGAATAAAAAATGAACTTATATTCATATTTATTTAGTCATTAAAATTATTTCACGATGTACAAACATATTTCCCATCTGGCAACCATTCTCGCGTGGTGGAATGATTTGAATGACTGAATAATGTTGAATACAAATTTATTTGTTATTCGAAATCATTAAAATATTAAATATGTTCTATTTTTTATTGAAATCATAAAAATCTAGTGCTTTCAGAATGTCACTAATGTCATAAACGGTAACATAAATTTATAGTAGGGGTTAAATAAGTTTACCTATTTAATTCATTCAGCATATAATTTGGACGTATGGCAATCATTTTTTTTTTATTTAATTCTAAAAACGTACTTCATTTTTAAGAAATGTTTTTATAATCCAAGGGGAAAAGATATCAATATTATTTCAACTGATATTTATATAGAATAACTTCCTTTAACCTAGGATAATCCTCATTTTCGCCAATCTCCTACCGTGGAGGTCAACTAGTTGTTTCATCTCAGAGTATGAAAGAAAATTAAAGCACTACGAATTTATAGTAGATGAGATTCAATTGCGGATATACATATTTTGCATTTTACTGACAGTTTTGTTTCCAGAAAATTTTATACCAAACACGTTCTCAAGACAGCGGTTCGAGGGTACCGGAACGACCCGTGCTAACATCCGGTCGAGGACTTTCACTTCAGCAGCGTTCACCAAAATTTCATGGAAAGTCTTTTATGCTATTACAACATCAACAACCGAAACTTTTAACTACTTCTAGCAACCGCAGTTCTGGCGCAAGTGGTACCGTTGTCAGCAATTGGTCTATTTGCGTATTTCACGGTGCAATGTTGTCACTTTTACGTCACATTTTACCAAAATCAGCTGTAACGAAAATGAGATTTGTATTATTTAAACAATTTTTTTTTTTGGCTCTACGCAAATGCTAAATATGTGTGCAACATGTTTTATTAATTTCTTTATGTTTCCAAAAATATAATAAACATATATTTTATCGATATTACCATGTTGTTATCGGCCAATACGATGGTAAAAAATTCCCTGTAATAAGAATCACAGAATACGAAAAGTGTGTGAAACTTGCCAGAGTTTTTTGTTACCGTCAACGGCGGCCGGCGGCCGGCGCCGGTACAGACTAAACCGGTTATTATTTGATGTATATTGGAATGATTTTGCGTTATTATTTGTTTTTCACACCCAACTCAATTCATTTTGAAATTAATACAAACAATGCTTGGTGCGAAACACTAAAGTTAAGAAGAATCATGTACGGAAACCCGAAATCTTTTATTAAGTATCAACTGAAACGGTTGTGAAATTTTTGACTTGTATATATTACTATAAATAAATCATTAGACACAAAACTGAATAATAGCTTATATTTTCTTCAGAAAATCTAGGTGTTGTATAGATCAAGTAGTATCGCCTGAATAGAAGGAGAAGGTATCCAGTTGAATTCCTAAAAAGATTTAAATACATCAAATATGATACGAAACTTTGCTGGGGTGTGGAAAACCCCCAGTATCGAACTCGAGAGGAGATCAAAGCTCGCACATTTTTCGTATTTTGCCTGCTACAATAATTCATCATACTATTAAATAGTACAAGATCAGGAAAATGATTTACTGTGCATTGTGCTCGTAAATTTGGTGGTATTAAAATTTGTTTGGTTACAATTTCGCCCATTATCTCAAGCGCGAATGTAATTCACTCAATAATAAACTTATCAATTGGCGAAGGAAGTCGAATTTTATCATTTTTGTTTTGTATTGTCGATTTTCCTGGAATTAATTACTGCTAAAATTAGCGCAGAATGTGACTTTGATTTTTCGCCGATGCACAGGGCACAGCTACAGTACATTTTTTTTTTTTTTCAAACATATTGGAAATTTCTTCCATGAATGTTTACTTTTAAGTTCAGTAACCTTTTCACTGAAAAATATGTCAGCAAATATAAAATTATGAATATTTATTGAATTAAAACTTCTTTAGCGGCATGTGAGTGATTTTCCATATCGCGTCACAAAGTCGCGTTATGGAGTCGCTACACGACGGTGTATGTAGCTTGGCACCATTTGCGGACAAATTCAGAACCAGCAATTATTTGCATACTAGATATTTCGTAATCATTTCGCAACTGCTTCAGAGCAATTTCAGGTATATATCTGGACCATTTAAGAAATATTTGCGGATAATTTCGGAACTTTTTTCAAAGTCATTTTAGGACTAGTTTGGGGATTCGACTGCGGAAACACTTCACGAGTACTTCGGGACTCGTGAACCATTACAACTACTATTAATTCCACTACTATAACAACAACTTTCACTACACATTGGGGCTTCCTAGGATGCCATTAAAAAATGCAAATTTACCGAGATCGACCATTCGCCGTATAAAATCCGTAAACTAGTAAAATTCCCAACCCGGCTAAAAGGACCTTAAATTCAATTTTAAATAGACAATATCTGCATTATTTACTACTTAAATTCTTCTAATCACTACATACAATGCTATTTTGATTGATAATTGAAATGTCAAGTGTGGCTGTACGTTGTATATCGCCTAGAAATCTGATGACTGCGAAATATCAAGTGCAACGTTCAAACGGAATTTCTAAATTTATTTATTTTTATGTCATAATTCATTTTCTTTATCACCATAAAAGTACATACATACACATATTTATACATATATCTTGTTGCATTCCTTTTAACGACGGATGCGTGACGTCAAAGAACCACTTAAAACATACGCAATTATTTAATTATTTAATTCAGTATAAAATCTGAAATGAAAACATTTGATTAGCATTCGAATATAGTTAGATGTTATTGAAGATGCATTTGAAATGGAAGCGATAAGACGCGCTTCTATTTATGTACTAAATATATTCATGTGCGAACGATGCGCTTAATATACGCATTTTAATAAAAACAAGCATAATATTTATAAACAACATAAACACGTGATTTTCTGTTGGACAAAATAAACTGAATAAATTAAAACCTTCAAAAGTGATTTAATAACAAATGCATAATATGCAGAAAAATTAGAAATGAAACGATACGATTAAATATAAGTACATACCCGATACTTTTCGTTCAATATCAAGTAATTTTGGTAACGATACGTTTGCACCAATTACTGAGTAGATATCGAATAAAATACTCGTATCGAAACTCGATACCAACGAAAATTCTTCTTCGAAATTTTTTTCGAACATATACACGGCCCAACTGTGCGAGTGGAAGTGAATCAATTTTCTATAGAGATATTTTAGCGTGATATAAAGTTTACTGAGTAATCTTGCCGCTGAAAACCTTAAGGGCAATATTAACGTCCGGTTTCACAGTCAGTGCTTAAGTAGGGCTTAAGATAAAACAGTGCATTGGTACTTAAGTTATGATTAAGCACTGAAAATCGGAGACTTGTTCCAGTATTTTGTAACTCAGTCTCATCTCAAGTCACTAAATTTGAGACATTCAATTAGAGTCATTTTTCGTGACTTGGGACGATTTTGGTATTCAGTAAGCAACAAAAAAGTTCACCAAAGACTGTGGTGAAAAGCAATAGAGACAATCAGCTGATCATATATTCAGCTAGAGATACACAATCAACCTCAATGAAAATGTGTTCATCGATAGTACACAATGTAGGTACTTTTTCAAGAATTCTTTGTCAACAGCATTATTGCTCCTTTAAATTTAAAACAATATGATTATAGTAAAAATAATATTGAAATTAAGCATTCGAAATTCTTATTACTGCATTTTATGTAAATTAATTATTTAAAATATGTGTAAAAGTTAGAAATATTAACAATCGATAAATGCAACTTCTCATCCAACTGCACATTCGATGATAATAGCAGAACAAGATACTTAAGCAAATGTAAACAAATAGTTTTTTTGTTACGTGTTATTTTTAACAGATTTTAATACCGAATAGTATCAAAATCAATCTCACCACGAAAAATACTCAATTAGTGACTAGAGACTGCTTATAGAATGCCGGCATTAAGCATTGACAGTTGATTTTTATTATAAATTTTCAGTAGAAGTCTAAAGAATAAAATAAGAAGTTGTTTGCTGATAAAGAAACTACGGAATCGGACAAAGCCATGTTGAAAGACTATTACATTTATTTCTCAAGTCTTCCGCTTGCACTGTAGATTTTCCTCAACGTGTTGCAATAGCTACTCCGACTTCTTTGTGGACAATTTGGTGTCCTTTTCTAAATAATATTGCAAGTTTTATTTCCAAATTTATTGCTTTCAACCACAAATGCTGCTAATAATAACATAGCATAGTGTAACCATATTTGTATTAACAATTTTTAAAACCTAAGCGTCGGCTGTCCAATGGTGCTTAGCTAGGATTTTACTTACTTTAGCACAGACTGGGAAAGCGGGTATAAAAGTATGGAAGATTAGCTCTGTGATTGAAGAAAATAAACAAAGAAGAAAAATAGAAACGTGAAAAAATCGATAGAAAAAACTAAAATTTAAACGCCATCTACGCAGCCGAAGAAAAGTATATATCGAGTAGAAAAATTATTCTAGCAGGTAGAAAGCTTTTATTTAAATTAAAGTTAATACAATTTCACCCATATCACTTTGTTTCTATATTCTTGTCGCTCACTTCCAATTGTATGTGAAATTATTCAAAGCGTGGTAATAAGTAGATAGTTTTGAAACAACCGAATTATTACCTGATCTTCAAAATTGTTTATGCCTTGTTGAAAAAATCAATTTATTTACTTTTCATTTTATATTATTTATCTTTAAATGTTCAATATTTAGGGAAATAATTTCTATGAAGTATGTACGATGAAAAAAATATGTTCCGTCTCAGAGATATCGAATCGGAATCGATTGTTCAGGGAGAGTATATGCTGGGTAGCTGGTATCCAAACGCTAGAGTCATATTTGATTAAAAAATTATACCAAAAGAGTTGGTTGTAATCACTCAAATTTCCCAAAATGTCTTGTCTTTGTTTAATTTCACTTTGTTCTCGAAAAATGTAAATGATATAAGTTTTCTGGCTTGCAAGATCTTATACTAAAAAAATATTATTGGAATTATATTGAAAATCGCTAAACATGGAAATAAAAGCTAAACAACGCAAAATATTTTAATTTTCATTATTAAACTTATAGTAATGCTATGTCTGTAATGGCGTTTTATTCATTTTCAGTTTCTATATTATTAATTATTCAGAGTTTAAGATTCCCTTACTATGATTAACCTAGAGCCTTAAAATATCGAGTAATTGATAGATTTTAGCTACAAAATAATTTATAGCAAATTTTTAAAATGATCATTGTACCCAGAAAGTTTCTGTGTATGTATATAGAAATAAATAATTACCTACATTAGATTTAGATGAAATAATTCAGTGTGTTCTTACTTCAAAATTGTTATCATATTAAATTCAGAGACATAACTCTAATAAGGGAAAGGAAAAACAGTAAATCAAAAATTATTATAGCATGATACAAGTTTTTTAAATCATCGATAACTACTGTTTTTGGGATTTAGAATTTTTAAGTCTTGAAATACGGAACTATTTCGATATTTTTTTGGGATTATTTTATGATTATATAACGTATAAACAAAATTTCGTTTAAAAATTTGAAATTTGTATGATAAATTTTTATACATTTTCTAGGAAGTTTTAAACTTCGGTTTTCGTAGTTTTTATTATAGAATTAATATTTTTGTATAAAAAATAAATAAAACAAGATAAATTGTTAAAACAATGTTAACACATTTTGGTACTAATTTTGTACGAAAATTCAATATAATTTTTTTGTTTCTAATTTTTTTTGGTCAATTTCATTTTGCGCCGCCCAGAAAACTTATTAATACACATCCATTTCAACTTTCAATTAAAAATGAAATGTCAATCCCCAGTTGTGGGCTTTTGAAATTATTTTGTATGGTTATATTCATTTTTAGCGATCCTAAAAACCTAGAAATAGTGGGATCTGCTCTCCGGGGCACAACACTATTTTTTTTGTGTCTTCCACGCATATGATATCAATATACATATATGAAAAAAATTAAATTAGATGCGTTTAATTTACTTACATATATCAACAATAACGTAGGCACACAAAAAATAAATTCTGTTTCAGAAAGGTGGGTAAGTTTTTGGGTGTGCCAAAAATATATCTGAGGTCTAAATTTTTTGATATGCTCAAAACCAATATGAGATAAAAATTTGCCTATTACCCTTAAACTTTGCAAGAACAACCCCCCCCCCCCCCCAACACCCCTAAGGGCAAAGTTTAGTTTTCTAAAAACGTATCTTAGATCTAAATTTACCCATTACCCTTAAGTTTTCTTAGATAGATCTTTTAATTTAAATTAACAGCTTAATTATTGCAATCTTTCTATTTTTGTAACTAGGACACCTCCACGTGGTGAAAGCGGGCAGCGGAAATTTCCGAAAATATTCCTAGGTTAAAACAAAATGCCTTCATGGCTAAAGTAGGTAAAAATAAGTTTACGATGCAAGGGAGGGATGCTCCAGTATTGGCGGCTGCTCAGGATGGGAAAGTGGGCCTGCAGGCGTCGGTATCAGGCGACCGCAGCTCTTCTTTGGTGGGTAACTTGGCTGCAGGAGAGCTAAGGGTTACAAGAAAGATATTTGTCATAAAATATTGAAACTTCTTTTACAAGAGCAAGGTGAGAACATTTAATTGCTTTTGATACAACTCCTAGAAATATCACACCCACAAAGAGGTTTCCGCCGAAGGTACATATATTTTTCTTTATACTGTAATAGTTACCTCACAATTCTAATTATTTTTACCTTACAAATTTCATAAAGGAGCTGATATTAGCCCCCTTTTCTAAAAATCATTAGCATCTTTCAATAGGCTGTTGACTTTTGCGCCACCGCTTACAAATAAAAACAAAAACAAACTATTTTTATAAATTTACTCGGGTTGTTTCTTCTTCTTATTTTCGCAATATTTATGTATTTAACTATTTGTCTAGCAGAGGTTATTTACTGATCTTATAGAGATAATTTAATCAAAAAACAGTTGATAATAAATCAGCAGTCACATCACAACACGGAATTTTTTCATATCAAAAGTTCATTAAACTACCGAAAGAATTTCTAATGCTTTAAATACTAAACGCGCCAACACGTTTCCAATCGCTTGAGATTGAAAACAATGTGTGAGAATCTACGCCAACTACTCGAATACCAGCGCGTGACAGCGTGAAAACGGCAACTTATACAACAACTGCTAAAGAAAAACTACTACGTCGGCTACTATTTATGCCTTTCATGAATAAATGTAGAAGCAAAAAAAAAACCATAAATAATTAGTGCCAGACGAACTCTAGCTAGCAAAATGTATACATACTTAATAAGAAAAGCAGTTATTGCTTTAGTTTTGTTGTAAAAATTGCAATGTCGCGCCAACTGAGCTACAAACAAACTAACACCACCACCATAGTGTGAATTGTCGTCAATCGCATAATTTTTTTTTTTTTTTTCATAAATGCTTGATGAGCATCGAAAATTAAGAATTATTTTAAATAAAAGCAAAAAAAATATCGCTATGGATTATGAACATAAATAGTAATCACCAATTTGTTTAAAATATGCGCATATACTCGCATTATTCATTGCTCATTATCTGATAAGGAAACTAATGCTGATTATAATCAAAAATCTGCTACGCGTATTCCATAGACGCCTCAAACCACGTGGATGGCACGTTTTGCGAATTTCAAACAAAGACGCAACTAAACACCAACACACAAAAGCAAAGCCAGAACACATTGAACAAAAAAAAAAAAAGAAGACAGAAAGTTATACGGGTAATCGTGAAAGCGAAAACAATGAACGAGTTGTAAACAACTTACTTAAGTGTTAAGAATTTACTACTAGAATTTACTACTTTTTGGAGTTTTTAAGGGTCTAACAGACACAGCCGCAATGAAAAGAAAAAGTCAAATCGCACGCTTACACCTCACCTCATCTTTGTTTACGAGCATACATATGTGGCGAATTGTTGTGTGGCGCGTGTAGCTGGAATTCCCAAGTAGAGTTGAATGAAGTGACTTTGACGCCCTTTGCTTATGACTAGAACTTCAAAGTGGATATGTAAATTTATAGGCATCTGCAAACAAAATAACAAAAGTTAACTAGATATTTTCTACTAATTAGTCTGCGCAATTTGCATACAGGGTTTTGAAAAAACAAAAAAAAAAAAACATCGCTCCTGCGTAGTTGTAGCATTTCGTAATTTAAACTCTGCTGACCTTTCGAGATTTATCGTAACCGGCATGGCATCTTTTACGTTGCTAGCTGTTGTTGTTTTCGTATTCCAAGAAGTCATAAATATTTTCCTGTAAAAATGGCCAATCAAAATATAGGCACGCACACACATTTGTTTACGGTAAACTAAATCGCTTGTAGTTAGCAATGCCATTTCAAAACTGTTCGAGGATTTTTGATATCTTACAGACTAGGCTTACAAAGTAATGTTTGTAGTAAATTTTTACGAAACTTAAAAATATATACAAACCCTACAAATGCATGTTCTGAAATTGAAGCAAATTCAACTGTTAAAAGGATTTTACATATATGTCCGATCCAGCGCCATCTATTGGGTAATTATTTAAATGCAGTATTTATGTTTATGCGGCAAATACAATTCATGTGCAATCCGTACAATTTTCAACTAAAATATTTACATTTATGTGACTCATACATGTCTTGAAATTTAATAAAATCGTGCTGTAAATAAGATTCCTAGAAATATCTCGACATCAGTGCCACCTGTCGGGATTTTTGTTTGCATTATAAACAACATGGCAAGTACATTCTGTAAATTTGGGCTCAATTGTTTTTCAAGTCTATGTACTACATACCAACAGGCGCATAGAGCCCTTTTATATTGAAGATATAGGAAAACGCGGCAGTCGTTGTCCTGCCTTGATTTATTTATTAATTGCCCTTTGCATATGTAACCAGAAATTGCGTTTCCACTTCTCACACATATAACGTGTGTATAATTAAATTAAATTTGAATTCTTAAACAGATGACAACTCTCTCAAAAATATAGGTATGAACCTTGAGTTCACCCAGACGAACCGTTTGGCACTCATGTAAATATTTTATGTACTTACTAAATCTAATGTAATTTAATTTGACTTTTCAAACAGGCGATAACCCTCTTCAAATCCACCTCTAAATTTGTCCAAGCAAAACGGAAGTTTTGACACCCATATTTTACTATTTTATATAACTTATGTATAATTGACTTAATTTTCAAACAAGTGACAACCTTCTTAAAGGTAAGCTTTGAACCTTGTTTCCGAGACGTACCGCTTAAAACCCATATTTTAATATTCCATATAACTTGTGTATATCTCAATTAAATTTTACTTTTCAAACACGTGGCACCCTACTAAGAATACATACAAAATTTCATAAAGTATGGTCGAGCCGTTTTGAAGGATCTTTCGCTATATCGATATTTTTTGCTCCAGCCTATAAGTAGAGAAGCTTTCTTTTGCCATTAATTCAATTACTGAATACCAACATAGTGGTTTTTTTGTTATAAAATTAAAAAATTAAAAATTGCTTGATATTTTATAATAAATTGTTTTTTTTTTGTAGCAAAACTTCTTATGGGACTTCGAAGACGGTTGCGTTAAACTTTTATCGCCATGACGGATAGGGAAATATGGCGTGCGGGTGAATAGAAAGGAAGGAAGAGAGAAAGTGAGAGGTAGTATGTGAGTAGATGGTAACTAATTGAATAGTAACTAGTCCAATAGCCGCGAGTTTAATACTAGGGTTCGTGGTATTATTCTATTAATCAAATATTCGAACTAAGTATTCGAATTAGTAAACCTTTGGCTAGTAAAAATCGACGGAGAATATTCGAATAATCACTCGTGTTCGATTATTCAAATATTTAGAATGCAGTAATTTATTTGTAGTTCATACTAATAACGTATTTTCATAGCTTTCGTCGCCAGACAATCAGTGTTGGACATTTTACACATCATAACCTTGTTTATTTTGTGCATTTGCCTCAGGTTGTTGCCTAACGGCGTAGTGGTGTTTTGACACTACAAGGCTGTACCACAAATTGACCACCTAACTTGGTTAGAGTAAGCATTCCTTTTCATTTAATTTTAATACACGAAAATTATAAATTGAAATGTCACAAATACTTTACAACTAGCGCCAAAATCGAACATTCGAATTCGCAGTTCATCGAAGTAATGCAACTACTTGAATAGTAGCATTCGATGGAAAGTTGATTACCTATTGATCTTTCGAATATTCGAAAGATTGAAGATTTTTGGCGGATAGTTAACTTGCATAACTACATGTTCGCTTCCCTCCTCCTGAAATGATCGTCGATGCACCTAGATTGCCAAAGGATTTTCGCAACACTCATATTTCGCATGTTGAATATATTTAATAATTTTTACATCGTATTTGGACAAAATTTGGCAAATAAATAGTCTATAACTTATATTAACGTAAATAACAGAAAAAGAATTGCCACCTATTTAAAAAGTAAAATTTAATCAAATGAATAAATAAGTTAAATATTTCAACAAAAGAGCTTTAAAAAGGTTAATGACGAAAATATTTTTGAAGCTGATACCACCTATTTAGAAGGGTAAATTTAATGTACTGCTTGAAAAATTAAATTAAATTTAATTGCCACTATTAATGAAGCTTTACAATTTGGGTGTCAAATAAATAAATGGTTTTAAAAAGACTTAATATAAAAAATAAAATACAAACGACTTAATACATTTAATCAAATATTGAAATACCGAAAACTTAGTTTCGAAAATATTTTCGAAAAAAAATTAAATAATGATTTCTCGAAGGTTCCATCACATAAGTTGGAACTAAAAGTGGTGGTGTCTCATAATGGTGCAAAACCTGTATGCATCGATGTTGTGCAATAGCACCAGTTTAGACCTTTCGGAGCTTAAAAGGGAGGTTGTTAAGTCTACGAAGTCCTATAATTCCGAGTAAACAGTTTACGAAAGTAGCAGGTATGTGTAGGAGACTCCATGCCCTCAGTTCTTTATATCCGAGCGTGTTAGACTTGTCGTACACATATTACCCTCGTCGCAAGTTGGTTGGCATTTAAAATAAGCCGAATCGAATTTTGCACATCAGAAAATTTTTCGATGCATTAGAAAAAACACGGTCGGGGGGTGCCCATCCGTATTATTATGCTTTTGGCATAACCTACAATATCAGTAAATCTAAACACAAACTTATAGGCTCAAAACCTTGTTAAGTGATAATATCAAAGGCTTGAGTTATACCATGTTCACACGGCACTGAAAACAAATTGTTTTCAGGAGTTGTTTGCAATGCTTAACATGACCGTCCAGACAGCATTCCCTTTTACTAAATGGTTTTTGATGGCATTTCTCTATCTATTTATTCACTTTTTTTGCCCAGACCTTCTCTCTGTGCACAGCAAGCGCTGCTGCTTCCTTTTTCTAAACTAGTGACGGCAAATAATCGATTTTTTCTTTCGGAAAAAAGTTATCGAACACAGAGTTGCTTATGAAAACACAGCGAAAATTAAGATGTTTTTGAGATTATCATGATTTGTTCGTCATAAAGTTAGACAGTTTTTGCAGGGCGAAAACATCTAATTACAAATTGTTTTCACAGAATATCACGAATTAGTCATAAACAATTGGTTTTCGTTGTCGTGTGAACTTGGTATTAGAGAAATTGAACAATAGCCTAAAATTATAGCACAGCTGTTCATAGCATTAGCCAAAGAAGTAAATTAATATTTTGTTTTTTTAAATTAATTGTTATTAAATTACACCGAAGTTTCGGGGTTGCTTTTCTTTTGAAAAAAAAAATGTAAAAAACTGAGTTCTATTTATATTAAATTTTTATAGTATATTATAGTATTATATAGTGCATACGAGTATTTGAAAAATTTTCGGCTAACAACCTGGAAGCGTTCAAGGTTACACGTGCAAAAATTTCTATACTTCCCTACAAAAGCAAAATTCGATTACATATCAATCCGAATACTGTAAATGTATGTAGATTCGTAAAAAAAAAATAAATTTGAATCAAATTCAAACTCAAACAAAATGCAATCAAAAAACAATAAAAACAAGCGCAATGAATGCGCCCAGCAACAATTTTAAAATTATCTAACAAAGCAAACTTTACATAAATATGTATGTACGTGCTTGAATATGCGGACTCACTTTTTTTACAATAAATTTTGAAATCAGGATTTGTCACAAACGCAGACTGGTTGCAGCTTGAAGCTTGTGGGATAAATAGAATACAATATGCATACATATAACAATATTTTTGTTATCGCGTTTAAAAATAAATAACCCCATTTTTGTAGTATGTTCAATTTTAATAGTGTTCAAAATTAATTTTTAATTGTTTTGAATATTAGGCAAAAAACCATAAGATTTTTTTTTTTGTCAAAACTGAAATGATAATACAAACAACGTATATAGGCACATTAGGGCAGACTGAAATATTAAAAGTTCGAATTTTTTCAGGCACGCCACCTACAATGTGTCATTTGATTAAAAATTCATTTGCGGAAATATTGGCATAATCTATGCTAAATATTTTACAGTGTTATATATGCGACGCCTCTAGTCATTATGCGTCTCACCTTCAAGTTAACGCAGGTAATTTTTTATTATTCTTTACTTGAACTTCTGTAATATCGACTATAGTTATTATCGAATTTTAAGTACTTTCTTTCAAAGTTCGGGGCAAAATATTTTTGTAGAAGAAAGTTCTCAATGTTCCTTTGATCTCAGGACCTTCTGTACTAGAATCCTGGACTATTTTTAATTTTTCAAGTTAGAAACAAGTACTTAATTGATATGTGTATGTTCAGCTACAATGGGAATCAGTGAATAAAAATTCCCTAAAAATTATAAAGTAAAACGAAAATGTTTTTCTCTATTTGTGAATTAATATTTCTGACTAAACCAATAAATCAAAACTTCGCTCTTGTGTCACTTAAACCGATGCCGCATAAATAGCTTTGGCTTTGCGTGACATTTTTAACTTTGTCCGAAAAGAGAAAAACGCGATAAGAATGCCACAATAAACACTTTGACAACACTCATTTATTTATTTTGAAAGATTCAACAAATACAATGCTGAGCGTTTACTTTGGTTGATCTTTTCATCTATGTATATTATTATTTCGTAGAAAATTGAAGTATAGCGTCTGGTTCTAAGCGCATGTGAGTAATAAAAGAAATATGAGAATCAGTTGATTGTCAAAGCGCGCGAAAAGATGAGAGTTGGCGAACTTTCTGCTTCGCTTTGGCGTCGGCGTTGATTATGTGCGAAGCTTCCGATAATTGTACATATGTGTTATCTAAGTTGTCAAAGCGAAACTGTCACATGAAACGAAGTAAGCTTTCTATCTAGCATAGCCTACAAGTTTGCGCCTTACCGCGGCGAAGTGACAGATCTCGACTTAAGTAAACACAAATTTGGGAGAGAGAAATAGAATAGCTTCCAATATTTCAGTGAAAAGCGTATTTTAAATGTTCTAAAGTGCAAAAAAAAAATGGATAAGAAAAAGTTACTCTGTTTCCTAATTTGTGAAAAAAGCTTTGTCTAGTTGAAGCTGAGAATTGTCAAACTCGGCAAAACCAAAGTAGCGGTACCACTGAAGACGTCAAGACGTTTCTCTTAAAAAATATTTAAAGTGGAGAAGAAGGAATTCGTGAGGAAAGAAAAAAAAAAAGAAAGAAAAACAAAAGAAGAATAATCCGATACATCAGCGCCAGTGTAAGTATTTCAATTACCGTTTTAAGGAAGAAGAGTGTGGTTTTTGACCGATTTTAAAGGGTTTCATGGTGTAGCCTTATGAGGCTAAGTGCATTATGTGTCGCAAACTTTGGTGCAAATCGTTGCAGTGGTTTTTAAGAAAATGGAAATGAAATTAAATTTTAATTGAAATATATTTCAATAGATGGTATTCCTCGTTTAGATATTTCAGTCCTCTTTCATTAAGTTTCAAAATTTTTCTAATCTGGATAAGCAATTTTTTTTTTTATTATTATTATGAAAGAACTTTTACTTCGATTTGACCAAGTTTAACTGTTATTACTGGATTAAAAAAATTAAAGTTCGGATAACTTTTTCAGCAGATAGTCGGACTTTTATTATAAAAGTTATAAAAGTCCGAGTATCTGCTTTTTTTTACCAATCGCACATTTTGCCCACACAAACTTGAGTTGGCCTAATATACATGGATGTAATTGTGTATATCCGTACATGCATTTTTTTCTCTTATTGAACACAAAACGCAAAATTAATACCAATAGCGTAGCGTGATACAGAACCCGATTTAAAAATCAGAACATTTTTTTTTTCAACGCTTTAATGCTAATTTCTAGGAGTAAGTCTTACTAATGTTTTGTTGTGCGTTTCAAGGTTGGCAATCACGTCCAGAGGTACAATAAATTTGACAATAAATACTTACCAATTCATTCATGTGTTGCATCATAACGAGCAGTGAAATCATTGCAAAATTAGAGAGCGCAAATTTACCAAATTATTATTCATGAATTCATTTATTAGAATTAAGTGATAATGAATTAGTTTTTTTTTTCTTGGTTCTTTCACACACGCACGTCGAGTTGTTGTTGCTTGTAGTAATCAAGCGTGTGACGCTCCGAAATTGCTACACACTCACAGCTTCGCCCGTTGTTGATTTGTTACAAATACGAAAAACAAAGTGGGATTTTTGCATGCATGTACGAGACATATGGCTCAACTGTATCTACGAGTATGATATACATACGTATGTATATTTACTTATTGATTTTAGAAATACGTTTATTTCGTCGTTTCTTTATTTGTAGTTTTTATTCATTTCTTTTTTTTTTTTGTTGTTAAGGCTTCTGCTACTTAGTATCTTTCAACCGGTAAGGATTAAATGTGTTGTATTTTTATTATGAAACGTAATGAGTTCAGAATTGTTAGACAAGTTGTTATCTGCACGACGCCAATTAGAATGTGCTTTGCATTTTTTTTTATTGATCAAGACAAGACTCATTGGTTTTTGTAGATTGTTTCTTCCTTTCGTTTTCAACGCTCTGTTGTTTAGGATACATTATGTATGCATATGCATTTTGGCGCGTGTTTGTGTTTTTGTGTATTCCTGTATTTGAATACCGGTGCAAATATGCTATTTATATTCAATTCTTCCCAACAAACTCTTAAATCTTTTGGCGCTGACCTTCAACAAGATGTCAGTGACTTAAGTTATGTACCAGAATTATTTTTTCGAAAAGACGCATATATAAATCCCAATGGTAATGCGCTAGTCCCAAACCAGTCAATGAATGCAAAATACATTTCATACTAACTTTTGGCTGGCAGTTCATATTATCTGCAAATTTTTTATTTAATTTGATTAAACAACCCGCGCTTTCTATTCAAAATTTCAATGTGCTAAACATGTTCATGCCGAACGGGTATTGTTCCAAAGCATTATTCGTTAGATTTTATTATCCCTCGTTTATCATTTATACATATTTTTAGTAATTCGCTATAGAAGCGACGGCGTGCATTCTTTAAAATAACCCAAATTGTGCACCTAAAAGCGCGAACCAGAAGTAAAACTTCTTTGCCAACTTCATATAAAGATACAGAGATGAATATGGGAGTACTAGTTAGTAGTAGTAGTAATAGAAATAAGAAGTACTTAGTAATAATAGCAGTTAGTAGTAGCATTAATAAAAATTAGTAAAAATAGTAGTAGCATTAATAATAATTAGTAAAAATAGTAGTAGAAAATAGTAGTAGCATTAATAATAATTAGTAAAAATAGTAGTAATTAAAAAATAGTAGTAGTAATTGGCACTCGAATAAGTCAAAATTAGTAAAAAATAGTAATAGAAACCAAAAAATAGTGGTAGTAATAAGCACTAGCATTAGTAAAAATAGTAGTAAAAATAGTAGTAGAAATTAGTACTGGCATTATTAGAAATAGTATTAGAACTTATTAAAAAATAGTAGTAGTAATTAGTACTACCATTAGTAAAAATTGTAGTAGAAATTAGTAAAAAAAAAGTAGTAGTATGGAGTAATTAGTACTACCATTAGTTCAAATAGTAGTAGAACTTATTAAAAAATATTAGTAGTAATTAGTACCAGCATTAGTAAAAATAGTAGCAAAATAGCAGTAGTAGTTGTAGTGGTAGTAGCTAGTAGTAGTGGTACTGAAAATTCCTGAAATGGTCCCAAAATATTTAGTCCGAAAATAGTGCCGAAACGGTCCAGAACTTATCCTCAAATGATCCTATACTTTTACTTAAAAAAACAACAAAAAATGTCTTTAAAAAAAATATTCGAACGAAAACGAGTGTAAATTATTTATATTATATTGTTTATTTTTCATTGAATATTTTGATAAAATATACACTATAATATTTTTATAGGTATACCCTATATTATCCCAGAGGTTATTATCTAGTCCTCAGTTAAGTTCCATGATAATTCGATCAGTAGTTTCGCATATTACTGCGTTCAAACAGGCAAACAGGCAAACAGATCGGCGAAAATTCTAAAAAACTATCCAAACGTATTCTATTACATTCCCTGGATCACCTTCGGTAATTTTTGTAAAGAAATTTTTGTAAATTTTACAGGCTTGACCTTCTTACAGTTTTATTATAGTAAAAATAAGATAAGTTAAGAAAATAGATAGGTTTTTGCTCTCTATTGTTTCAAAATAGTTAAGCCTCTGAATTTAGATTAATCATTTTTGTATGTTTGGTTCATTTATTATGAATTTGTTTTGAAATTATATTCACCCAATACATCGAACCCTAACCGCAAAAAAAAAAATGTCGCCTAATATTTAGCGAAAAATGTGAAGAGAGAATTTTAGTTAAGAAATAACTATTGTACATTCGAAGATTGCTCGGTTGGATAAAGATTTTAAATTTAAAAAAAAATTGTACATGTGAATTTGCTCTTTACCTTAATTTAAGACCAGGTAACAAATGAAGTGAACAAAGAGTAATTTTATTTTGAACATTAACTACATACTTATAAATATACACCAGATCAGTGCCACTGCCAAAGACCTAGCACGAAAATTTCTAGTTTAAACTAAGTACATAAACATCTGAACTATTTACTCTTAGTAGAGAGCAACTTTGAAACCAATTAACTTTTGCTTGGATATTTAAGATTGAATTTTTTTAGTTCAATAAAAAATTAAAAATGTTTTTCATAATCCATTTTTTCTTCAATTTTTTATAAGAATGCAGTTCGTTATATAGCAATGGGCATATAAATCAAAATTTCACACTTGGTGCAAAAGTTAACAAACTTTCATCAGAGTATCAACGTTTTTATTTAGTTTGAATTTTTATAAAACTTCTGGGTATGCAATTTTGTAGCATGTTAAATTTTAGTATAAGAATATGGAAACTTCTGCTAATTTTTGGCAATTTTTTTAAAATTTGGTTTCGGAAATATTTTTTTATTGAACGCAAGCCAAATAGTCAGCATAAAAAGTATTAAAAATACATCCGTTATATGATAAGAATTTCCGTAGGACAAAAATTTAGACTTACAAACAAAAAAGCAAGGCGAATCCATACAAGGTGGTGTTATAAATACAACTACAAAATTCGTATGTATTTTGTTTTTGTTTGTGCGTAAAAGTTGTCAAAATTTAAATAAAATTCGTATGTATTTTGTTTTTGCTTTTGCGGTTTTTGAAAGCTCATACGCAAAAGCAAAAACAAAATTCATGTAGGTGAATAAAAAAAATCAAATCAGCTGCTCTTATGCCATCACCTTCTATAAATTCGCCTTGCAAAAAAGTTTGAAATTTTTATTCATATATTTTTTGCTCTATAACGAACTGCATTTTTATTAGCTGAAAAAAAAGAAAAAAAAAGTATGGTGGAAAACATTTTCAATATTGCAAAAAGATTACCATGTGATCAGTTGTTTGAGTCACTGTATTCGATTATTACCGAAATAACCGTCCCTTCTGTCTTCAAAAATAAAGACCTATTCGAAGATCTTCTAATATACCACAGAAAACCCAAAAAGCAACCTTCGAAAGGGTTTATTCTAAACCCTGTTTGTGCACAAAACTTTGACTAATTAGAGGATAGTGTGATCGATATAGTTAGACAGAAGCCTTTTATGACCGATTTTAGCCGTTTTTTCATTACATTTTTATGCAGGGACGCAAAGCAAGGGATGAAGCGAGCGATCGATACTTTTACTTGGAAGTAATATCGAATGGAAGTGTCGATACCTGCACAATATCGAACCCAAACTATCGACACCTATTCAGATCGATTAACTTTGACTATGAAGGTATTCCGTATGTACTAAGTATTTTTATTTTTTAAGTCGCAGGTTTATCATATTTGGAAAACCTATGGCGAGCTGTTTGTGGTGTTACCATAAGTTTAAGCCATCCTTGGCTACTTCTTCAAAATAGAATAAAATTTGTATTTAACCTCTACTTTTCTCCAGACTAGATCCGAAGATAAATTGTCAGAGCTAGGCCCCGTTGCGTCCCTCGTCTTTCCCTTCTTCGTTTCTTGTCTTCAATACATAGCAGACCTAGCCTCCCCTACTTTTAGTATTCCCCTAATGTTTTCAGCGCGAAGAATAATTTTTTACTGAACATTCGTTTACTTCACACTTCCACTCGAACAGTATGGCCGTGTATACTTGGTATTATGTGGTGTGTTGGTTGTGACGTTCTGCGAGAAAAGTTACCTAAGGTGGCAAAGATTAATTTTTTGGGGCGGGCGATCGAAAGAATCGTCGCAGCTCGTATAGCTCGTGAATGGCGATTTATAACTGTTTTTCAACGTTTATAAATGGAAAAGTATACGAGATAAAAATTTTTAGTTTGCAGCAAATGAAGGATTGAGTCTTGCTTTATGAACTACAATTAAAATCGATTTTTCACCACCTTAGATACCTTTTCTCGCCACCTTCTCGTGACAATAAATCAGACACAGGGTGATTCATATTAAGAGTAACAGTGGAGGAAAAAATTCTGAAGCGAAATTTGCTATAGTATCAGGTTTCGACACAAGTATTTTTTCAATACCTACTACTACAAAATTATTTGGTATCGAATGAAAAGTATCGAGTATGTATGTATGTACTTGTGTTTGCTCGGATCGTTTCATCCCTACTCAATCTACAATATTTACAATTTTTATAATATATAAAATATTTTTGACTCTAAGGCCCGATTGCGAGGAAGCAGGTTATCTATTTAACTCATAGTTCACCGGTTGAATTTATAAATTTGATTATTTTAGGATAGGCATCGAATCCGAGTTAATTATTAAGGGTAAACAACGAATTACATATTTGACTCCAATTCCTTTATGAGAAAGTTGGCAAGCGATGAGATCACCTCCAAAATTTAAAGACCAAGAATACGAAGCAGTTCGTTATTGTACAAGTAACTGCAAAAATAATTTAAAAAAAATGCATAAAAAACAAGGCAAATGTCAAAAAAAAATGTACATAGGTCACGGTGTACTGAAAGACAGAAGGTGCCGGCTTCAGAGGTACAACTAGAGACCCTTATTTTGTAAATATTTGGTAGATTTATTTATTAAATATCTGCCTATAAATCCATATTTTTACACCTTAAAACAATTAAAACGCGTGTTTCACTAAAATATTGCAAGTTATTCAATTTTCTTTCTGCCGTATATTTGTTTACTAAAGGCGAAATCTGTCACTTCGCAGCGGGAAGGCGCTATCTTGTATTCTATCATAGCCTGGGTTACTGTATTTATTTGAAGCAAGCAAATGCCTTGGTCATGAAATTACAAATTCAACTCTGCATATTCCGCAAGTGGGCCTTAGACTTATTTGTCAACTTTAATATCTCAAATTTTTTACTAAAAACAACATTTGATTGCTGCTTATTTATCTTTACCATAACATTTTGCCAGTCTCAAATGACTGAAAATTCCGGCTGATTTTTTAAATTTTTATAATGCGCACATTTTTTCATATAGGACATATATTTTATATAAATTTCCAATGATTTTTAATATTTTTTACGGCCTTGAACTTTTTCTGTCGTAGTTATACTTTAAAAAACATTTTAAGACAATGAGACTTGCATATTATAATACTGAAATGGAATTATCTCCAAAACTGCATATTCAAAAATTTTCTAATTCATAAGTTATTGTTCATTTTCTTTCAAAATTTTGTACATAGTTTAAAAATTTGATTTATATGATTATATGTTATAGAAAGATCTATATTTCTGCACAAAAAATACGAAAAATATTGAGGCTATTTTGAAGAAATCATCACGTGGTCAAATTCTTTTCCTAACTGTACATATGTATAATAGTATGTCCATAAATTCGAAAATTTCCACAACTTGTTCAACAGTTTACACAGAAATCGAATAGCATGTGGCTTCAGAAAATTCATTCAAAAATCTTCGAAACCATCAATTTCCCTCCAAAAAAAGTAGTCACAATCAAAAACAACAGCTGCAAGAGCATAATAAAAAGTCGAAGAAGAACAAAACCAACGGCGAAGTTCAATGAACTTAGTGCTAATGTGTTTTTGTCAATGCTATTCAGTTTTCTAATGGAAGGCGGGCTGCAGTTCTAACGAACTTAAGATACTTCTGGAAACCAAAAAAAAAAAAAAAAACTAAAAAATGCGTGAAAATATGCGAGTCGAAGAAAGGTCAGTGAACAAAAGTTACCAGCACATATACAGATGCAGATACAGAAACGCGAGTGATCGCAGCAGGCACGCAGCCAAGCAACCAACCAGTAAACCAGCCAAATACCAAAGGACCTGTCGCTGCCTGTGGAAGATCAGATCGCTGACGCCAACCGTCAGCGGTGGCGAGTCATGGCAATTAACCGTTGTGCGCAGAACCGTTGCAACGATCTCCACTTCAACAACTTGCAACAAATGTCGGAGACCAAAAAAAAACAAACAAACAAAATACTTTGCAGCAAAATAAACGAGTAAACGAGTAAACAGGAAATGGGATGACGACATCTTCACAAATCGTTTCATTCATGTGGCAATCGTCTGTTCTTTGGGTGCCTTTGCCACGCTACACATATCCTTGAGCTAGGTCATTGGCCTGTTCATTGATAGAGGTTGACCGGTCACAGCCACAGCTACAGCCACACACCGCAACAGCAACAACATGTGTGCTATCCGTGTGATGCACGGCACAAAGGACAGGACTAAATGATTTGTGCTTTTCATTTGTATTGGTGGTGCCGCTAACAATAAGTGCTAATGCATTAGTTATACACGCCGTTGTCATTGCTAAGTGTTTCCAGGAATTGTATAAAAAATTTTGAAACATAAATTTCTATCGAAAACAACTATTTACCAATTTCAAAGTAACTAATTGAAGATTAGAAGGAATGCGAGAGATCATTGCACCCAATGCAAAAGGCTATTGACATCTAGCAATGATGCCAAGGTTAAACTACTGTACTTTACGGCAGCATCGCTATTTCGAAAAAATTCCAATGCGGCTGTTTACTTTGAATGGTAAAGAATATTAACAGAAAATGCATTGCATCGTTTTAGGTACAGTTTGAAATTTGTTCAACTCTGTGCGTAGTTACTCGGAAAGGATACTCACTACGTTTGGTACATACAATAAATATGTTGGTGACTCTCAGTGGTAAACTTAATACAAATAAATCGATACTCTATTCCTCTTGCAGGTTTCTAAAAAAAAACAAGTCACGGTTGCTACAGCTATTTCACTCAAATGCCACCTTGCCACCAACAGCTGCTCCGAAACAATTTCGGTACAGCCAAAAAATTCACATCACATCAATATCATTAAAGCTTCTGCCGCCAAGAAAAGGGTTTACCCATTGAAGCAGACCTGGCTTTATTGGCTTGCTGTCGGTAAAAAAATAAAAACTCAACTGACATCCTTTACGGGCGGGCACTTGTGAATACAATTCATTATTTTTGCAGCTTTTGTGTTTCCACTTTTGTTGTACCTTCACTTTCGCTTTCATGCTTCACAGCTGAGTCATTCAGAAGTAGAAGAAGTTTTAGCTACCTGCCGAAATCTATCTGGTTAGTGAGTTGTAAATATCAATTTTGTCTGTCTACTTTGAGCAAAAAGCACGTGCGTCCTTCATTTTCATAATATGAATATTATATGTACATACATACATAAGCACAAGGTGGCCCAAAATAAATCAACTTAGTTCACATAAAGTTTGTTTGTTCTGCCTAAAGTAACCGATATTGATAGAGCCAAGAACGTAGATTACAAAAAAGTTACATAGCGTTCAATTTCACCGCACAAGGAATCAATTGCATCAAATCAGATTCTAACATCAATCAGAAAAAGTCAAATTAGTTCTGGTATGATGAAATTGGACGAGAGAAGGATGGTGGGATTGATGCATCAGCTTTGTGTTCTAAGATCTTTGGATAGAGACATATCGGAGAGTTCGAGTTCTCTATTGAACTGGATACACACATTGCCCTCGAACTAAGCTGGGTTGGTATGGAAAATGGAGTTTAGTCGGCCAATATTCACGCCTACATAATGGTATTTTGCGAAAATCAAAAAATTCAATATTTCAGTGACACCGCTCACCGAAACCATCTAACCAAACTGCATCAAATTGAGAAAACACTTTACCTTTTACCTCAATAAGCACAATTTCGAAAATTATAGAAATTGTGTAAAACCCACGCCCACTTCTCATATAACGGTAATTTACTAGAATTAAAACCATGCGATATTTTAGTAACTGTTAAAACTCATACTTTATGTTACTGATTGGGTTGGAAAAAAGAATGTCTGGGTTAAAAAAAATCGGAAAATGGGTGAGGTACCGCCCACTTTAGAGCAAATAGGTAAGTATATCTTTGAAATTACTTTCTCAAGCTTCCAAATATGGCACACACTTTGCATATGAAGTCAATAATCATACACAAAAATCATAAAATTCGATATTTCCATAACTTGAAAATATAACTTACTGAAATTTGATGAACAGGTTTGGGGTTGAGAAGGAAATACATAAATATAAATAATGCTGGAAATGGGTGTGACCCACTACTGCAAAAAAACTATATTTCCGATACGCTTCATAAAAACCCACTTATAACAATATTTACAAGAAATCATATTCTTCGATATTTTACTAAAACCTCTAGCCAATTCGTACAAATTTGGTACGAAGAATTTAATTTGGGAGAGAAATATGTAAAAATCAAATTTTGAAATAATAATAATCTGCGCAGAGTAGTTTAAGTTCGATTTCATCCGAACTTCATTTGGTATGTCCAGAGGTCGAATCCTGGAAGGCAAATAGGAAGAAAAATTATAGGAAAAGAGTTTTCTGAAGCGGTCGCCGCTCGACACACCATGGCAAACATCCGCCTTGGAAAAAACCTTTCACCAAATCATTAGGAGTCGGCGAAAACTATGGATCCCTCAATTTATGTCACAACCATTTGGGGTGTACACAAATTGTAGAGGTAGTTCGGACATATAACGAGATTTGGCGCAAGCGCCAAAATATTATTTTTAATATTATATATATGTATGTACATATGTATTTAAGCATTTTGAGATTATTACGTTACGTGTATATATCATTTTCTTATGCCTACTTTCAGCCTTACGGATTTGAAAAGCTTGTAATTAATAGTACGTGCTATATTGGAGGAGGGCAGGACGTTTTTCCTTTATATGTAAATGGTTAAATTTTAAGGGCCGATGTTGATTTTGAATAAAACACAAATTATTTTGGAAACTATTGTAATTTCTTTTTATTTTGATAATATGGTGTGGTTCAATTATGTATAGAACAAAATATCGGCCAAATGTCCGCCGCACACCTCCATCCGATGGTCCAAATTTTCGATGACGCTGAGGCATAATTGAGGTTCTATGCCATGATTGTGCAGAATTATCTCATCCTTTAGCTCTTGAATTGTTGCTGTCTTATCGATGTACACCTTTTCTTTCAAATAACCCCAAAGAAAGTAGTCCAACGGTGTCAAATCACATGATCTTGGTGGCCAATTGACATCGCCACCACGTTAGACAACACGTCCATTGAATTTGTCGCGCAAAAGAGCCATTGTTTCGTTGGCTGTGTGGCAAGTGGCACCATCCTGTGGGAACCACATATCGTCCACATCCGTATGTTCCAATTCGGGCCATAAAAAGTTCGTTATCATCTCACGATAGCGAACACTATTCACAGTAACTGCCTGACCGGCCCATAAGCAGTCACTCTTTGCGGGTGCATTGGTTCAAATACGGCAATTCTGCTTATTGACGAATCCACTGAGGTGAAAATGTGCCTCATCACTGAAGATTTGAACTGACTGATTTGAACGCCCATTTTCATAATAAGCCTGAATAACTTTAACACGTTGCTCGATCGTGTATCTTTCCATGTTCAAATTGAGTTAGTCTGAAATTGAGAAATGTCAAATGAAATGCAGAAAAAAACTTGACGTTTAGGTGTGGTTCGCATTCAACATCGGCCCTTAAAATTTAACCAACCTTTATATTAAGGTTTTTTGAAATTCATACCCAGCTCGTTGTATACAATTTTCCAATACTTCTGGCTATAAGTTCCAGATTTCTGGACAAAAGTTCCTTTTAAAGACCACCAGAATTATAGCAGTTCATGGTTTCTTCAATTATGATTATGTTTATTTTTCAAATCTGGCAAATAGCGAATATGCCGAAATTATTCCATCTTCCAAGAGGCTCATTAATTTTGGATCATCCAGTACATTCATAGGTAGATATATGACAGTAGATAATTTCTCATTTTTGACATAACTTTTTTTTTGCTGATGAAGAACATGCGCAGAAATTGGGTGACTACGAAAAAAAATTTACAAAGGAACCACTTTTTTTGATGTGCAATAAACAGGCGATGATAAGCCGCATTCGGTTGATAACAGCTCATCAAATGGTGCAATTCAATTGCTTTCGATAAGGCGGCGCAATTGCACAATTTCGGAAATATATATGTAAGAGCAAAATATGTTTTTTGAGAAGTATTTTGCCATTTTATTAAAATCGAGATTTAATTGGATTATACGAGTCAGAAAAACATGTAATATAACAACTTTGATTACTATACATACATGACCGATTTGGATATTGTTTGTTATTTTATTTGTATTCGCATTTGATATTCGTTTTGCTCCCAAGACAGGTTAGATTATGTAGGTTAACTGGCCGCTCCTAGAAGCTCACAAAGACCATGTGGAGTCCACTCCGAATTTCCACTACAGATATGTCTGGCGGAGAGCAAATAAAATGAGTCTCAGTCTCGCGGAAGGCAGACCAACTGAGCAAAAAGTGCTGAGGTGTTTTCACCTCCTCATCCTCTAAGCAGTTGCCGCAGAGAACGATAGGTCAGGCAATTTCTATCGCACCGATATTGAACCAAGAGCTCTAATTGTCACTTGGCTAACAGAGTAGATATTTTATTTCCCTTACATAGGTAGCGCTAGTAAGCAGCCCCAATCGGTCGGTTCCTTGATGGCGACTACCTCTGCCTGAAATGTAGTGCAGTCATCTGGTAGCCTTTCAACTTGCTTTGTATCATCCTTAGACATTGTTCCTAGAAGAAATGGCGCTGCCAAAGTATCTCTCAGTTGCCTTGAAAGGTACGCAATGATCCGTTATAGACGGGAAGAAGTCGAAACTTTGAAAAACTGTCGAATGACCACAAGCCGAGCTCAATTTATATCCAATATCCCGCAGCCTGACAGCGGTCTGGGCTTCCAAGCTTTTCTCCGCAGTTCCTATTGGAATTTTATTTAACAAGACGTTCAACGCTAGTGTTGGCATCGTCCGAAGAGCCACACGGTCACATTTTCCAGCCCCCCTACCGGACAAGTATCGGCTCTACTCTACTTTTTCATATTATCATTTAATAACTCAAAGCGCAATATGCCAGAGTTTGCCGATGCCAAAAAAAAAATTCTCAACTATGCCACCGTATTGTTTGAACATTAATATTATAGGTAAGTATCCAGCTCTCAAGAAAATTCACAAGAAATGTTTTTCATTATTTCTGTTGTTTGAAAAACTACTTTACCGTTGCGGTTGTTTGAAGAAATAAATAATAAATAAATCAAGAGGGATCCATAGAAGGTGATAGCATGATAATAAAGGCGAAGCCGTAGTGTATTTTGTTTGTTTAATTTTGCGAGTGAAATCTCAAACTCTGAACTCACCCAGTATTGCTTCTGTATTTCGTCTGTGCAAACCGAACAACCCAACGAATTGGGAAAGAAGAACAAGCATTCAGCTCATGTGATGATATCACTGAGTTCGTTTTGAAATAAATAACATTTTAAGAAATTTGATAGAAACAAAATTCTTTTTCATTTCTTGAACGTGATTTTATATGATTTGTTTAGGTTTTTCTTGAGAACTGAATACTTGGCTTTTGTCTCAAACCTTACTAAAGCTTAAGTATAAGTGTGGTTAAACTCGAACTGGTAATTTTTTGATATTTTCACAGGGCTAATCAATTCTCTATATATATATATATTTCTTGCATGAATCCAAAACTAACATCAAATCTGATGAATTATGATACATTTCCAGTAAATTTCGAACCCATAATTGAATATTAATACTCACTTGCTATCTATTTACCCCCCCAGGGATCTAATAACCGTCAAGAGCAGGTGATTTTTTTGAAGATTACAAAACTTCATTCCAAATGCACAAAGTGGAAATTCCTTTCAGATATATATTTGAGGTTATGTAGAATAACGGTTTTAAATTCTATATTAAAATTACTGCCAGTATATTAAAGTAAAAGCCTTGCCCTTACAAATGCGCTTCAGTGTACTCCAAAATCAGCTGTTTCTTTGCGATATCCAATAATGAAGTTCCGCTTCTGGGTTCGGCCGAGAGTCGTAAGCAACAGCGGTTACAGATTAGAGCTGTAAAGTTTCGGAGGTTTCATTAAGACCGAAAAATTTATTATTCAATAATAGGTTTATACCGACATGTAGTATTTACAGTGGAAGTTAAAACCGTTATGCTACATAACCTTTAATATAGGCAAAGCCTCCCATTTTCGCACATTTGATGGAGCAATTTTTAGGTCAGCTTCCGAAACCCTTCCGAAAAGTACACTCTGGTTTCTGGTTCTGAAATTTGTTCGCATTTTATCGGGCTGTGTTATTATGTTATACTAATTTTTCGATCGGTAAAAGGCTAAAGCAAAAGTTTTTTTCAAGGACAAACCACCTACAGAGTGCGCGCACTTCAAAAAAAATTTAGTGATTTAACCATCTAATTTCGTAACAAAACTTTTTGATACATATTTCGGCGTGGTAGAAAATCGTGATAGAAATTACGACTTCGGTGGTAAATGTTTTAAAACAAAAAAAATTATACAAACTAGTGGTAGTTCTACATAGTTGTGGTGAAGGTCGTGCACTACCCCTAATAGCTTGATACTACAATTCAACTCATTCATTATTTTGCCACTTGTCGCTATGTATTATACAGAAGTACTATATATACGTAAATATTTATTAGGTGTTTTTTTATAAATACTCGTAACATCACATTTTGCTTAGCACACATATGAGTAGAACCTTGACCTTAACCTCTCAATTCTTCATAGAGCTAATTATTACTATTTTAAAGTATGTACATATATGCAAATCCATTTGTATATTTATATATTTATAAACATATATTATGAGATTATTTTTTAATCTGCACATAGAAATATAACACAAACCACTAATCATTTACACAAATCCAATGTTCGTGTCTGGCGGAGAGTGGTGTTGCGCGGTGTATCAAACTGCTCAGAGTTGAGATTAATGAATATCATGGATTGAGATCTGTTTAGTATATTTGTGTTGAGAACCACATACATACTATCTACATATGCAGATAAATGATGTGTCCATACATATTTGCACTGATATATGTAGGTATGTCCATGGCGAAGAAATCATCTGTTATTTATTTTGTTCACAGCAATATATTTAGAGATAATTAATTGGCCCCGGAGATGTGTGGTTGGTCGGTAAACATTTATGTATTATATATGTGCATACGGTGGTGCATACAGAAATATATTTCGGAGGGTGTTATACGATAGCCTTATATATAAAAATCTCGTGTCACGATGCTTGTGAGAGAGATGTTGCCACCTGTTATAAGAGTAAAATTTAATCAAAATATAACTAAGTTATGCGAAAAATTTAAATATGGGTGTCAAGCGATGCGTCTCGGAAAGAAACATTATAGCTAACTTTTATAAGGCTTGCCACCTGTTTGAAAGTAGAATTTAATTAAATTATTTACGAAGTAGATTAAATATTGAAATGTGGAAATCAGACGGTTCGTCTCGGCGAGGAAAAGCTTCATACATATATTTTATGAAGGGATGCCACCTGTTTGACAAATCAAATTTGGATATATTATACACAACTACATATATAAAATATTAAAGCGTAAGGATCACACGGTCGTTTCGTTGAGGAGATGATTTATAGCTGAGCTATATTTTTAAGAGGGTTGCCACCTGCTTAAAAAATCGTATTTAATTAAATTATTCACGAGTTATATGAAACATTAATATATGGGTGTGAAACGGTTCATCTCGATAAATTTGTATGAAATTGTCTATGCTTATTTGATGGATACGGGAATGATTCGTTGAATATATTTTATGTTTGGAAAAGAGTTGCCCCCTATTTGAAAAGTCAAAATTAATTAAAACATACACAAGTTATATGAAATACTAAAATAGGGGTGTAAAGTGGTTCGTTTCGGAAAGAAAGTCCACAGCTAACTTTTATGAGAGTTGTCACCTATTTGAAAAGCTGAATCTTATTAAACTACACACAAGTTATTTGAAATATTAATGCATGGATCTCAAACGATTCGTCTCGGCGAAGAGAAGGTACATTCTTATATTTTGGAGAGGGTTGCCACCTGTTTGACAAGTCAATTTTTATTAAATTATACAGAAGTATGTAAAATTTGAAAATGTGAGTACAAAACGTTTCATTTCGCTGAGGAGAAGATTTATAGCTGAGCTTTATTTTGAAGAGGCTCGCCACCCGTATTCCACGTAAATACTACAATTGTCAGACTTTAGGAGGTGTTCGAACCCCTAAACCACCCCTTGTTCTAGTACTGAAATCCAAATTATCTTATGCAAAAATATGTATGGCTTTTTGCTTGTTGCTTATCATTTTATTTGACATTTTTCGGCGCCGTTTAAAAATCGCATTCATCATTTCATATCTGCTTTTATGAGCATTTTGGTTTAATGTCTATTTATTGTTATTAGATTGCGCTAAATTATGTGCTATTGAGAATATTATGAGGGAAACATTTTTATTTTGATTTTCTGATTCACAGAAACACGCGTGCCGAGTATTTAAATCGTACACATTGTACACTAACGTCTCTTTCTCTTTTACTCTTCATAACTCTTTATTTCATCATATAAAAACTAATATTGGGCAATAACTGTTTCGACGAAAGAAAAAAAAATTATTGCTTATCTCATAACTGTAATGACACAATTTTTGAATTAAATTTTGGCAACTTTCCCCATTCCATATTCAAGTAATTTTTCCCCTTTTTTAAGTGAGATTTGAAAATGACTTCTTTTATAGAATTAAAAGCAGTCGGATATTATGGTTTTTCTTTTTAACAGGGACAGAAAAAATTTAATTTTGGGATCAAAAATATTAATTGAGAGACCGGTGAAAAATAAAACAGAACTATACTAAGAATTATAAGCCGAATGTAACATCTAATTGTTATCCTATCAGTATGACTAATTTGTTTAAATCATATCATATCGTTACTTTTAGGAATCAAATTTTCGATAATAATGGTACAACATCAAACCTCAAATAATATTATACGGCGGAGCTGCAAAAGGCAAATGGTATCCGATTTGGCGCGAAATGTCCAGATCAAAAAGGTTGCAATATTTTTTTATCTAAATGTACTCAGCGCTGAAAACATTTTTCAACGATGATTATTGTAAATCTGTGCCAATTGGTAAAAAACTAAACTGGAAAGTATGTTTTTAATAACCATGAGGTAAATAGAAATTGTCGAGCTGGCAGGACTAAGAAAATTAATTAATGCATGGATTTCAGTTCCAGAAGATTTGAAATCACCAAGGGCAAATAGTTGCTATACAGTTGCTGCATTTTATTGCTGGCTTAACTCGCTGGTCTGCGTCAAAGTAAATGTCACAAATTTCCAGTGGTGAAAATTTACGAATTGGCAAAAGAGAAATGCAAAATTGTTTCCCATACAACCTTTCTATCAATTGGTGCAGCCCCATAGACATACATATAGGCATCGAATGAAAGAAAATATCCAGAAAATTTAAAATATTTTTTTTTTTTGATATAAACTCTTTGCTACAGAAATACGAAAAATTTCTTCTGAATACATCGCATGAAATTTGTCAAGCATATGGAGCAGCAATAATTTCAAAGAAGTTTGGCAAGGATACTTATGTAAAAAAAGTCTTTTTAATGTCTCTAAACATTATTCTTTCATTTGGTTCCAATAGCTATGCATATGTCACATAAAACTTTATGTTATAATACTAAAATATTCTAAACTTCATTTGCATTGAATTGCAGAATTCTCATGTCCATTTCGATCTGCCAAAAAGCTCATACTTTTGGGTCTTTGGGTCTTAATCGAATATAATTGTAGAATAATTGACTGACAAGCGCAAATATTAATCTAAGGCACATTCACATTCAGCGCTAAAAATTCATTCCACTCACCATATTGTCTATGACAATATTTTAGAGTCAACGATTTGTTAGGATTTTAATTCGACACTTTTTTGAATTTTTTATTTGCAAATTTTTTTGGTTAGCTCTTCTTTTTTCTTATATTTTAACGAAGGCCATGCCATTGACCTGAAATGCAAATCGTAGTCAATTTGTTTAGGCGCTTGATTGCCGTTGTTGGTCTTTTCGTAAAACAATTTTACCTTTTTGTGTGAGTGTGTGTGTGTATAGCGCTGCAGTGCCACCGAAACGTGAATGCATTTGGTGTTTTGTTAAATAATATATATGTACTTAGACAGAAATTTAAATATAATATTTACAAGCAACTTCCGTGCCCATAAAATTAATACCATTTTGACCTTTCCGCAGATTGCATTCCAAGAAGTGGTGAAACTATTTCCGCTCTGTTAAAGGTCGCAATAAATTTATTTAAAAATAAGAAGTTATACGTTTTGTATGACATTGCTGACGTAAATATTATTCTTTTTCTTTATCCACAAAAAGCCAAACATCCAACAAGCCACAAACATGTTGCATCTACCGAAGACCTTTGCGCCAAACCCATCAAGCCTTCAAGCCTATCACTCCACTGCTCCAATACTGATAACACCCACACGCGTTCCAACCATCGAACTAATTGATAAGCGAGATAACGCAGATCGTGAGCGAAATGGCTTTCAAAATATAAACAGAGAGCCAACAATGCACTGCGAGAATAAATTGAGTATTAATTTGTGGTAAAATGACTCAAGAGCGTTGCCACTCGTAAGGTGAGTGTGTGCGGTCAATAAAGTTACTCACTAAAACATCACTCCGCTGCAAATAACTCATTGCGTCCGTTTTTTCTTCTTCTTATTTTGCCAACACTCAAACATGTTGCGCGCCGTAGCCCCAAAAGAAATTCACTCAAAGTCAATGTAAATATTCTGAGCGTGAAAAAGCCGGCTTTAAAATGTGCTAATCACTAACAAAGATGTTTTTGTTTTTAGCGAGCGTAAGCTAATCGCGCGCAGACTGATCACACCAAAATCTTAAGCTTTACTTAACATTCAAACCAGCTACCTAGTTTGAGTGAAAAGTTGATTGCACAGATCGAGCGCTACAGGTTTCGGCCCCAAAGAAAATAAACTCATTTATACACTTGCTCACTCGCTTTTGGCTGTAATGCGAGCTTGACTGGCTACATATTAGGTTTCGGTGCTTGCAGTTCGATCTTTGCGCGTTGCACTCGGTCCCCCTATATGGAGGAGGGCTGGCGGAGTGCCGTTTGTTGTGGTGGGGGGGGCAAGTACAGTAGCTCCAACTCAATTTGTGTTGTATTGGCTTCGGTTTTTGGCGATTCGAACGGTTCGATTCGTAGCGTTGTGCTGCGTTGCGCTTCGCACACTTCAAATTCGTTTTGCTTTAGTTTGGCTAGCGCTTCGGGAAGATTGATTTTTGACTGGCTCAAACACTTTAAACGATCGTAGAGCGTCAAACGTCGCGTCGTTGATAGCTTGCTCGTTCAATCGCGTAGTCGGCTGTGCGCTCTGACGGTTATAAAAGTAGCAAGGACATACGTCTGAGCCATTAGTCGAAATCTATTAACGCACAACGCGAAGTCGTCTTAACTCGGCATCGGCGAAAGTTGAAAAATAAATTTATTAAATTGAATAATTCAAAGAAAGCAAAAAAATTAAACGCGTTTTGCTGTCATATAAATACAAACCACCAATGTGAATATAAAATACAATTTTTTTTTTGTATTTTTCTGCATAAAAAGCGACGGTAAATGGATATTTTAACAAACGAAAATTTTGTTATGCAAACTTAAATTGTAACAGTAGTGTTTAAAGAGTTTTAATGTGAAGCTGAAGGTTTTAACAAAAATAACAATTTCAAATAAAAATTCAATTATAAGTAACAGTGTAATTAAAACAAAGAAACACAAAAAACTTTCTTCAACAAATTCACGTACACAAGAACTGGCAAAATGATTGTAGGCTCATATTTTATAAAGTTGCTAATGCGACATTGCTCGAGCAACGATCTGCAGCACCTGTTGCTCGAATTTTTCACGGTACTCACGGTAATTTGCTTCCTGCAATGGCTATTGAAGGCCTATCGCGAGCTGCGCAAATTGCCGCCGGGTCCATGGGGTTTCCCCATCATTGGCTATCTTTTTTTCATGGGCAACGAGAAGCATACGCGCTTCATGGAGTTGGCCAAGCAATATGGCTCGCTCTTTTCCACGCGCCTCGGCAGCCAATTGACGGTAGTGATCAGTGATTATAAAATGATGCGGGAATGTTTCAGGCGTGAGGAGTTCACCGGCAGGCCGGACACGCCATTCATGCAAACACTAAATGGATTTGGTGAGTAGATGGATATTTATTTATTTTTGAATTAATTTGTGGGTCTTTGAAGTATAGGAATATGATAGTCATAAAATTAAAACAAAAACAAAAATAGTGCTACAAATTTAGAATAAGTTCAAGTGTATTAAGAAACATAGTATTTTCTTAATATACATATATAGTATCTTAATTACAAAAAGCTGTAAGTTAAGCTGTAGTTAATTTGTTGAAATTTTGTGTGTGTACTTTTTGAACTTGCAATATAGTGATTTTTGGTTTATAAACTTGAAATTTTCTAAGCGTAATTTTTCGCAAATTTTTATGTATTCAGTTTTTTAGTGCAATAAAGTGAATGTTGAAAGTAGCTTAAAATTCTCGCTGATTTTTTTTTTTAATTTTTTTATTTCATTTTGCCAAACAATTTTATACATTTTAAGAAGAGTTGGGTCTCTGATTTACATAAGTCTCATTTTATAAACTGCATACCTGAAAATTTTCTAAAAACTCTGACAAAAATAATAATAATATTTTTTTTTTTTACATTTTTAATTAAGGTTGGAATTTTAGTTTACACATTTTTTGTTTTAGTGAGCCGTGCTGTCATACAAATATTGTATATACATACATTTTAAATTTTGAATAAAAAAAAATATTTTAAATTAAATTTTTTTTTTTTTTTAAATGAATAATTTGAAAAAATAAAATATTATTTAATTAACCAAATATAACTAAAAACATATATTTGAAATTTATGTAAAAACAGTAATTTATAATTTTTTTCGGCAAACTAAAATTTTGTAGTATGTTTTGTATGTTTTGATGGGAATTTTAAAGTGTGCTGGTAAAGTTCTGAAATTAATATTTCTTAAATAAAATAGAATATTAAAAAAAATTAGTTTCACATTTTTATGCATATTTTTTTAAGCATTGTTTTTTTTTATTTTTACTATACCACGGATAAAATATTAAGATACAGAAAGAAATGTTTACTTAGAAATCCGTTGAAAACAAATTATTAAGGATTTTAAAATGTATCTAAAGATTGTAACGCTACCTAAGTTTAAGTTAAATATTTTATTTAAATAAACGTTAATTTTTGTTTAAATTTGCAGCCTTTACTAAAAAGTGGAAACATAAATAATTAGTATTTTAAATGTTGTACTTAAAATAAAAATTTTTTTCTAACTAAATTACCAGCAACTATACACGTAAAACAAATTTTAATAAGCTGATTTTTTTTCTTTCACTAATTTGTATATTAATTATTTTAATTTAACAGCCTATAAAATTGATTTGTTTTTTTTTGTGTCTTCCTCATTAACACTATTATATTATATGCACATTTTATAATCACATATTTTACATATTTTATAATCATATCTTGAAATTCGATCATATTTCCATATTTTCACAAAACTAAAAACAATAAAATCTGATTATAAGCCGATAGTTTTTTTTTACCACGAAACGTTTGCGATTAATCGCGACGAAATTGAGATCGGAGATGGTGAAGAACAAAAATTACGGCACAACCAACAAAACACCTGCAAAATATCGCCAAAAACAAAATGTATTGAAAAACGTGACACTCAAATGCTAATTAAAAAAATCATAAATTAGTGAAAAGAATGAAATATGAAAAAATGCTGTCACTAATAAACATATGTAAAAAAGCGTGAAATTATACGATGAGCAAATATAGCCAGATGAATTGTGCGAGCTGAAGAAAATATGCCAGTTTGAATGGCATGAAAAATGAGGCAATAAAAACAGTAGCGTATTTATTTTCAAGCATTTTTGTTGTTCTTTTTTTTTGCAGAGCTTTACGCGCTTTGGAAAATAATGCACTTTTTTAAATTGTATATTTTTTTCTTAATTTTTAAAACACGTATTAAAAAAAACATAAAGAGTTGTTAACACGTTTTTCTTAATGCAATTTAAATTAATTTAATTTTTTGCTTTTTAATTTTACTTTTTTTATCACATTTCTTCCGTTTTTTTTATTTTTGTTTTATTTGCTTGTTTTTTGTTTGCCTTACGCTGACGCCGAAATGTTTTGATTTTAATATAAATTGCTTCTTTTTTTTTTTAATTTCATCGCGCAGGTGCGCACACTTGATCAGCCAAGTGCATTATTTATTAGCATTTCTCATTTCACTGCACACTTTTGGCTTGTGCAACAGTTGCAGAATTATCATTTTTTTATTATTTTTATTTCGCTTTAATTTCTTTTATTGCTCGTTTTTCTTTTTACCACTTTGTTCGCATTCGCGAATTTGTCGTGTTGGATGTGCGACTGCGTTTCGGTTGCCGTTAAGTAGGACAGTCAGCATCCAGCCGGCAATTTCCAATATCTGTGCAGCTGTTCCGTTTCGATGTTTTCTGTTCTGTTTGTTTTTTTTTACTTCATCACAATCCTTATGCCAGATTTTATTTACTTCTTTGTATTTTTAATTTTTATTTTGCTTGAAATTTTATCACCCTACTCACTCGCCTTAAGACTACCTCAATTGGCGCAGATATGCATAAAAAATATTATGGGAAAAAGTTTGTTTAAAAACAAGCCCCAAACACCAACAAAATCTTAAGTGCATATTTGACAATAACGGGCGTGCACAAAAAAAAACAATTTCAAAACTAATTAACTACTTATGTATATAAAAAATTTTGTAGTTTACAATTTTTAATACTTTTCCTTCATCTTGCTCGCATCCTATCTGGTATTGTTTTGGCGCAATTTCTTTACAAACAAATTGTTATCGTTGTATAATGGCACTTACTTAAATCGCGTAAAATTCCAACGAGATGGGTAAAATTTGCCAATTTCTCTCTGATAAAAAAAGGATTTTGTTGAAATTTAAATGAAATGAAATTTCACCGCCAAAAAGAACCAGCTGATTTTTTATTTTAATGTAAAACAAAAAGCGAGATTGTGGTGGCTCAAAGAAAGGCTCGACATTTTTTTGTTATATATATTCTATATTTTTTTATATATGTATGTATATAGTATATAGCTATTTTTTTATATATTTTATATCAATAATTTTTAAACGGAAAACGAGAAATTCGGTTATCACCACGTCAGTACAGTCTCGTACTTACCAATACGTTCCAAATGGCCTTGAGTTAAAAAATTATTGCTATAAAATCAAATGTCTTATTTTATTTTTAATGACCAGTTTTGTAACTTGGGGCCACAATTTTCATTTTTTTATTTTTTTGTATTCATCAGAAGCAAAGTAGAGTTTTAACCATTTTATTTCTTTTTTTTTAATTTTCCCCATCCAGGAATTGTCAACAGCACCGGTAAGCTGTGGAAGGACCAACGTCGTTTTTTGCACGAAAAACTTCGTCAATTCGGCATGACCTATATGGGAAACGGAAAGCAAGTAATGGAGAAGCGTATTATGGTAAGTTTTTATATTTGTCTAAACGGCAACCCGCATAAAATAAATCACGCAGTCCCCCATCTGAACTGTACAATCAAACTAATCGAAACTAGACAGAAAATGTAACCGCTCGTAATTTCATAAATTTTATTTTGCAAAATTATAATAAAACGTAGAAAATTTTTGTCTGTGCACTGAAAATTCCTTAAAAACAACAACGATCGTAGTTGACGTCGGGAATGTAATAGAATTTATTTGGAACAATTTTAGAATTTTGTCAAATAAAATTGTACGTAGAAATGGAGATGTCTATTATATATAAGAAATTTCTAAACGCCCTATTCTCTCTTCAATGATAAAACTCGACGCATGAGAATTTTCTTAACTATTACGCCTAAAGTTATGCGGAAAAAAATTGTTTAAAGCCTTCTAATCATTGCAACTATAACTGTAGATCTAAGTTTATATTCTACGGCACACTTTTAGGCACAGTAGCTATGACAATGGTCAAGTGATGAGTATTTTCATTGGGCTCGGAATAGGGCAGTAAATATAAAAGTAAAACAAAAACTATTATCTTGATTGGTATTTTACAAATAATCAAAAAATGTCTCATAAATATCATTATTTCGAACACAATTTTAATTTAGAAAATTACTTTGCCTATAAAAAAAATGCAGTCAAGGCGAATTTATAGAAGGCGATGGCATAAGAGCAGCTGATTTGATTTTTTTTATTCACCTACATGTATTTTGCTTTTGCTATTGCGTATGAGCTTTCAAAAGCCGTAAAAGCAAAAACAAAATGTATTTAAATTTTGGCAACTCTTACACAGAAACAAAAAAAAAAAATACATAGGAATTTTGTAGTTGTATTTATAACACCACCTTGTATGGATTCGACTTTTTTGTTTCTCAAACCAGCCGAGCATTTCTCTCACTCAGCATCAACTCTCCTCAATTACTTGCACATATTAGTGTACTTATCCCAACTTTTCCTTCATTTCTATTCCCTCCATAGACCGAAGTTCACGAATATATTCACAATTTACGCATTTCCGAGGGTCAACCCATGGATATTGCGCCCGCTATTAGTGTAGCCGTTAGCAATGTTATCTGCAATATTATGATGTCCGTACGTTTCTCAATTGATGATCCGAAATTTCGTCGTTTCACTTTCCTCATCGAAGAGGGTATGCGTTTGTTTGGCGAAATACACACCGTCGATTACATACCCACCGTACAGTACTTCCCCTCAATTGTAACGGCCAAAACGAAAATAGCCAAAAATCGGCAAGAGATGCATAAATTCTATCGTGATGTTATCGATGAACACAAAAAGACTTTCGATCCATCAAATATACGCGATTTAGTTGATTTCTATTTGGCTGAAATTGAAACGGCAAAGGTTGAGGGACGTGATGGGGAGCTATTCGATGGCAAAGATCATGGTGAGTAGAAAAAGCAAAAAAAAAACAAAAACAAAAAACCAATGCATGAAAATCGATTGTATGTCCTGTGTATGATAATGAATGAATGCGCCGCTAATTGAATGATGAATGACAGAAAAATACAACAAACTTGCGTAATTATTGTTTTTTTTTTGACACCCCTCTTTTGCTTGCATCGCTAACATAAAATTTTCCTTTTTTTTTCTTCGCCACAGACGAACAAGTTGTTCAAGTCATCATTGATCTCTTTTCCGCCGGCATGGAGACAATCAAAACTACTCTACTTTGGATTAATGTATTCATGCTACGCAATCCCGATGCAATGAGACGCGTACAAGAGGAGCTCGATCAGGTTGTCGGACGTCATCGTTTGCCATCCATTCACGATTTGCAATATTTACCAGTGACTGAATCGACGATTTTGGAATCGATGCGCCGTTCATCGATTGTGCCGCTAGCGACAACGCATTCGCCAACAAAGTAAGTTTACGCTCCCCTTAAACGATAAAAACAAGTTGCTATTAGATTTTAGTAAAAAAAAAGCAAACAAAAAAAACAATAATATATATAAAGCAATACATAAACGTCAAGAGTGGTCAAGTGATACATGTTGTTGGTTAGTTGGTTAGCGGCATTGTTGTTGAAGTTGGAGTTGTTGTTGTTGTTGTTGTTGTTTGACATTGCTACCAAAACGGGTGCACAATACGTTCACACATATAGTATGCCATTTAGTTAGAGCTTGTATGGATTTATTGGAAGTGTATAAAATTTGCAATTGTTAAGTGGTTGAATTACTATAGCAGTGTTGTTGTCGTTTCATTATATTTACGGTAATGACCGGTTGCGTTAGGTACGTACATTTGTTATTGTTGCTCTCATTGTGGCATTTTATTTTGCAGGCGGAAAATCGCGCGCTCTTTAACGCCCATTTTTCATTCATTCCTATTTATTCATTCATAAAAGCGTGAATCGACAACAACAACAGCAAAAGGCAATTGTTTACTGTCATATTACACACAAATGCATACATATATGTATATGTACATACATTTATGGATATGTAGGCGATAGTAAATAAAAATAAAAAAAAAACTTCAGAAGGCGTAAAAGTGTAGCAATTCATTCATAACAGCTTGCGAACAAATTTACACTACTTTGGCGTCTCTGAGAAAATAGTAAAAATAATTTAATTGTGAAAGTCCTACCAACCTTGGAGCTTCTTTGCTCGACTTAGAAATCTATTAAAATTTTTTGGCTCTGCCAGTCATTCAAAAAGCAATACTTTGTTGCCGTTTATAAAAAAGTATTATCGAAGCAAACTTTATGATAAATTAGTATACACCTTTAAAAGTGAGATAATCTCTCTCATTCATGTACATTTTTTTTTTTTTTTTTTGAATGGCTCCTGGAAATGCGGCACTTATTTATTTTATCTTTTATCTATTTTTTTATTTAATAATAATTTTTGACTCTGCCCGGGTTTGGTTTAACACAAGCTCCGCAAATATGCAGCCAGTTATTCAAAGCGGAATTGTTGTTGTTCATTTTTATGTTTTTTCCTATGTCTAAAATTGAATATTCATATTATTGACGCTTGTTCGGCCACTTTTGGCTTAAAGCTTTAAAACCTTAGAAATTGGTTTCCCAGTTGTTCTGTAGTGGATATGATTGGAAGAATTAAATGACGCAATTGAGATCGAATTACGGTTTTTAATGTCATAGTAGCGCGGCGAATTTGCAAGTTTAGACAATTCAAACTTCTTTTATTTAATTTTAATTATTTTTGGAAAAAAATATATTTCATTCTATAACACAAAACCAATTTTAAACTTTTTATCAAATTCACAAAAATTCAACAAATGCCAAAAATTTGGATTTAATTTTGTGCATGCATTATTTGGGTGAAAATGTGCGACATAGTCGAAAAAAAAATTTTACTAACTTTAACTTTGAACAAAATACATATATTTTACTAAAATTTATAAATTAAATTTTTTTTTTATTTTTGTAAATTTTTTTTTAGACTTAGTTGAAGTTTTGAAACGTTGATCCCCCTTTTTTTAAAACTAATTTATTAGTTTATTAAAGTTTTTACCCAAAAAATACAAAATACTTGACCTCTAAAATAAGTGTATTTCCGAAATAATTATATAACCCAAAAAAGTTTTAAAATTTCACTTACTACGTATTCATATTTCGTATTTTTAAGCTATTGCGTTTCTGTTTTTTGTTTTTTTTTTGTACTTTCCACCCATCAAATTTCTAATACCTCGTCGCATTAGCAATCAGCGTCTGAGTTCACTGCCCTCGCTAGCTATCTACGCATTTTTCATTGTTACACACACGGCAATCAACCGTCAAATTGGTTCGTTGATATGCACATCAAACAGCTTGCGGGCAACGCGGGCGTACACACCCACAACCACAGCTGCCATCTAGCGCATCCTTTTGTTTATATTTATTTTACATACATACATAAATACATAGCGCTTGATAGTTGCTTGCGTCAATATATAATCTACGAAGTAATCTGCGCGTCAAATGCAATGCAATCAGTCCCACACACACACACACACACACACACACACAAACTCACACACACACATACATTCCCATGCACACATGTACGCACAGTTGATCGGGCGCGCGCCAATCATCGCTGCACGATTTGTAGTTTGGCCCAGTTTTGCACGGCGCATTGCTGATTAAAAACGCACTTGGAACGCGTGCGCGCGCTACAGCAACAGCGACCGCAGCGTTGGTGCCAACAGCAGCGCGCCAACGGCAACTGCAACTGCCATTCGACACTTCACTGGCAGTTGTTGCCCGCGTTCACGGTTGACAGCGGCGCGCGGTAGGTAAGCCGGCTACTGGAAACGTGCCAGTTACTATACAAATATTTACATATATTTGTATGTTGTTAAATATTAATTTAATATTAAAAATATATTTTAATTTTAAAAGTTGCATACACAATACATTCGTACATAGATATATATGTAACGGGTGATTCAGTTGGATGCACAATTTTTCAATAGAGATGCAAGGACAGAGCAGGCGTGTTATTTTACTCCAATACTGCTTGGCATATCATTTAGGAGAGACTTAGCCCGACATTGGAAGCCTGAAAGGGAGCTCCCCTATTTTCAGACAAAAATTTTGTTCAGCTTTGATGCAAATTTTTCGCCAATGGCTAGATTAATAAAAAAAATTGATGTATTTGTGCTGAACCACAAACCGAAAAAGTGGAAGAGCTGACATTACTTCCAGAGAAAAAAAGGGTTGCTCACGTTTATGTGCTGGGGGAATCATCGGTTCATATTTCCTAAAAAATAATTAATTTGGCTACTTGGCACTCAGTGCTTTATTGCGAGAACAATTCAGTGAGCAGGTCACTTCACGCTACGAGCCGCTGATTTACCCACCTAGATCCTATGATATAACACCTCTAAACATTTTTCTTTGGCGCTACGCAAATGCGAAGCACATAGAACTGTAAGCAGAGGCAACACGGTACTTTTGCTTTTCTCGTTGATCAACAAATTATTTACGCATTTGGTCGAACGAGTTAATCAACAACTAGAGCAAAAGTAACGCGTTGCCCCAAAAATTATAGAAAAGGAGATTGCGTCTCACGCTCTAAAAGCAACTGATAGGTTAGTGACGTAATAAAAGCTAGAGAATAAGATAGCAAAGAAAAGATTCTAAAGAAAAGAGGAAGCAGCGCAGAAGAAGCTGGCAATCGACAGAACGTTCGAAAAATTTGTTAGCATTGTTTGTGTAATTTTATTTTTGCAAGTTGTGAAATCAACAAAGAGAGAACTAACCGTTCGCGGAAGGCGCAATCTTGTATTCTATGATTCTTAGTGTTTTGTCCCTTCGTATAATTCTATGTTCTTTGGCAAATGCCAAACTCCACACGGATTAGCCGGCAACAATTGAGGAAAGCTGAAGCTGCAGTATGGTTTATATTAACCGCAGTTACTTACGGTCATTGGCGCCCACCAGGTTCAAATCCTGGCTGGAGCAAGAAGCATTAAAAAATTATAGAAACGTTTTTTCTAGTAGCGGTCGTCCCTCGGCAGGCAATGGCAAACCTCCGAGTGAATTTCTGCCATGAAAAAAACTTCTCACAAAAACATTCGCCTTTCGTAGTCGGCGTAAAACTGTAGGCCCCTCAATTTCTGTTACAACATCAAAACGCACACCACAAATTGTAGAAGAAGTTCGGCCAAAATCGCTTAAGTGGTTATAGCGCCAATTAACTAAGTAAGTAAGTACTTACGATCAATATTTGAATGAGATTATTTTTCTAAAATACATGATTTCATATGATAGCAACGATTATCATCCCGATACAAATAATTTATTTTTATTTTTTTTATTTAACAAATCCACTCTAAATATGTCACCCATTATATGTGTGAGCGGGTTCGCGTCACAGCGCGCCGTGTAATACGTCAGCGGTAGCGGCATCGACAGCGCTGCCAATGCGAGAGGGGCACAACTTGCACCTGATAAGCTGGAACACAGTGCGTGGCAATTGCGCAGCATCGGTTGTCACACGCATACAAACATAGGGTGGTTGTTAAGCGAGTGTTAGTGTGTTTGGGTTTGTGTGTGAGCGCGCGCCTTTACATTACATTCGCTTTTGCTTTATGATCTTCACTTGCTGTCACGGACGGCCATTTACTGCAGTTTTCAATTGAATTGCATCTGTGCATTCTGCGAAACGCAGTTTATTGATTTGATTTAATTTAGAAAAAATAAAAGAGTTATCATTTCTAAGTAAATTTACAAATGCATTATACATACTACGTACATATGTATGTAGATATGTATGTATGGAAAGCTATTTGCATGTACGTAAATTTATTCAAATGATACCTGATAGCATTCTTAATTGAATTTTGAATAACATTAATTGGACTTTCAAATACTATTTTACGCTCCCACAGCAATACAACTTTGCAACAACACTGCTGACCAAACCCAACTGGTCACCAACACCAAAAATTATCCATTACTACTACTATAGAAACTAAAAATGTTAACCTACTTTTTTAAAGCAAACTTATTACAATATTTCTCCTTTAATTTCTCTTTGCAGAGATGTCGAAGTGAACGGTTATAAAATTCCCGCCGGCTCTCACGTCATTCCGCTCATCAATAGCGTACACATGGATCCTAATCTCTGGAATAAGCCTGAAGAATTCAATCCACGTCGTTTCCTTGACTCCGAGGGTAAAGTGCACAAACCCGATTTCTTTATACCATTCGGTGTGGGTCGACGCATGTGTCTGGGTGATGTTTTGGCGCGCATGGAACTCTTCCTCTTCTTCTCCTCCTTCATGCATTGCTTCGATATAGCATTACCCGAAGGTCAACCGCTACCCAGCCTGAAGGGTAATGTCGGTGTTACAATAGCACCAGAGGCATTCAAAGTGTGCCTGACGCCACGACCGCTAATTCTCAACACACACACTGTGGAACCACATCATATGCGAAACGTAGGTTCGAATTAAGTTGCCTTTTGCCGCATGCAGGCGAAAGCAAGACAGAGAGAGAGAGAGAGAGAGCGTATACGCGCCGAAGCGCGCGCAACGAATGAAAGCGTGACGCTGCTAATAGATGAGAATAAAGAATGTTGAAAGCGTTTGGATTGCACAAACGGATATCTATTTAGCAGATACGCGAGTGGCGCGTGGCGTGGCGCATGAAGTGAGATTCGATACCAGAGCACGGTTTTGTTCCTAATCGACTACAGTCGAAAAAACCAACAAATTTGTTTTACAGAAAACAACAAATAAGCATATAGGATTTTAAGTATCATAAATGACAAATGTGGAGGAGAGAAAGAGAGGGAGAGAGAGCTGTATAATGAAGAATGATGCAAAGCTGGTTGCTGCCTAACAAAAAAAAACAAAAAAACAACAACAAAAGACAGGGAGCAAGGTAGCGAAAGAAAGGCGAATCGCAGACAATTTTGAGCTTTACAAATTTCTTTCAGAAAAAAGTTCAAAATTTTTTATGAGTGTATTATTTTTATTAAAAATAATCAAAAATCAATGCAACTCAAGGAAAATTTGGCTAATAAAAAAAAAACAAAAGGTATTACCACTTAAAGTACACATAGACATAAAAAAAACTCACAGAAATAAGCGCTTACGTGCTGCGATTTTGACGACAGCTTGGCTTTGGCGGCACGTGTTTTGAAATGGCAGCATGTATGCCTTTACATATAATATTTACGTTACGTTAAATACATACATACATATCAAAGCCGCTAGCCAAGTAAACAGCCAATAAATACAATATTTGTAAACATGTCTATTCTAGCACCCCCAAGAAGCTGTGTTCAGTAAATTTATGCATTTATATTTTGTGTAAATTATTCATTAAAATGTAAAAAAAAAATATTCATGCATTTATATAATTTTAAGTTAAAAAAATGATAATATTAGGTAAAACAAATTAATTTACGATTAATGTGGTTTAGTTTTCTACTCCATGCAATTATACAAATTTTACAAATAACTAGTTAAGAATTACAAGCTTGAATTGGAGCGTGAAGTGATTGAGTGAAAAATAGAAGGCACATCGAAAAATATATATGTAGATAAATTTAAAGTCAAATGCAAAATATGGTTATTTTAAAAAAAGTCAAGTTGAAATTTAAAATCTTTAATACTCAAAACACATATTCCTAAAAAACACATACAAAATAATTTCAAAGAATCACAAAATTTTCAACAAAAAAAATCTTGTAATCATTTTTACAGCAAGATACAAAATTTAGAAGTCATCGAAAACTATTTTGAGACATTATGAGTGAAAAAAACTTATAATATAAAAGTCATTCCATATTAATTATAAGTGTAAAAAATATGTGTAAGTCCTGCAATATAAGACAATTTCCGGACTACTGCGGATATGGTTTGTCTCGACATTTTCCCGAACTACTTCCGAAATGGTCCCGAAATAGTTTCGTATTTCAAAATTTAAAGCTCACTCGTAATTATTATGGAAAAACTTATATGTACATTTAAGTCTCAAGACAGTTTTTTTGAGACTAAAACAAAATTGCCTCATAGTTATTAGCGAAAGATTTTTTAATATATGTCTCAAATAGTTTTCGATGACTTAAAATTTTTATCTCATTCTTTATTATTATTTTCAAAATATAATTTTTAATTGACTTTTCTAATTTTATCTTTTAGTAGTTACGTATCTGGCACACATCGAAAAGAAGTGTTCACTAGAAATTCTAAGATTTTAAAACTTCAATTTATTTCTCACTCTCCAAAAGAAACTAGGTGCCAATTTTCAATTTAACTTCACGCATACAATAAAAACTTATAAGCATCAATAAATGTACGTACAACGAGAATTTTTTAAGTTTAAAACAAAATAGAAGTAAGCACATTAACCAAAATGGCTTGTAAATGAACAACAAATACAATAGATGCAAACAAAATTTTAATGTACATACTAACGTTAAATGTTGTTGTATTCAATTTGTGTAAATTACTAGATAGTTATGTTGTTATCGTTACAATTCTATTCACATGCATCTGTAAATACCATTTTATAAGAAAAATCCTTAAAATAAGCAAGATTTTTATAATGTTTTTTTTTTTAATGAAAAATATCAAGTTCTTTGTATTTATATAAAAGAAAAGAATTTGCATACAAAATATATACAGAAAAGAAAAAAAATATATTTATTTAAATTGTTTTTGATTTGACATCCTTTTTTACTGTCACATTTTTGTAAATTCCATTCTCGTCGGTGATCAGTATATTCTTTGCATGTCGCATAGGTTTTGCAATAATTTCGTAGTACGATGGCACCAATGTTATGCCACTCTCACCCTTCAAACTCATACCTTCATATTCCAGCGCCAGCCTAATGTGGAAGTTGCATATTATGTGTGCGGCAAAGAGGTAGAGTATCATGCGGGCTAGCTCCTCACCGGGGCACATGCGTTTTCCTGTAGTAAATGAGAATGAATGTTGCATTAATCTAAAAAATTTTTGAATCGTATTTCCTAAATTTAGGCCAAACCGAATTTTATATAAACGACGGAAATTTGCATTTAGCAAAAGAGGGTAAGTATACATCGTTCTGATAAACGGAAAGTTAGATATCAAAGGCAAAGGAAATGAGAAAACCGGTAATGTTTATATCAACTTTTATGTAGATTGTGAAAATGTTATTCGATTTAATTGAAAATGATTAGACTAAGCAAAAATTAACATGCTGAAATTATTTATTATTGTTATAGTATCATAATAATTCGGCGTTTACATCATAACTTGATTTTTGACCGAACTTCTCCTACAACTTGTGGTGTGCGAGAACCTTAGATCGGCGACGGCAGGGCCTAAACGGTCAATTACTACTTCACTTCGGCCATTCTCATCGACGAAAGGCAATGCTTAACCCGTTGGGGGCAGCCCTCATTCTGAAGATGTCAGAAAAATCAAACACCTTGAGTTTAGCTCAAACCTGGAGGAAGGCTCGCAAAGTCGTCCACGAATGGTCAAACGTTTTCCTTGCACGCTGAGCTAACTCTTTGGCACCAGTAGACGCAATTTTGCTTCAAACTCCTGAAAATGTCACTCCATTCAACAGCGCTTACCGTGATCGCTGAGCAGGGCCAAGAAGTGCCGTAATTCAACGACAAGCTCATCTTAATTCAGGCAAATGAATTGACGGTGGAGGAAAAATGCAAAATATAATGGGGTAGTTCAATTAAAGCCGCCAAGCAGAAGCGTAAAGTAGGGAAGAGGAAATGTCAACACCACCAACTCTGGGCCGAGAGTTCCAATAGGCACAGGACCTCGGCCACCAATTCCCCGCAGCATGCACTCCTACCTTTTCGGAACGGCAGGGCCTAAACGGTCAATTACTACTTCACTTCGGCCATTCTCATCGACCAAAGTCAATGCTTAACCCGTTGGAGGCAGCCCTCATTCTGAAGATGTCAGAAAAAGCAAACACCTTGCGTTTAGCTCAAACCTGGAGGAAGGCTCGCAAAGTCGTCCACGAATGGCCAAACGTTTTCCTTGCACGCTGAGCTAAATCTTTGGCACCAGTAGACGCCATTTTGCTTCAAACCCCTGAAAATGTCACTCCATTCAACAGCGCTTACCGCGATCGCTGAGCAGGGCCAAGAAGTGCCGTAATTCAACGACAAGCTCATCTTAATTCAGGCAAATGAATTGACGGTGGAGGAAAAATGCAAAATATAATGGGGTAGTTCAATTAAAGCCGCCAAGCAGAAGCGCAAAGTAGGGAAGAGGAAATGTCAACACCACCAACTCTAGGCCGAGAGTTCCAAGAGGCACAGGACCTCGGCCACCAATTCCCCGCAGCATGCACTCCTACCTTTTTGGAACTTGAGCGAGTCGGCCCAAGAGCACCTCATGCTCGCAGTACTAGACAAGGGAATCCGGGCTGCTACATTTATTCTCTTGATTAATCTGTGCAGGGTCTATACAGGGATCCTGGAGAAGCAACTCTGGTCTTTCATCTGTTATCCGCGAAGGGGACGCTTGTCTCCTGCGCCGGTGAACGCTCAGTTACGTTGTAGGAGAAGACAATCAATATCGTGCGCCCGCTATTTTCTGGGGAAGACTCGACTGCCATGCAACGGGCCAGAACTCTAGCAAGACACGAGCCTGGACTTAGGTATCAGCCGAACCTTCTGAACCCAATGAGAGCCTTACGCTCATTATGTTGGGTAAGAAAGGATTACTCTATATCTCTATGCTATATCTCTGTCAACATCCCACTCCTCCAGAGCTGAGGTAGAGTAAGAGCCTGCTAATAATACTCCCAGTATCTGTACAATCTATTACTACTTACTATGATAGCCAAGCAGCGATTACAGGATGACTCTAAAAGAGGTAGGTACAAAATATATCATTAACGTGATCAGGATACCAGGGCACAGTGACATATCTGGCAACAATTATTACTGCACGGAATGCAGGCCTTTCATTATGTAAGTACCGGCTAAAATTATCTTTCATTGAATCGGTTAACGGAAGATGGGCAACGGAATCCACTTGCTTAGTTACAAAATAGATCTGTTCAAGTTTCAATGAAAAAATATACAAAACTCTTCTACAAACTGACCACCCCGTCATCAGTACAGTGGTCGGAATTATCACTAGACACTCTTTAATAAGAGCACACAGTATACGAATGGGATATCCCGCTCTGGCAAAAAGAAGTGATAGTATTTTATCCAAGAACTTCTTCTTTTAGCGTCCGGCTAATCTCGATTCTGGCGATGTCCGCAAGTTGCAACGCTTTACAAATTTAAAAATACTTTTAAATTCGTGTATAAAATATTGGTTTTTGATAATGTGCTTAGTCGAAGACAAAACAAAATTATTTGGCATACAATAAATTTTGCACCAAACAGAAGTTTGCGACAGGTTTTGTCGCAGTTGCGAGGACCCGGGCTCAAGAGAAACAGTGAACACTTACTGCGCGAGTGCCCAACTCTTGCAAGGATGAGGCTAAAAGCACTAGGCCAACCATTCTTTCAAAACAATTCAGAGTGCAGCCGACTCTCTCTCTGTATAACATAATGAAATTCATTAAAGGCTTTAGATTGCACGACTTGTGGAATAAAAATGGCAAATTTGCTGATTGCTTATCGCCAGGGTGGCAATCCACTTAAACCATGCAACCATTTCACCATATCCCCGAATCGTAATGTACATAGTTCCCGAAAACTACACACAATAATTTGCTGTCATAATGCCACTAAAGCCACAGTCGACACCGTGGGTTAAAAGCTATCATGTTTTAGCTGAAAAATTGTCTGCGATAGCTAAAAGACTCAATTAATTTGCGTTTTGTGCAAAAAAGAAAAAACCCGACCCCAGCACGTACCAGAAATGCGTGTGCGTGCTTCATTCAGTGTGTCCTGGGTTCGAATCCCGGCCGGTGCAGTAGCATCAAAAAAAACCATATAGAAAAAGTGCGTTCTAATATCGGTCGTCCATCGACGGGCAATAACGAACCTCCGAGTGTGTGCTCAGCCATGAAAAAATCTCTCACAAATCTATTTGCCATTCGGAGTAGGCGTAAAACTGTGGTACAATATCAAGACGCAAACAACAAATTGGCAGCAGAAGTTCTGCCAAACTTCATTCAACTTTATTGTAATCAAAAGGCCCATGGGTAGAATATCCCGCCATAATGACTACAACTCCATCTTTTCTGAGGTCACATGAGTTTTAAACCCACCTATACATATCCGAACGCTTACCTGTCTGGAATGGTATGAAATCTGGGGGCTGGCAATACTCCTTGTTGGCATCCAAAAATCTTTCCGGCATGAAAAAGTCTGGTTCGATCCAAGTCAACCGACTCGTATGTACGGCCCATTGAAGGGGTATAATCATGCAATTTTTCGGTATTAAATAGCCATCCATTTCGAAATCATTTACGACACCGTGCGGTATACCCAATGGTACAACGGAACGTATACGCTGTGTCTCAGATATGTAGGCGCGCAGCAAATGACACTTTTCCAGATGATCTAAATCGAAATCACTCGCGGGTATGCTCTCGAGTTCCTACAAAAAGAAATTAGATAAAATGCACGCATTAAAATGCGTTATGTAAAATACGCACCGCTCTCAGCTTATCTTGCAGCTCTTGGTATTTGCACATGTAGATCAAAAACCAACGAAGCGTGGCCAACGATGTATCTAGGCCAGCACCAAACATATCAGCCAATAGATGCAGCAATTGATCTCGCGTATAATACTCGTCCGTTGATAAACGCACATTTGGATCATCGGATAGTTCGCGTTGCATACGTTCGTCTATATAATGATCTAATATATTAAAATTCTCATCGGTCACAGATTTTTGATATTCCCAAGCCTTTTCACGTTTCTCTATTAGTTTTGTATAAATTTTATGAGTACGCGCTTTGCCATCGAGTAAAAAGCGTATGGAGCGTAAATTCCACGGCAAGAATCTGTAAAAGAAGAGAATGATTGGAGAAGAAAAAATAAAATACAAAATTTGCTGTTCATTTCATTTTTTGCACTACCTTAGCCAAGGCAAGAAATTCACTGCACCTGAGACACCAATCAATTTTAGCCCCTTCTCCTGCAGTCGTTGCAGATATTTCCAGGTGACGTCATCGCGCGCGTATTTCACACCAAACACCAGGTCATTGATGACATTACCCAACGTATGTTGCAGTATGGGATGTGGATCGAAAGGCAAGGGCTTCTTGGCATCATTGCAGAACAACTGCGGAGCACATACAAAACAAAACCAAAAAAAATGGATGAAATCAAATTATCAAACATTCACTTTCGGTATGTTAAAGCTGTTTGGGATTTTTCCATCGTCTGCTTATTTTTTTCTGTCGCTCACTCGCATTTCTGCAATCTTTTGAATTAATTTGAAGTACTAAACTCTACGTATACAAAACCCTACAGACGTCTCGTGTCTGAGTCATGCGGTTTACATGTCAGCCTCTATATGTATGTACATATGTGTGTATTTGTGTATTTACTTATATAAATTGATATTATATATTTATGTGCGAATGTGTATTATAGCTACCTTCAGACATTCTACAACGCCACTTTGTATTCTCTGCTCCATTGATTTACGTGCATTACATTGTTTTTTGATCATCCCCAAGTCTTTCAGCCAGTCAATGATGTGTTTACGCTGATTGCGCCACAACGCTCCTTCAGAACAGATCAGACCTGCTCAGTCAAAGACAAAAAAACAAAAAAACAAAAAACCAAAATCAAAAAGAAAACTCACAATGTAACGACAAAATCAAAGTAGGGATATTAAAAAAATCGAAAGTCACCATTGCACTGAAAACATAAATATATTTGTTTTTAGCGTAGTTTGCCGTTGGCGATGATTCGCAAAACAAAAAACAAATTTTTGCGCAAAAGTTCGCCGCTTAAGTCTTTTGTTTTGTCTGCACACACTGAACAAACCCAGTGTAGTGGGTAACATCCACATAGCCGTAATATCCGTAATATACTTGCACTTACCGAAACCGCCCATTATGCCATGGGTTACATAGAGTGGCGCACGCGCGGTCAATTCTTCACGTTTCAGAAATTCACGCACCGATTTCGCTTCGGCCAACACCACCGCATTCACATTGCCCAGCCGCAGCGAATAGATTGGGCCAAAGCTTTTCGCTAATTCCGCCAAAGTCTTGTATGGTTCGCGCTTACTGAGAAAAGGCAAATAGCCAACTATGGGTAGACCCCAGGGTCCAGGTGGATACTTTCGTGCTCGCCACGCACGTCGCACTTCGCTTACGATGACTAACAGCGACAGGAAGCCCAAGACCCATGGATACTGCAAATGAAAAACAAAGAGAGAGAAGAAAAACGCAACAGAATAGTTGCGTGGTTAAATTCAATTCAATTATCGGTGGCAGTAATGCGCCGTAGTAATTCGCAAAAATTAAGCAAGCATATAGGTATGTATGTACTATACATATGTAGTTGGTTTGCATGAAATGGATTAAATTCCTAAAGTATGACGCAACTTATTGCAAGTCTCTGCTTGTACTTTGTTCTAGGAAATATATGGTAAGAGCCTGACAAAATTAAGATAGCAAAAGGTACACATACGAGTTGCTAGTATTACAATTTATATAAATGCTTTGTAGAATTTAGTAATCCAAGGATCTAATTATTGTTCTTTGTTCTGAAAAGTAGTTATTTTGATAATAATCGAAAATGAGTATTTTACTTGCAGAATTTCACAATAGTATACGTGCGTTTCTACACGCGGCAGAAGTGAAACTTCATCGGAAAAATTCCAGAAAGAAAAAGGGTGTCAATACATTTTCTAATATACTATCCAATTTTTCCAACAGCTGGCAACATTCTTCAAAAATGTTTACGAAACCAAGCTTTCCAAGACCTTTTTGGCTTTACAACAGTTTCAATTAACTTATCAATAATTTCGTTCTTAAATTTTAACTTTTTAAACTTAAACTGATGGCAACCCTCTCCAAAACTATTTTTTCAATAAAGCTTTCCTTAACTTTCTGCATGCCCATAATTTAATACTTCTTGAGTATTATTAATTTTATTAAATTTATTTTACAAACAGGTGGCAACGCTGTCCAAAAATATTGCATACATTAGAATTTTTTAAACCTCTAAAATACTAATATAGTAACACATCAGTTTACTTATTATTTACATTTCAGTAACTCTTTAAAGCAGGTGGCAACCCTCACCAAAACTATTTTTTCAATAAAGCTTTCCTTAACTTTCTGCATGCCCATAATTGAATACTTCTTGAGTATTATTATTTTTGATAAATTTATTTTTGAAACAGGTGGCAACGCTGTCCCGAAATATTTTATACATTCGAATTTTTTAGACCTCTATGCCGCTAATATAGCAACACATCAGTTTACTTATTAATTACATTTCAGTAACTCTTTAAACCAGGTGGCAACCCTCACCAAAACTATTTTTTCAATAAAGCTTTCCTTAACTTTCTGCATGCCCATAATTTTATACATATCGAGTATTATTAATTTTAATAAATTTATTTTTGAAACAGTTGGCAACGCTGTCCAGAAATATTTTATACATTCGAATTTTTTAAACTTCTATCCCGCTAATATAGTAACACAACAGTTTAGTTATTAATTACATTTCAGTAACTCTTTAAACTAGGTGGCAATCCTCACCAAAACTATTTTTTCAATAAAGCTTTCTTTAACTTTCTGCATGCCCATAATTTAATACTTCTTGAGTATTATTAATTTTAATAAATTTATTTTTGAAACAGGTGGCAACGCTGTCCAGAAATATTTTATACATTCGAATTTTTTAGACCTCTATGCCGCTAATATAGTAACACATCAGTTTACTTATTAATTACATTTCAGTAACTCTTTAAACCAGGTGGCAACCCTCAACAAAAATATTTCTGAAACAAAGCTTTATCAAAATTTGCTCGTTTTACACTCATATTGGGGTATCTCATTCATACTATTGTACTAATATAATTCAATTTAGTTTATCAACCAAGTGGCAACTCCCTTCAAAAATATTTTTGCTAGTAGAGCTTCTAAAATTGTTGTCGTTTAGTAAAATTATAAATATAATATTTCCTTATGCACCTCTTTGGAATTACAAAAGCTTTGTTAATTTATTTAAGTTTAACTTTTAAACAGATGACAATCGCCTTCGAAAATGTTTCAAAATTAATTTTTCCTAATCTCTTTCGTTTGACATCCATAATGCAATATTAGATTTAACATATTAATTGAAAAATAAAGCAGAAATCCAGTTTATAGGATATTTATGTGTAAAACTTTATCTAAATACATCCAGTTGGTTCGCTGTGAAAAAATAATAAACCGTAGTGTTAAACGTTTAACGCAATCATCACACAAATCATATAAGAAATTTCACTTCAAAAATTTGTATATACATACATACATTTGTTTACTTTTAAAATCGTAGTAATTTCATACCGATTAATTGTTCATTGCGGCTAAACAAATTTTATTCCCTGATACTTGGCCTTTTATAAAAGTGAAATTTAGAACTCTGTTTACTTTATTTAAAATACTTAAATTAAGATATTTTAAGTTTCCGAAACCACAGCGCAGAGACTTTTAAGCGAATGGAAGCATCTTGAGGTTCAGGATATGATTTGCTTTTTTTTTTAACAAAAAGCCCTTTACCAATATCGACAAATATATAGAAGGCATTTTGTTGTTATTGCTGTAATATCTGAAAATATATTTTGGTTCCAACAGTTATTCCATATCATTGCATACAAATACCCCTATTGCGAGTGTCGACTGACAGTAGATAAACGACTACTGAGCGATTATCGATCGCTGGCGCTATTGTGAGTGTCGATTAGTCGCTCAACTAGCGACTTTGAATAGTTTTTGATCGATAATCATTCTACTGCCATTTTCTAGTCGTTTAAGTTCGAGTTTAGTGAGAAAATTTACAATTATGGATAAAAAGTAAGTTATTAGTTAAAAAAATATATAATAAAGATAAATTATATATCAAAAGTTGTGAGCAATAAAAGGCAGTTAGCGCGGTTGGTTGAACTTATGCAGGAGAATCAGCATATAGTCGGGCAAAACCAAAATAGGAAACCATTGCAGCTGAACTTAATAGCTTGGGACCACCACTGCGTTCATGGGAAAAGTGGTTAAAGATAAATAATTACTTTTATAGATCTAATGAATGAAAAATGTATATTTTTATGTAGGTGTGGACGGATTTAAAAAGTATAAGTATTTAAACCATAATATCATTTTCAGTTGAAGTACAGATGTTGAAGCTCCTTTTTGGGGGCAACGTATTTAACATTTGTCCCGTCAATGCAACCTACTACGCCCGGTATTCCACTTTTCCCAAAAAAGTAAATTTTCGCTTTTCTTTTCTCCTCTTCACTGCAGTCAATACTAAAGAAACACTACATTGGCCAAGCGCGATATTGCTCTCATTTCCCTCGCTCAATTGAGAATGGTGGGAATTGATGTACATATTTCACACTCCTGCTTGTAATTTGCTTTCCAGCAGTGTAAGAAGGTACATGAATGCAACTTTTGGCAAACGAAAATTCTTCAAAACCCTGCAAAGATGTGTTTAGTAAAATTCCTAAAGCAAAACATGCAAACGGCATACATTTGGTCTCCAACTCCAGTGGGTTAGACGAATCTCCCAACCTCCTTCTCAATTTCGCCAACTCCGATAAACTTTTACTCTCATCTTCACTATCGTCACTTAACCACTGCTCCACAGTATCCATTTATTTATTTATTACCACAAAAATATTAAGTTTACAATATCGCTTTGAGCAGATAGCAAGTAAATGAAATAGTTGACAAATGTAAATAAATACCCAAACACCCGTCAATTCAGCTCACCATTCACAATAGAGAAAATTTTTGTCGATCAAGTTACACAATACAAAATTCAATTATAATCGACTCGATCGACAAATGTCTATTCTATTGTCAGTCGACACTCGCAATAGGGGTGAAAGTTTCCGGCGGCTCCTAAAGATTTGGGCATAGATGTCACGGTTCTGCATAAGTCACAGTTTTAGACCCAGTTGGAAACCCTTGATAGAATTTGTTCGTGGTGATAGGCAATACAAACTTCAAAGGACTCTGCTCCTTCACACTATTTGAATGTCAGAGAATTGACCGCAAAACCCCAAATTTTTGGAACCCCAGCTATCCAGATTTTACCGCTACGAATTCCTTTACGTGGGCTTGTTTATGGTCATGAGTTGATGTGGATTAGCTTGACATTCGTCAAGAAATCCAGAACATAGGGGCCCGAATTTTAATTCGTTTTGAGCAACGTTTTACGTATATTGAACCTCTAAGGGCAGAAATCAGCAGAGGGCGAGGAATATTTGATCAGGGCATGCACAAATTTTTGGCAGAGGATTGAAGCTGTTATTGCAACTGAAGCCAAATTTATTGAATAAATGTATAGGCACTTACTAGACCCTAGAATTTTCAATAAAATAAAATCAATTTTTAGACGCATTGATCTAATATAAAGTAAAGTAGCAAAACTCATACACCGCTATACCGAATTTCATTAAATTTTTAAATAGAGCAGGGGCGATGGTTAAAAATGTCAACACTACTTTTGCTCGTATAATTCCCCATTTAAGAAAAAAAATAAAAGCAATTGCAAGGCGGCTATTGTGTGATATCGGTTATTGCGTATGCGCGAAAAGGAGAGAGAGAGCACACTGTGAACCAATAACGTCTATTTGCTAGTCAAATACCATTTTGGTGTAGCAAAGCATAACGGGACCACTAGTTTTCAATGAAATATGGTGTATCGTTAATATATTTCTTTTTGTCAAATGCAGTTCATTTTATAATCAAATCTAATCAACAAATTTAATAAGAATATAAAAAAATTAAATGCGGTTTTGTAACACATACCATTTCAGTATAAAAAGCAAATTTGAAGTTCTTACAAATTACCGTTATTTTCTACTATTTTTTATTTTTATTTTTGTTTTGCTGAGTTTCTGTTTTCAATAACTATCATACATACATCGTGAAAAATAGTTATTATGAAAGCGTATCAGATTTACATGTATATTTTTTTCGATTATATCAGTTGTGGGGAGAAGCATGAAATAATTATTTGAAAAATACTGTTGTTACTAATTTTCTGTCCATATTTGTGAATTAAACTACTAATTGTATAAGGTTATTAATTTTGAATGTGGCAAAGTCCGGTGAACCATGCCAACTCAAAACATCTTTATATCTTCATATTTACTTTTTTAACAAAATTCCGATGCAGGAGTTGGTAAAACAAAAATTTATATTTTCATAGAGTAAAGTTATTTTAAAACTGGTACGATTTGTAGAACAAAAAATTAAAATATAGCGTTTTTTATTGGATTTTTTGTAAACAAAAATTTACTTATTGAAGTAAATAGTCAAAAGTTGTCATGGAGTGATAAATATCTGACACACTCGGTACTTTACCTTCATTTAATTCGTTTGATATTTATCAATTTAGGCTTTTTTCCCCATAATTATACCTACTTTTTCTAAATGTATTTCCTTTTATGTAAACAATATTTTTTTTTTATTTGCAACATATTTTTTTTACATCCCCTAATTTTTTTTATATAAGTAGAGTATCTACTATTATACATAGTATTTAACGCCCGCATTCTTCAAAAGTATATGACTCGATTTTTTTGTTTAAATATCTTAAAAATATTTTTCGCGAAAAGGAAGTTGAAGCGATGTTTTTTTTTAATTTCACTTCATAGGCAGACTGAGATTTTTTTGCGCGAAAATGTAGAAGTTGCTCCACCCAGCCAAACTAAAATTTATTTTGCAAATTTATATGCAAACGAAAGATATAAACCTGCTTTAAATTAGATAGAACACATTTTTTAAAAGAACATTAAATTCGCAAGTAGTGAAATGGTTGGCGTTATTATTGAAAAATGTCTTATAACTCTTACCTATGGGGGTCGCATTTAAAACCACTTTTAGCGCAATAAAATTATCTTTAAGATTTATGAAACCCCCAATTTCCAAAATACTTTGCAATTTCCAATTTTTTGTTTTTCAAATTTAGGCATCTGGTACTCAAAAAAATAATCTTCTAATTGACATAAAAAATGTATCGACGCAAAAAAAAATAACACATTACGCACTACACTAATTAGGTTGAAAAAATTCAGATATTTATTTGAATTTCCAACTAAAAAAATAACCCGAAACAAATTAATAATTAATTTTAATTGTGAATCCGATTTTTAGGTGTGGTCCGTTTTTTATTTAGTGTGCATTTTTTTTTTATCAATTGTTTACTAATTTTTGGTCACAAGCAAATATGGTTACCAATAATAATATCGAATAAGAAACGCAATTTAATAATATTTTAAATTTATTTTTTTATACATTTATTCCGTATTTCTCTGAAAATTTGAAGGAGTGGCCAAACTTGAGTCTAATTTCCTTCCTTTCAAGCCGCAAATAGCAATGTTTTGATGAACTGACAAAAGAGAAATTTTCAAAATAACTTATATGCCACTTTTCACTTTATATTCACTTGCATTAACAAAACAATCAAAATATGCCGTTCTGGCAAAAATTGAATCGCAATATAAAATAATAATAATATGAAGTTTTTCTGTGCAATATCAGAATTTAATGATCTGAAAATAAAAATTCAAAAGTCAACTCGCAAGTGTTCATAGATTTATATTTATTCTATTTTTTAAGTTATATTTTAACTATAAATTTTGGTTTAATTTTTTTTCCAATGACAAAAATTTATAAAATTAAAATCCATATATTAATTTTTCAGTCTATTTACTTGTATCAAAAATAATTTTTATGAGCTCAAGGCCAATTTATTGATTAAGAAATTATTGAAAAAACAACAATGGTAGAAGTTAAAGCAATTTACTCCTTAAGGAGTACGAGTACGAGTTTGCCGTGGAGGACGTGAGTTCGATTCCCGGAAGCAGTCTGATGAGGAGATGTGGTGATCTCCGAAACAGCCATTCTTGTTTTTTTCAATATATTTCGTACTAACTAAATGGCTTTGCACTCGTACAAATTATTTTTGATAAAACTGAATAATATGTAAAAAATATTAGATTTAAAACATTTCGACACTATTATTTATTGCAGTTTTACGAAAAAATTAATACTCACATATGCAAGCATATTTAGCTGAATCCAATTTGCTCACTTCATAAACCATAAATAAAACAAAAGCAGTAATGCAATGCACAAAAGAAAAATGTAAAATATTACTAATTTTTTATTTTAATTATTATTTTTTATTAAGCTTTGGAATGTTTCATAATATTATTCCTGTATGTGTTCGAATATATTTTATCAAATTCAAAACTTTGCCGTTTCGTACACTCAATTCTAAAGTTGAAAAATAACTGAAACCGAAACCGAGTTCCCACTACATTTCAAGCAAACATCCGCCACGAAAATGTTAATTTCCTGAGGAACTCTGTACAAAAAAAAGGAAAAAAAAAACAAAAGACTAAATAAATTTATGCAGGCAATAAAAGCAAAAAAGAATATTTGAAAGAATTACAGAGCAGCTATCTAAACGCCTTTCGTAATATCTGCATATCTATGTAAGTACCTATAGAAATAAATTTATCTGACACGCAAAAAATCACCTACATATTTATGCACGTAGTAAGTATATTTATTTGTATATTGCAGTATGTACCTCAACCATCCATAATATATGCCTGAATATATTACAAAACAAAAAAAAAAACGATGTGCCGGCTAATCTGCTACATCAGCATTCCCTGAAAAATAAACGCACAGATCAGTTTTCACTTAGTGTATTTTCATTGCGCCTTCAAATCGTATCACTTCATTTGCATATTCTGTATATTCCTATGGAAAATTGATAAAACCAAATAACTCAAAAGCAGGAATTTGTGGGTAAGGAAAATGTACATCCTATAACAAGTTGTCTAACTTAAATTATATTCTTGAAAATTTCATATGCGACAAGTATATAATACTCCTCTTTACTACTCCGAATTTTCAAACAAAGGAAAATATTCCAGCCATGACACAATAAATAAGGTAAATTCAATTGTCACATTTTGGACGCCATATTAACTACTTAAAGTTAAACAATATTATATATTATATACAATATATTTATTAACTTTGTTTGAAATTCAAATATGAAAGGAAACAGTCAAAAATTAACCAGTCCCAATTCTTTCGCGTATTTGGGAGAAGTCGCCGTTTGTGAAAACTAATTGAGAAATATTAACCGCGTCTCCTTATTATATGCAAAATGAATTGTTAAACGCAAATCATAATTTAGATAAGTAAATTCTAAAATGATTTGGACGATTTTGAAGTGAAACTTCTTTGCGCTCGTTGGGCTGTAATTCCAATATCGAATGAAACGAAAAAGCGACAGGAAAAGGGAGGGGATGGCGCGTGTGGAGAAGATTTGCACACTATGCCAATGATTTTAAGCGGTGATTTTAATGTCAATTTTGCCTTGGAAGAAGCTCAACCACTTGTACAAGTTTTAGAAAGTAAATTTAATTTAAAAATGAATAATAATCCCAAAGACTCAACAACGAGATCAGGCAAGACAATAGATGCAATTTTTTTAAGATATTTAAATAATTTACAACCACGAGTTTTCATTTTATATTTTTCATACCACAAACCAATTGTATCTTTTCTTGAATATGAAAGTATGGAAGTGAATATAAAATTGTAACTAATAACATTTTGAAACTAAAGTATAAAAAATATAAAAAGCTCAGAAAAAGCCAGCAAAAAAATAATTAAACTTTCTCTTTGAACATCTTCGGATATCCTTTTAAATATTGATGAGCTGTCTTAACTGAACCTGGTTTGGTATTTTATTAAGAAATTCAGTAGGTGTTGAAAATATTGGAATTCATTTTTAAAACAAAACTTTATGATTGAAAAATTTTCAAATAATATGAAATCATCATTTTTGTAAGTAATGTCCAATATGTGACTGACAATTACGCTCTCCTAAATATATTCGATGGGGCAACGCTTTGCCATGTGTTTACATTTAAATGTTAATAATCTGCTTTATAATCAAAATAATTCGAAATGGATTTACTTTCTTTATTGTATCATCTATTCCAGCTGTCTTCGAACTACTCTGTAGTCGATAACAGTTTTTTCGTCCCTTTCACGAATATTCGAACTACGTTGAGTTCAGTGAAACCCCCGACTGTTACTTTTAGTAAGAATCTTAAATAACTATTCAAAATACGCGATATTGACGACGAATAAATTTGTTTTTTACTTGAGTGATTTTTTAAAAAAACCAAAGAATTGTATAAAATAAATATTCGTTTATATATACATACATACATATTTTCTCATACATTATTCTAAGTTAGTAAATATATTTGCACGTCTGTTTGCATAGTTTTCATTCCTCCCTTCTTTGAATTTCACTTTTTACAGTCAGCATTTTAAATGCCTCCTCGTGAATATTTTCTGCTTCGGAGTAAATTTAGCAAATTTATATTATTTGATAAATGTTTCATTTAAAATTTAGCAAACACCGGCACCAACGCTATAAAAAGTTGCGTATGTTTAATCCAAGAATGTGTATTTATTTATTTAGTTGAAAGCTAAGATAACAATATAAAATTGAAAATTAGATCACTAGCCATAGCAACATAGGCCTTAGGCTAAGGAATACTTAGGGCTAACCAAAAAACACACAGAATAACAAATTAAGTTAGCTGGCACTCAAATAAATTTTAATTTAAGCCTATTCAGCCATAATGGGCTTCCTACATACGAAAACCCTTTAAGGTTCACTTATTATTTTACTTAGAGTTTAGCGGTTAAATTGATAAATTTTAGTTGGTACAAGAGTAGATTATACAATAACTTAGAGTTAAAAAAAAATAATTATTTGACCTAATAATTATTGCAGGTTAAAATGTTAAATTCGCAGCATTCTACCAGAAATAAAAAAAGGTTTAATTTTTCGGCCACATTTTTTTGAAAAAAAACCAAAAAAACGATCATTTTAATGAGCTCAAGGCGATATATTTATTTAAAAGTTATTGACAATAATATTGAACAGATTTGTTATAACCAACAACAACCACTCATCGTGTAAGTAAGTGCGGTAACGACAGACTGGCATACTTGAAATTGTGTTTGGAAAATAGAAAGCTGACAAAGCAACAGCAGTTTACACGGCTAACTTCGTTCACGTGGTTAGCGTGCTAGCACTAAGTATGCCGTGGAAAACAAAAACGTGGATACGAATCCCGTGGAAGCCTAGTAAGAAGAAGTCTGATGGGAAAATGTGGTGATCGCCGAAATCGGTTATTCTACTCCTGCAATTGTTTTTTTTTACTTATTTCCAAAAAAAAAGGAAATTGCTTTGGCCTCACAAATTTCGTTGTTTGCAAGAATTTTGTAAAAATTGTTTGGGTTTGAAATTTTAAAAAAAATTCATAAATTTAAAAAATAATTGATTTTATTTGCTGCTTACCCATTCAATACATTGCATTTGAAATTAAAAATGTAACCTTTAATTACGTATCTCTTTATTCATAAATTTATTTATAAATTTAATTGGTCAAATATAAATATTCCGATTCTACGATAATATTAATTTATGAGCTTAAGGCCAGTAGAAGGAAAAGTATATTGGAAAAAAGACAACAACCAACAGTCAGGAGTGGTAGAAATTATAGCTATTTCGGAGATCACCACATCTCCTCATCAGATTTATTTCATGACCGGCACTCGAACCCACAACCTACGACTTGCTGGGCAAGTGCGTAGCCAATGGACCACAGCCAGCATGTTAGTTACACTAGTACCAATCCAATCTCTTCAATTCCCATTATTTATCTTTATTAGTGTCTTCATCAATACTGTTATCATTATTGTTCGTATCACGCTGATGGAGAGTCTTAAAAAACTGAACACACTTGGTCTGACCAATCGTGTGTGGATTCTCTGGGTTCCTGCATCGGCTCCCTTTATCGGGCCAGAGCCCGTCTGTGGTATAGGAAGGGGGGCAATATCCACTTTGGTCAAAGGAGAAGAGGAAGTCCGCAGGGAACTATATTGGGAAAATCTACCTGGTCTGGAGCACTCCAACGACTAAAATGCTTTAGAGATTGCATGGGCTTATTAAATAATAACATAAGAATTATCACAGAAATTCTTACAGGACACTGCTGGCTAAACTACCACCTGACTAAACTGGAAACTTACTCGGTTGAATGCTGTAGATTCTGCAGAGTAGAAAAGGAAACTGCAAGACGTATTTCGGAGCAGTGGCCGGCGGAAGTGCATAAACGCAAAAGAAATCTAAGCGAATTTCTAATAACGTATTGCAATATTCATTCCAAAAATTTGGGGTCAATAGTAAATTTTATCACAAATGGCGTCACAATAGATCTCAAGATCGTAGAGCTCTATACCCAATAATATTAATAATATTAATAAGAATAATGGGTATTGTTCGTGTTAGGGTTGTCATTATGGGTTCGGTTAGGTTGATTTTTGCAGACTTGTCAACGAGAAAAATAGAATTAGGCCTATTGGGTCTACTGTTATACCACCTATCTAAAAATGAAGTCAATTAGTCAATTTATGATAGCTTACCAGCTTACAGATCGCCATCGATAGCAAGACAACCAAAGAAACTTTTAGGAAAGCAGCGTCGTCTTGTTCTTCTCTCAATTTCTCCCCTATCATCCGTTATCATAGTAGCTTAAATTATCATAATTCAGTTCATCGAAACTTCGACCTAACCCATTACATAGGTGATTATGACTCCGTCAACAGAAATTCTCAAGGTTCTCTATTCAGGCAAAAATGACTGGAATTCCCAAAATAACCAAACAATAATTGTATATAAAATTCAATAAACTTATAACAAGTACACCAATCGACCTGGAAATAGTTTAAAAAACATGAAATTCCGATTTTTTGTGGTCCTTAGCAATAAATTTATATAAGTTTGTCTCAAAAGTTTAATGTTTGGCTCTGTAAAATTAACAGAGGCTGGCTAATGAGTTTTGTTTGTAAGTGATCGTCCAATACTGCGTAGAGAGGCAAAATCTGTTGAATTATTATTATTTTTATTAATTTTCGTAAGTGTTTTAGTCTACACAGAACGAAAATATCACCTAAAATTCTCTATATATCAGAACACAATTTATGGAATTTCTTTATGAAAACTTGATGAAAACTTTTCAATATATAACCCGTAGAATTAAGATAAAAACCTTTTCCACAAAATCTAGTAGATAACCTGTATAACTAAGATGACGTCTTCCATCTTATTAATAAGGGAATCTTGGCTTTCATTAGAATGTTCTCTTAATTTTAATACGCCGATGATCTTATCAATTTGAATTATTTTTTCATATAATATATACGACGCTATTCTTTTAAACGGTTTTCTATTTAGTTCTCCCAGATTTACTTATAAATATAATAATTTTAAATAATTATATAAGTATATTAGTAAAACAAGTTCGACATTTGTATATTTATATACAAAATTAATCGCGTTTTATTCGGCTTTAGTAACTAAACGAAGTTTTGTAGAAAAATAAAAGTCGAAAAGTTCTCAACAGGTGGCGCTCTAGGCACATAGTTCGTTTTTTTAGTGCAATTTAATTACAGTTCCACACGTGGCGTAAAATCACATATTGCTAAATGACGACTGGCCATATTTGGATAAAATTTGCCATATATAAGCAGTTTTTTAATTGGAAGTGCCACCTTTTTTAAATGTTAAGTTATTAAAGTAATTACTGAAACCAATTATTGCAATATGGGTATCAAAAGAGAGCCTCATTTTCAAAATATATTGAATGTAGGTTGTCACCTATTAAGTGAAACCAATAAGTCAAAATTACTTTCTTTTTTATAGGCCACCTCTTTCAAAACTGAAACTTTGCAGTAAGCTTTATAGCTAACTTTTATATCTGAAAAGCCGAATTTATTACATTTTACAGAAGTTATATGATATAATAAATAGGGTATGGTGGTCAAACCGTTCGTTTTGCTAGAACTAAGTTTGTAGATTTATTTTGAAGTGGATTGCCGCTTTTCAAAAAGTTTAATTTAATAAAATTAGACACAAGTATATAAAATATTAAAATATGAGTTTCATTCATACCTGTATTTTAGAGAGGATTGCCACCTGTTTGAACAGTAAAATTTAATTAAATGCTACCCAAATTATACGTAGGAGAAGCCGAAATGCGTAGCGTCGAATATTTGTAAACACCATATTTACAGTTAAATTTGGTTCAAACACAAAATACGTACTCGCCACATACATATGTAAATAAAGTATTCAGATCATATTTTAGCCAAATAAATAAAGTAACTTTGAAAGTTTGAGCAATAGGTGCCGCTGTAGTCGCGATATTCCTAGAAGCCGTGTTTACAGCTCGATTTCATTCAAATTCAAAACACTTATTAGCTACAAAAATATAAATATTTCATTTTAAAATTTAGCCCATAGGTGGCGCCGAACCCCAAATATAATTTATATACTTAAACGTATAGGCCCGTAGTCATAGTCCAACATAAAATCCGACTTTAGTTAGTAAAATACTAAAAAGATAAAGTCGAATTTATTTTTAGTCTTGTCATAGTCAGTTTAGTACATGGTACTAACTAATGACAACATTATCAATCAGTAAATTTGCAGAAATGGCAATGGCAATGTTAAAATAAGTTTGAAAAGAGTTTGTATGCTTTTATATAAAGATAAAAGCCAGAATTTATGTGGAATATTGTACTTCTTATGCGATATTACTGTTTATCGATTAAAAAAAACCCATCTCCAAGAGGCATACTATATCAGCTGGTATTTGTTTATTATTTGCAAATGAAAATGATTTGAAGTACAAAAAAGAGAAGATGTTTATTGAAGTTCGAAATAAATATACATATGCATATACTTATATATGAATAATTTTTGTTTTCTACTTAAGATTAGTGAGGTAGTAGTCAGAAATATTTATTAATAAATGCAGTTCTGTATGCTCTCCCTGAATTTGAAGTCGTTTCAAGAATGTCGCTGCTTTGTGCAATTGATACGGCATTAGTAGTGCTATCCAGATCCAAAACTATGAAAATATATTTCAGTATAATTAATTGTTTAGTTAAAATGTAGGACTCACATGAAAAGTTTCTTTCTTTGGCGATGTTATGAAGTACAGCAACAGCGACAACTACATTTTTTGCAGTATCTAGGTCAACCCTCAACCTCTCGAAAACTGAACGAAACTTAGATTTTATCTGTCCATTCAGGCATTCTATTTTGGAACGAGTTGCAATGTGGCTTCTATTATATCTTCAAAGAAACATTCAGAAATGAAATATTTCAGGAATAATTTTGAAAACTACTACCTTTCTTCTTTGGTTGTGGACGGATTTCTAACTGGTGTCAATAGTATAGATGAGTTAGGGTAGCCTGCATCTCCCACTAGTACACCATTGTGTTCTGATTTGCTTTCCAACAAACGAGTTTTAAGCTGACAGTTGTCCCAAATTCGAGCATCATGTCTGGAGCCGCGTGACCTTGCAACAATATCAAGGATCTTGCAATCTGCATCACATACGATCTGTGAAATACATATATATACGCCATTGTCGCATTCACTTATAAATTATGGCGTATTTTTGGTTATTTACCTGAACATTTAAGGAATAGTATCCTTTCCTATTCAGAAAGTGACCTGCCATAGTTGGGCCCACATTCTTTGAAGGGCATTTAATTCGCACATGGGTGCAGTCGATTGCTCCGATCACGATCGGAAACCGAGCTAATCGGTAAAATTTGTTCTTTACTTCGTTCAGCTCATTTCTGCTTGGGAATCGAACAAAATGTGGCAGTAACATTGCAATTCTTTTGGATATTTCTTTTACTATCCTTCCTACAGAATTCTGGGATAAACCGTGCAGATCAGCTATAATACAAGAATATGCATGGAATATCATTTAGAAAATTAAATTACACTTTATTAACATACCAACATCACTTTGATGGACATTTCTTCTTAGGAATCTAAGAGTACATAAGACTTGTGTGCTCACTGGTACCGGAAGACCTCTATTATTTCTCGGATTTACCATATTTAAAGCTCGAATAATGAACTCCACCGTGGCTTTGTCGAACCGATACCGAGAATATAAATCACTGTCTTCTAATTCAAAAGGGTTGATTCTGGTTTTATACATTTTTGGCCGTCTAATCAAAGTAGCATCACTAATGATGCTGAAATCCCGTTCAATATTATCAAAACGGCTAATTTCCTTTAATTTAAGTTTCACCAAAAAAACACAACTTTTAGCACCGAAGATGCAGATTTATAATTATTTTGACAGTTTACTAAATGGTTTAGTAACAGCTTTTCGGCACTCTAACTATAAATTCGACTTTAACCGAAAAATCCGGATTTAACTCGACTATGACTAAGATAAAGTATACTTTAAGCTAAAGTATGCTTTAACGTATTTAGATCCGACTTTTATTTGACTATGACTACGGGCCATAAAATCTTTGTCCCATTATTTCAATTTGAAGCGAAGCGCGCCGGATCACCTAATTTGCTTATAATTTTTATAATTCACAATTCTTATACATTTCTTCTTACAATTGCATATTTTTGAATAAAATTCTATAAAAATGAATAAACAAGAAGTCCTTTTGAATAAATTTTAGAAGAAATTCAGAATAAAATTAAGAAGATTTTATAGCGAAAATCTCTTCAATCTTGTTCAATTTCCCTCTCCTTGGCCAGCAAGCTTTTCTATACGTCGATCTTTTTACTCTGTTTACATGGTGCACGTGATATTTTTCAATTGAATTGTAAATTCAGCAACTTTTGATTTTTCGGGAATTTTAAAAATATTTCTTTCGAATTGAGAAGACATAGAGCTTTTCTGTTGTATTTGTTTTTATTTTTCCCCATAACCCTAATCTATCAATTCAACCGACATACAATGTCACATCCTTTACCTATTATTTAAAAGGATAGCTTACTTTTTTCATAGCTTCTCCACTTTTGTACATTTTATATTTAATGAACACCCCTTGCAGTTTATGGAATAGTGTGAACTTAAATCAATTTTATTAGCTGCTATTAAAAACGCCTACTCTAGAAATTGCACCAGGTATTCTGTGTGCATGCGGGCATATCCTGTTGAGTAAGCACCCGGGCCGCAGTTCGTATACAAACAGCACAACATGGGTAATATTTCAGTTGATTGACCGCAACTTGTGTATGTTTGCATGTACTTTATGTGCAGCTTGTCATCGAACAAAAATGCAGTAGCATCATGAGGCTGGAAAATATCAATAACGCTTTCGCTTTATATGAACATTGTGATAAAAATAAAATTCACTGTAATTTTGATAAAAATAACCTACCGCATAATGAAGTTCTGAGAAAAAACGCCAGCAAGATACGTTGAACTTTGTTGGTAAGAGTTGGATGGTGTATGTAGGTACAATGACAGCTAGCAGAAACAATAACCCGTCCTATTAAGTACTAGCTGCAGGTCCATGTCCTTTGTGCTTGACAACAACCCACCACAATCGACAAATCCAACGGCGCACCGGTAACACGACAACCATATCCGATCAACTAACCGACAAATGAAATGACAATAATACATACATACATATACAACATAGCCACAACTGCGGCAGCAGCTGCTGCTAAATAAACTCTGCACTCGTTCTGCGCAAGCGCCTGCGCGAACTTCAAAGTGGGGATATTGAACTTGACATATTTCAAGAACGTTCAATGCTCTCGTGGAACAGCAGTTAAAGCTAAAGTTTAAATCCCCAACGACCGCTTTAATTACGTGTTCCAACGCACGGCACAGCACAGCTCGACTAGACGGTTGCCAATGCCTAGGTGCACATACATATGTACATACAGATATAAGCTTGACAACGGACGCCTGACGGCAGGTAACGTGTGAACAAAGGGAACAAAGGGGCACGCAGGGAGACAAACTCAAAAAGTACAGATGCATAGGTTGGTCGGTTGAGCGGAGAGTTGTCGACTTTGTGGCGCATGCGCGCATGTGATTAGAAGGAATGCTTCTTCTTGTTTTTTTTAGGCAAACAGGTAGGCAGGATGCTTAGGTCTGATGAGGATGCCGTGCTAAAAACAGTTCACTAGCATCATTGGCTAGCCACCAAAGCACAAACAATAAGAAGCGCACACAGCAGGTATTCTAAATTGGCTTTTTTGTTAGCGTTTTTTTATTTTGTTGCAAGGTTCAACGCATTTTCTAAAATTATCTGCTACAGTGGTGAGTTGACTTAGTATATTGTATGAGTAAATTAATAATCAATTATTTTTTTATTATGTACATTAGACCGTATCAAAAAAAAAAAATAATTGAAAATGTGTCCCTCGTGTTTGAACGCGTATTAATGTACGTTGTGAGAATTTCAAAAAATTTTCGACACCTTGAAAAAACCGTTAAATAGAGGTTTTTTCTTTTATTTGATCTTCGATTTTGATGAAAAAAAAATAGTAGCAAAGGTATTAACCAAAGGCACATTTCGCCCATAGAAACCCTTCATCTATCAGGTCAATTTCAGTATTTATCCAAGCTTTTTCGAAAAATGACACCCTGTATTAAGAGATATTATTACAACAATAAGCATCATAATACTTAGATTATATATGTATATGGCTTTATATTTTATTTTATATTTTATTTATAAAATCGAGAAAAGATACAAAAAATAACCAATTTTGCTGGATGCCGAAAAATAAAATTTTAATATTTAAAATCCTCACTGGGCACATTTTCAACTTTTTTAACTCCAACAACAAGCCAAAGTAAATACATATAAATTGATTTTTTTCATTTTTATTTTAAAAAAGTTACAGAATTTTGACATTTCAAAATCGAAAAAATCAAAATCATCATATTTTAAAATGTTTGCTAATTTTTTTTATGTAATACCTGTAACTGATTTAAGAAGATACTGACCTATTCAAACATGTGTTTTGTTTTCTAAATATGAGTTTTTGAATAAAAAAACAACTATTTGTAAATTTATTTTTCATTCTCTGAATTATTTTTGCTAAACAAATATTAAATACGTGCTAGTTTGTTTTAAAGCTGATATTTGGAGCTATAATAACATCTGGCATATATGTTTCATTTAAAAATCCGAGTTATAATAAAATAAAATTTAGATACGCCATTTCGAAAAAATCAAGCTTTTTTACGTTTAAAAATCGGAGCTATAATGAAATAACATTTAGATGCAAGACTTGGAAAAAAATCAAGCTTTTCTGCACTTAAAAATCGGAGTTATAATAAAATAACATTTAGATACAATATTTGGAAGTAAAATCCCAAAACTTCCAAAAATCGAAAAATCAAGATTGTTTATTTAGTTTTTGGCTCCATTTTTTTTTATACAACACCTCTAACTGCGCTTTCAAAGCGATGTTTTTTCTTTTCAAATATTTATATGAATTTTAGAAGTTCGAAAAAAGTTCGAAATATAAACTTGAAAAATTTGGAAGATTGTGTAATTTGGCATTTTGCAAACAAAAGTTCTGACCAAAATTTATCCAAATCAAAAAAGGTCAAAATTCGAATTTTTTCCATAAATTCAAAACTTTTGAAGCAATATATCTAGGCATATAGTCGCCGAACGCGAACATAACTAGTCCCGAAATGATCTTGCAATGGAAAACAAGTCCCAAAATGTTCCGAAGTGGTTCTAAACTATCCCGCAATGGTCCCGAAATAGACCCGAAATGATTCTAAAATTGTTCTGAAATAACTAGTCCCAAAGCCGTTAGAATGATTTTATCGGCCCAATATTTTTACCCTAACTTGCTACTTGCAGGAAAAATGAATGTACCGATTTTGTCAACGATTCCATTCTCTTTTGAATTTATGCAAAAAACAAATCGAATCCACTGGTCTATCTCGAAAAATAACTAAAATAGATTGCAAACTGATTTGATCATCTTGAGTTAACTCTTAGTAAGGAAAGGGACCTAAGGGTTTACGGGAGTGCCGGAGTGCTCTTTAACTTTTTTGATATAATTTGTTTGTTTATTTATTTATCTATTTATATATTTATGTCTAATTAATATAAACAGACACTTGAATCTAAAGTACTAAATAAATACTAAGCTAATTATAACTCAAAATATATTTTTTATTTAAATTTAAATACGAATTTAGTATAAGATAAATATAAATCTTAAAAATATGAGAAAGAGTTACGCTCAGATAGAGTTCTATTTATCTGGGCATTTATTTCGTACACTAATTCGAACTCTGGCTAGTTCTGGTGGTAGCAACCGCACACTTGGAACTCAGTCAGTAGTGGAGATTCTGAAGTTCAATTGGGTTATCTTAAAAATTATTATTTTTTTTTATTTATTATCGGGGAAAACATGCATTTTTGTAAGTACACGTAAAATGTTATTATATTGGAATTCAATCTTGTAGGCAAAATTTTTGCCAACAACCTACATATTGCCTGACATATTGCGATTATTAAAAACAAATACAAAAAAATTATCACCAATTTTAAAAAATTTTTTTTTTTGTTTTAAAAATATGTATATTCTTTTAATTGCTCCAACAATTATGCTTTTTATCAAACAAAAAATACGTGCTGCTCTTTTTCTTGAAGATATGAATAAAATCCGGCGGCCGCCGTAGCCGAGTGTGTAGCGTGTGCGCGCTTCATTCGGTAGGTCCCAGGTTCAAATCCAGACCGGGACAAGCAACATCCAAAAATTATAGAAAAAGTTTTTTTCTAATAGTGGTTGCCCCTCGGCAGGCAACGGCAAACCTCCGAGTGCATTTCTGCCATGAAAAAACTTCTCACAAAAACATTCACCGTTCGGATTCGGCGTAAAACTGTAGGTCCCTCAATTTGTGTTACAACATCAAGACGCACACCACAAATTGTAGGAAAAGTTCGGCCCAAATTGCTTAAGCGGTTATAGCGCCAATTAAGTAAGCACCTAATGAATTAAATCCTAATGGATCGACCATTTAGACCACTGCCCTCTTAATATAATCAGAACCAACGCAAAACTGTCATACTCATTTCAATTATTTCATTTTATAGGTCAAATTTACATTTATCTAAAAATTCCTCAATATAATTCATAAAATGTTCGCACTAATTTTGTCGCACCACTGATTCATCCGTTTGGCTACACTGTACTCTATTTATTGAACCCTCGGCCACGCGATAACCAACCGAACAAAATGCAATTAAGAGTCTGCCGTTGCCGCTATTGTCTGTGCTGAATTTGCTGTTACTCGTATTTGCTGTCAACTACTTAGGTTGATTTTTTAATTTGTATTTTATATTTGCCTTCCCAACTACGAGTATGTCCAGACCAATGAACGAGCCATGGAGCAGCTAACTTGATAATAATACATACAGGACCGGTGATGTTGAACTCTATTGAACTTTTCATAATGAATCCACAGTGCTTGGATTCAGCCATTGGATGTGTAAGCTCTACGCAGCATTCATCTAGGGTCATTGCATCCGTGTACGCTTGCACCCATCCGGTCTCCTTTTGTACAAATGGGAAAAACAAAAACGACAAAAAAAAAACCCTTCATGACATGCAATAAAATAACAAAGCAGAAGGGACACAACCTGGGACACTTGCGAGTACAATGTTCTGGAATTCATTTAGATCTCGTTACGAACTTACTTTGTTAGTGAAATGTTAAACCTAGCAAAATCCACAACATTCGATGGTACGAAAATCAGCGTATGAGTCAAGCGCGTTGTTGTTGAAGAAAGAATTAATAAATATGTATGTAGATATGTAAGGTGGTGATTAAGGGATATGTGCATAATTGTCATATCTCAAGCACCATAGCCTGATCACCGCTGCGAAAGCCAATTGGTTATATTTCAATTGTATGCATGTATGTGTGTATGTTTGATGCTATTGGCTCTGGGCTTGTCAACGACTAGTAAGTAATTTGTTAACTTGGCTTGTTTACTATGTAGTATCATAAACTATTTATTTGTAGGCATCCTTTCTTATAGCAGTGGAGAAGAAGATCACTTTTAGATAATGTATTTAATTCATAAATAACGATTTTATTTTGAACAATGTAGTTTCTGAAATATTGTAAATAGCTTTTAGTCTAAGAAGAGTGATAGTCGGATTTGAGAGGAAATATTAAATAAGTATGGAAGAGTCTCAATTCGGGTGCAACCGAATTTTAAATCCACAGCGAAGTTTTTATTTCAAATAAACCCCTTCTTGTTGTGTGCAATCAAATTAAAAAAATGTATATAAAAAATTCAATGTGTGTCCTTTATAAGCGTCCAAAGTACTCAACAGATCTTTATGAAATTTTTGCAGCAGTCGCATGTCAGCCTCAACATTTGGTATGATATATATGTAGAAATTTGGAAAAGTGGGCGGTGCCATGCCCTCATGGAAGAGAAAATTTGAATTCGTCTTATATTCGCAACTATTCGGTGCAGATGAATAATAATGAGATATATTCATACATATTTCTTATAGTTACATATTTATCTGTGTTTAATTTTGGTAAAATGAGCTGTGTTACGGCCTATATAATAAAAAAGCCAAATTTCTTATAACAACCGCAACCGTTTAATGCAGATGCGGTAGTTGGCTTTCATTACGCGATATAAAAAATCACTGCCGCTAAAGACGTTTTAGATACTTCAAAAAGTAAGAATCATAAACTACTTTCTGTTAAATGACATAAGTCCGACATTCGCCAATTCAACATGGAGAAAGCTCTTGGTATCTCCGCATTGCTAAGTAGATGAATTAAAAATATAAAACTTAATTTCTTAACTCTTACAAAAGGTACTCTGCTCTCTTTCCTCTAGTTGTCGATTGCTAAAGTAATTTTCATCCGAAGAAATGAAAACGTTTTTTTTTTCCACTGAATTTCTATTCCTGTTATATCAGCGCCACCACAATATTTTTTTTTCTTTTTCGAAAGCATCAACAGTCTGCTAAGTTTTACTTACGCCAGTCGTACCTTTGCTTTGCTCAGCGTTGCCAGCTAGAGAGCCCAAGTAAAGCCTTCACCTAGTCCTCTCTACGTAGAGATGGGTTTCCTCTTTCTGAGTCACCACCAGCGGCTACCGCGTTTAATACTTTCAGGACATTTTCTTCCATACGTACAACTTGACCTCGACCGCTAAAGCTGAAGCAGCTGAAGTAGTATGTCTATGCTGTCATAAGGCTCATATGCATAGCTCATCGTTTCATGGTCTACGGTATACGCTGTCGCAACCAAAAATCATTCTCTCGAACACTCCAATGGCAATCTCATCCGATTTTGACAGCGTCCAAGTTTCTGGGCCAGACAATAGCACGCGCATGAGAGACTTATAGAGTGTGGTTTTCGTTCGTCGAAGAGAGAGAGCCTTGGACTGAATAGGCAGTAGCAGTTGGCAGGTAGCAGTTGTTGGCAAGAGAGATTATCTGTTGGATTGCGACTCTGGCATAATTATTGGTATTGATGCTGGCTTCCAGATAAACTAGGCTCTCCACTTTTTCGAATTTTTAATTGTCATCAGTGACATATATCACATTTTCCAATGGTGATACTACTTCCAAATAACTTTCAAGAGATTTTGCGATTTTCGCACTACCATAATATGAAGAATAAATAGGGAATAAATAGAGTTTCACTATCAAAAATATGGGATCAACATGACAAAATTTAAATATCAAAGAAATTTATCTGTTTTCAATGCAACAGTATATACATAAAACGCCACATTTTAATATTTTCTTAAGTATGTACATGTATATATTAATTTTAGAAGCATTTAGAAATCAATATATCTCCAGTTGTCTCATAATATATATTTACATATATAAACTTAATATTTGCAAGTAAAAATTGAGCCTTTATTTTTTATAAACGTTAAAAATTTAATACACCTATCGTTTTAGTATTTTAGTATGAACGTCTCTCACTCCCACTCTCTTTTTCCATCCAATAGGAAAACCCACTAACTCTGGCAGTTATTTCGCGTATTTGAGTCTGGTGGCCCGCCTTTTCGTCTGTCAGCTGTTCATCTGCCCATGATTCGTTTTTTTGCCATCCTAAATGAGAAGATTATGAGACGCTCTGATTGGTCACCCGATAGTGTTTCATATTTTATTATCTTTGGTTATCAAGTCATAAAATTGAAGATTTAGAATCGCAATGCTCTGCTAAGACAATCGATTTCTTAGGAAACTTTTAAATATTGAATCATGGTATCGAAATTCGAACACATACTTTAAGCAAAGACAATATGATATTGAAACTCTTAATTTTTAAAATTAAAAACTGTCTTTAAGTTAGATTTTGTGGTGATTTCACAACATGTTTTCGGGTTAAAAAGTGGTGGATTTCAATTACAACCAATGGTAGCTCATTTTTCGCGTGCCATCTATTCATCGGTACGTTGATTCGGTTTTGTTACCAGCTCAAACCACGAGTTCAGGGGACGCTCTCAGCTGGTAAATGAGAGAGTTTCGTATCATATTTCGTATCTACCCTTGTCAGTGGTGCTGGAGCCAACACGCGAATTCGCTAACTGTTTATTTAATGACAGGAGGTACATCGTTTTGCCCTCGTTTACACAGTCCAAGAATTATAGAATACAAGATTACGCTGATTGATCTCAAGTTCGGAGAGTAGCTTGGCTGTCACCTGATTTACCGGAGAGAAATGAGAGGAAACACTTTCGTATACATGTTAGAAAGAATGCATACTAAAATTGTTAAACAGGTTGCAAAGAATACATATGAATACGAGTATATGTACATACACACACTATTTTTGTAAACAAAATCTGTTGTGACGTAGAAATCCTCAAAATTTAGTTAGCGATACCACAATCTGCGCCGCCTTCTGAATTCTTTTCACCATACACAGAGCCATTCGCTGTGTTTTCATGCATATCTTATATTTTTTCTTCATAATTTTGATAGTCTAAAATGGTAGTAGCAAACTCGAGATACCGTATGCCAAGCGCGATAACTCCAATACCTTATTTTTAAATGCAACGCTGTTATTTCCGCTCACACTTTTTATAAATAATTTACTGATTAGTTGCACAATGAATAGACTTACCATGAACTAATCAGGTTTCCGTATTTACATAGTTTTACACACTATTTAAATATAAAAAACCTTAACATAATCCAAAATTGTTGAATTTGAAGTAAAAAATATTGGACATTTTAATTAAAGCACCCATAATGTAGCAATGAAGGCAACGAGGAAGTGAATATAATGAATGTTGTTTACCACACAAATCAATGTCTAGCGAATAACATCATCAAAACATATTGTTTTCCAATGATATTACAGCAAACGTTCTGGCATTGCATTGTTACAAGAGTGCTTCTTTGAACAATGACCTGTAATTTTTGTTTGTTTTTAAGTCTAATATAATTTAAATAAAGTTACATATATTCAGTCTTAAGGTTATTACACCAAATGGCCGAAGGACGATCAACGAACGATGCTTTGTTATTATGTTCTTTTTAGTTATTTGTTTACAATATTACTTGTAGTTGCTAGATTGTTTTTTATGTACAGACATATATTATCTAAATGTAGCTGTGTATTTTACAGATTAATAAAAAATATATAATGTATGCAAAGATACAAATTAGTATAATCGAGAAAAATCGTAAAGTGTATAACGAGGTTGTTGCAATTCGAGGGTTATAATAACTTTTAGAAGACCTTTTCAGGTTAAGGTTTTTTCAAGTTCCAATGCTAATTGTTTTATTTAATTTACATAAAATGATAATTGATAAACAATAACCAAATTCGATTCAATTAATTAATTTTTAGGAAACAAAACAATAAATAATTTATTTCAAATGCATAAGGGCACTCTTAAAACGATTGCCTTAGTTTTAAGAATCATATAAAACTCGTCAACTGGCGCCAATTTAATATGCTTATACAAATGTAAAGGTGACCCATTCCCAAATTACCAACGGTATCTAAATTATCGGAAATATTTTTAAACAGAAAATAAAATTGGCAATTAAACATTTCAGCGTCGTTAGTCGGCATGGCTTTTCGATAAAGTAAGACATTGCATTTTGATATCAAATTAAAGAAATTTTGATTTAACCCTTTTCAGCCTCTTTGTTTCGTCTATTTAGTGTTTTTTGTCTTTTTATTTTGCCTATTTAGCTTTTTCTCGAAAAGTTCTGTTGCCAGCACTGATTGCTTCATTGCGACCTCTGGCATTCCGCAGGAAAGTCAGTCAGACTCATTTAATCTTCAAACAGATCTTGATAGTGGTGTTGTAAAAAATAAATTAAACTTAAATAAAAGCAGGTATTTTCAGAGATCGTACTCAAAATGTCAAAACGGTGGAACGATCTCCTAAGCAGCTGTTCAGGTATTTGGAGAACAACAGCTTTTTCAGTTTTAGTTCAGAAACTTGCAGTTCATATTCATAATTTCCATTTCAAATTCAGGAAATCGCAATTGAAGTTCAGAAAATTACAATTTAAGTTCAGAATTTCCACTTTTATTTCAGAAAATTACAGTTCAAATTTAGAAACTTACAATTCAAGTTCAGAATTTCCATTTCCATTTCAAATTCAGAATTTTCATTTTAAATTCAGAAAATTACAATTCAAATTCAGAAGTTCTATTTCAAATTCAGAAAGTTGCAATTCAAAATCCGGACTTCCATTTTAAATTCAGAAAATTTCAATTCAAATTCAGAAATTTTCATTTCAAATTCAGAAAGTTGCAATTCAAATTCAGAACTTCCATTTTAAATTTAGAAAATTACAAGTCAAAATAAACTCGAAATTTATTTTCTTCTTAGTATTTAAGCAACGTAATATTTTCTAGTGTAATAATGAAAAACTAAAAAATTAAAAATGTACGACTATATTAGCACCCGGGCTACAACTTCATTTATGAAAGATGAGCGAGACCCCTTTTCACATATATTACTGTCTAAAATGCCATTAATTTGATAGCCATTTAAAATTTTGTATTCCTATTTTTTGAATTACTTAGAATTCTAGTTCAAATTGCTCCTCATTATACAGAAAAAAACCAAAGGTAAGGCGTACGGATATCTAGACATTAAATTAAATGCAATTTATTTGTTTATTTATTTATTTAATTATTTATTTATTTATTTATTGATTTATTTCTTTCAGTCTACAGAAAAATATCTAACAGACTAATTACATTTAATTGAATACAGTAAAGAGATTAATAGCGAAATAATGTTGCATTTATTCTGTCCCTCGATGAATTAAATTGCTGATGAAAGTGAAATTGATACGATGAAATTTTGTTTGTTCTTTTCTCATATAAAAAATGCAACATTTTCGCAGGAGACATTTAAAAGATTAATTTAATTTACATCAAAATAAAAAGCAAATGGCAAGTTGCCAATCATTGAATTTTTGAGTTTGTAACCATAGACAAATGATTGACCTTCACAAGGAAATGGAATCTGGTGAATGCTATAAATAGCATTGTGTGAGTTCTTAATACAACATAAACCTGTATACCAACGAATTACTCAAGCCAAGAAGGAAGCAGTGCCTCTTAATCCCAAAAATTACCGAGGAATCAGCTGAATTTAAGCTCAGAAACCTGATGGAAAACCCAACTTATCAGCATATTTTTTATCATATCAACAAAAAATTATATAGCCAATTCGACCTTTTCAAACACGTGGCAACCCTCTTTAAAATATAGCTAGTTATAAAGCTTCTTCGCTTCAGCAAAATGAGCCGCTTGTTATTCATATTTTAATACTTTATATACTTTTGTGTAATTTAATGAAATTTGACTTTTCAAACAGGTGGCATCCCTCTCCAAAAAATATATGTATTAATCTTTTTCTCACCGAGACGAACCGTTTGAATATTTCACATAATTTGTGTACAATTTGATTAAATTCGACTTTTCAATCAAGTGGCAGCTTTCATAAAAGTTAGCTGATAACTTCAATCCTGAGGGGTGCATCAAATATTTCAATATTTCATATAGCTTGTATGAATTTTAGATAATTAAATTAGATAAATTTGAAACAGATAGCAACCCATCAAAGAATATACTTTACGACCTATTCTCATACCTACCAAATATCCATACAAAATTTTATAAAAATCGGGCAAGCCGTTTCGGAGGAGTTCGACAGACACAGACACCTTGACACGAGATTTTTACATATTATTATTTTTATAGTTTTATGGTAAAAAAACTACCAGTTTAATTTTTAATGCAAGTAAAAAAAGTCATTGAGTTTTAGTTCGAGATTTTTACATTAGCATCAAATTTCTGTATGTTTTTCTTTCAATTGCATTTTAAATAATTACTGAAAGCAATGCCTCGACCGTATTTGGTAGAGATTGGTACGGCGGTTGCTGAGATAAATGATTTTATCATAAGTGGGCAGTGCAACATTCCCTTTTATCAAATTTTTTTGTTTACCTTATCTTGTACTTAAATTCAACTTTACTAACCAATTTTCAATAATTTACCAACAAATTTTAGTCTTTGCGCTTTTCAAAAATATCTCCACCTTCAAAATTTTGAGCAATCCTGGTACTATAGCACCCTGAGCTTATATTTATTTTATATATGTATTTTAGAAAAATTTTAAATCTTTACCTAAAGCACTGTGTCTACCGAATCGGATAGAGATTGGTAAAGTGATTAGGTTAGGTTAGGTTGGAGTGACAGTCACCTAGGCCAGTATTAGGTTCATTGTGTTACCACAAAGAAAAGTTTTTGTACCATCCAAAAAGAAATTACCCCTTACTAAACCAGTTTGCCTCATTGATGAACTTCAACAGACAATTTACCTCGGTGCTTGAAACCTTACTAAGGCCATCTAGAAACGGTGATCCCAGATATCGCATTCTGCTTTTACACAGTGCAGGACACCTACAGAGTAAAGCCAAGATCGTTTCCTCCTCCTCGTCATTCTTGCAGCTCCTACAGCATCTTCTGAAGGGCACGTATACCTATCAGACAGTGCCCTGTTAGAGCATATTCGAAATGTTTTCCCTTTTTAGAGAGAGAACGCTGCGCGATCGTTTCCGATACCATTTAGGCCACGTCTGCCTTGAGATTCGACTGGCCGTATTTTGCCTCCATCTATTGTCAGCTTGTTTATATGTACAATCTCAGTGTAGCAGTTTGCAAGTGGCAAACGGCATACCAATGCGTTCTTTATCCTGAAGAATCTGCTTGGTCGTACCTTGTCTTGCAAGTTCATCTGCCATGCAGTTTCCCTCTATGTCCCGGTGACCAGGGACCCAAATGAGGTACAGTCTGTTCTGCTTAGCCATCTCCTGTAGAGATCGGCGGCAGTCCAGCGCGATATTCGAGTTAAACGTGAAAGAGCTCAGAGCTCTGATTGCAGCCTGGCTGTCACTAAAAATGAAGATGTCTCTTCCTATAATCCCGGTTCCTATCTTCTTCACCGCTTTCATGATAGCTGAGATCTCAGCCTGGAAGAGGCTGCAGTGATCTGCTAACCTAAAGGAAATTTGCAGGAGAGGGTTTCGTGAGAAAACGCCCCCTCCTACCTGATTATCGAGTTTCGAGCCATCTGTATAGATGACAATACTATCAGGTGGAGTACGAAACTCAGGTTTCCACTCCTCCCTGCTTGGAATTCGTGTAATAAAGTTACTTTCATTTACCGATGTCCAAGCACACCGGTCTGTGGTGCTCGGAATAGAGCAGAACTTGTTCAAAATACTAGAGTGCCCTTGGCTTTCAGGGTGCCACTGGGATGTCTCTCTTAGTCGCAAAGCAGTCATCGCTGCCGTCTGTTGTCCGACTAAATCTAAAGGAAGGAGGTCTAAAATGGCGTTCAAAGCCTCATTTGGCGTGGTTCTGAGCGCCCCACTTATGCAGATCATACTAGATCTTTGCACCTTGGTGAGTAGCCTGAGGTTAACCTCTCTATCTAATGCAGGCCATCATACGATCACCCCATATAGGAGAATTGGTCTGACGGCCGCTGTGAAAATCAACCGACAGATCCGGGGATTAAGACCCCATTTCCTGCCTATGGCTCTCTTACATGTGTAGAGGGCTATGGAAGCCTTTTCATGACATTGAACCAGGTTCTCTTTCCAGTTCAACTTCCTATCTAAAACAACGCCTGGTAAAGTGATTACTATGATTAAACATTTTATCATAAGTGGGCAGTGTCATGCCTCTTCTCAAAAATTAATATTGTAACTTATTTTATTATTTACTTAAATATAACTTTTATTAAGGAACTTTCAATAATTTTGCTACAGTATTTAGCGAGAAATATGGGGTTTTGCATTTTTCAAAAATGTCTTAACTTTGGCGATGAATTATAAAGCGCCCTGTTGTTGGAATACCCAATATTTCTATTTATTTTAAATCTTATGTTGTATTAGAAAAATAAATAAGGACTCCAATGTTTTTGTGCTCTAGCTTAGTTTCCTTTTATACAATAAATTGCAATATACATATGTACATATTCCTTCATTGAATTTTTCGTTAATCATTGTCTATTTGGTCGCTTGGTATTCGATGATCGGACATATGCACCAATTTACACATTTCGTTGGTAAACTGTCGATTAGATGCGATTGGCATTCACAACATATACTACGCATAGACATCTGTGCGTATGTATGTATTTGTAAATATATTCGAAATTTGTATACAAATATTTAAATACCTTGACATCTTTCATAGTCGCAGTTAGCGTTCATTAAACCCGTTCGAATGCGGCGGTGATACGCAATAAAGACAAAGGAAAGAAAAATAGTAGCAACAACAACTACAACAACAACAATTGCAGAGAACAGCTATGTACATATGTACGTCGTAGACTGGTCCCAAGTCGGCGATGCAACAACGCTCAAAGCAACTTAAGTGATCAAACAAGCTCAAATGCCAAAAATCAAATACAAATCAATTCGAAAAATTTAAACGAAGCGCTTACTTAAATATCTATGTACATATGTTATGCTAATGGCGTAGCGCAAAGAGCAGCAAGCAAATTGATGATGACCGAATACAGTAATTTTCCGATTTAACGGACATTCGAACATTTTTTCTATTGAGCACCTTGCATACATATATAGCCAATGGGAGGAATGAGGCTGCGTTTAGGTTAAACAAATAATTCTGAACAAAAAGTTGCAAAGAAAAATTTAAAATTTATTTACTTAATTTAAAATTAGCTGTCGTATGTCGGAGAAACCATTTTCCCAAGCTGGAGAGAGAAATGGTGCCCGAAAAAAATATCTAAGAGAAGTGTAACAATCCCTTCGTGCAGCAATGCCAGTGGTAAAAAAAGAACCAAGGAATTTTATAGGGAAATCGCGAAATCCACGAGCTTTTCGAAAATTTATATGCACCATACTCATTACTAGTTTTTGTTTTCAAAACCAGTGTTTCATACGTACATCTTTCGAAAAGTTTTTAAAGTTCTGTAACTTCAGTCTCATCTCAAGCCACTAAATTTGAGACTATCAATTAGAGACATTTTTGTGACTTGTGCCGATTTTGGTATTCAGTCAGCAACAGCTTCGAAAAATTCACCACAGACTGTGGTGAAAGCAGCAGAGGCAATCAGCTGATGGTATGTTTAGCTAAAGGTACACCAAATACATTTTCATTTCTTTGTCAACAGCATTATTGCCCTTTAATTTTGCGCGTAAAATTGACATTTAAATTGATCGTTATAAACTCTTATTACTGCATTTCATGTGACCGATTATTTAAAATAAAAATTAGAGCTATCAGTAATCGATAAATGGAGCTTCCCATCTAACAAAATAGCAGAACAAAATACATAAGCAAATGTAAACAAATTTTTTTTTATTATACGTGTTGAAAATTAAGTATTATTTTTTACAAATTTAAGCAAAATATAGCGACCGACCAAGTGGCATATCGAGTGCTACTTCAATTTCGCGTTCGTTCAACACCTTCCTCAATTTCTTTGTTTTCTGATCTGCTCAGAACCATCTGAGAAATTCCGACTTTGATTTTAGACAAGAAAAGTCTTAATTAGTGACGAAAGATTGCTTACAGAATACCGGCATAAGTTTTATTTTATTTTAGACGAAGTGGATCGTTCTCACGACAAGAAAAATTCTGCTTGATGCCTTATTAATTCTCGATAGCCCTCCATTTCAGCCTAGATAAGCAAGTGATAAAATTTGAGTGCTTTCTAGTATGCCGCCAAATATTCCAACACTTATTCAGCGAATGGAGCAAAGAGCAAATTGACTGTTGAAGCTACGATACTTTTGAAATTTTATACCGATATTTTTTTACTCGTAACTTTTAAAAGGATATTTTTTTGAATCGTGTGGTTGAGCTCTAGTAGCGTATCGGATTTGCTAAAAAAAAAATTATTTACAGAAGAATATGGTCAATATTAACTTCACGCTGTGAGCTAATCCCTTTTAAGTTTTAGGTGAAGTGTCAACTTTGCTCAGGTTCGAAGTTCCAAAATTAGAAAAATAAAATATTAAATGATGGACCGAAAGGAGTACCAATTTTTCAAATTGAATCGGAAAATTGAGAATAATAAGCTAGCGATCTAATTGGTACTTAACTATGCAAAAACTTTCTGAAGGGCAAAGATAGCATTTTATAAGAAATTGTGACTGATCTTCGTCTTTAATTTTGTACCGATATTTTGGATACTGAGTCTTTATAATTCGATATTTTCGATATTCTTGGGGCGATATCGCGTCCATAGCTGCACAACAAATGTAAACGTCTATCAAAACTTTTTGCAACTCAAGGCCAAGATATAAGTGAGTTTTGGGAAATAGTGGAATAAGACTTTGAATGAATTTCGATAAGAAAAACGACTTAGCATTTTCATCATTGGTCTGACAATTATTGTGTTCGTTAAATCGGAAAACTACTGTAAATAAATTTGGTGATGGGCATGGTAATTTTTGAATAAAAAAATCATTTGAAATACTTTCGAATCAATAGTGAGCTATACTAAACTAATTTTTTTGTCTTGGTATGAACTAAACTATACGTATTTAATCGTTTATTAAGATGATCACAGTGGGGACCATAATAACTATACCGAACTTCCATTAACATTTTTAAGCCACGGCTATAGTTTTAGCATATAAAAAAATTATGATTTAATTGTTATTTTGTGGTCTTAATTTTTCAATAAAATGTGATCAATATTTTGTGATCTTTATTATTTCGATACAAAATAATCGTTATTTTTGTATTTACATTATTCCGATCATAATAACACACCAAAATTTGTAGGCGATGGCAATAATAGCAAAAACACCAATAATGCGATTTATGTTTTATAAAGTAAAAAGTATTCTAAATAAAAATCAGGATAGATTTACATAGCATATGGCATACGGATTAGATTGATATATTCAATTTTTGTTCTGAACTATTTATTCCCAATTGTTTTTTATTCGAAAAAAATTAAAATAACAATTTTTTTCAGGCTATAATTCTCTTTCAACTTCAGATGTATAAAACATCTGAAAAGCCTAACTAGTGGCTGAAAATTAATATATAACCAGATATAGCATTTCGGTGTCTCTTACATAAAACTTGTGCTTGTAATTTAATTAAATTTGACTTTTCAAACAGGTGGCAACTCGCTCAAAAATATACATATAAACCTTGGCTCGCCGGGATGAACAGTTTTTCACTCATGAATATTTTATATACTTGTATTTAATTTAATTAAATTTGACTTTTCAAACATATGGCAACTCTCTTTGAACCTTCTTCTCAGCGAAACGAACTGTTTGACAACGATATTATAGCATTACATATAACTTATGTATGATTTAATTCAATTCGACTTTTCAACCAGGTGGCAACCTTCTCAAAAATTTAGTTATGAACTTTCTTTTCGCCGAGACGAACCCTTCGATATTTGTATGTAATATTTCGTATTACTTGTGTTAAACTAAATCCAATTTGACATTTGAAACAGGTGGCATCCCATTTCAAAATATATATATATGTAAATTTGAACCCTCTTCTCGCCGTGATGAACCATTTCATGTCCATATTTGAATATTGCTATGACTTGCGTATAATTTAACTAAACTTGACTTGACTTGACAAACAGTTGGCAACCCTCATAAAAGTTAGCTATGAAGCTGCTTTCCGAGACGAACCGCTTGACATCCATGTTTTAAAATGTCATATAACTTGTGTATCATTTATTTAAGTTCGATTTTTCAAACAGATGGCAACACGCTCCCAAGCATAAAATATACTTTACGACCATTTCTCATACCTACCAAGTTTACATATATAATATATATAATATATATATAATAATACATAAAAATCCAGGCACATCAGAAGGCACCTCCCTGAACCAATGGACGAGATCCAGCCTCACATAACCCAGCCGCTAGATCCGACAGCGTACCGGCAGGTCCTCCCCAACATCCACAAAGAGCCACCATCGACTCTCGCCTTGTTAATGCCGTCATAGAAGCCCAACCACCACCAACTGCAGACGAATTAAGAACTGGATATTGTAGTTAGTCTTAACTCCTACCTATCCGGAATCCACCCCGACATACCAAACACAGGTCTGGCATATGGAGATTCTCCATCAACTCATCAACCCATCGAAACAGCACGTTTTCTGGGCGTCCTCATAGATGAGTTTGACGACAACGACCTTTACACATGGTCGTTATTTACGGGGCGTGACTATCCGCTACAACAACAACAACAACAAACAGTAAGAAAATGTGTCTTAAAATAAGTGGCCCAAAGTTCGCTGGGTACATCCTCTCAGATTAGAAAGAAAAGTGTTTTTTTCTAAATATTTATTTGAACCTTTAAATTTCATTAATTTACTTTCTAAAGTTGTCTTAACGTCGTCATTTTGTTTTTAAATAAAATGCTATTATTTACAAAAATCAATGTTTTAGTGGAACCCTCGGGTTTTTCTAAAAAACTTTACCCAAATTCTACAGAACAATTCGTCGCACAACAGCTGTAAAGCTTCTACACTGCTACTCGTAAATATTGTATGTATATTCATAGTTACATATATGGCATACGCCTTTAGAGCAGTTATATCTGCAAACCACTGGCAAACGATCGATTTGCATCTTTGAGTTCACTTATCAAAACAACAAATATTACAAATTACACAACGCACGCAAATTCCAAGGCATGCGAACAGTTCACTTCGGGTGTTGAAATAATGTTGGCGCGCATTTCAAAACGCCTGTCGCATTAGCGATTCCACAAACCGGCCGGCCGGCCTTTCGAACGATTTACCGGCATGCGGCCAACGTCTCATTCTGCAATGAGGGTGAGTAAAGCGGTGCCAAACTAATCAAGACATTCCAATTTATATTCAAATTCGTATGAAAACCAAACAAGCTCATTACTTAGAACATTCTAATAAGCTTGTCATGTAGTAGAGCTAGTCTCACCTATGGAAAATTCAAATTTTTAAAGCAAATACAAAAAAAAAACAAAAACATTTTGTTTTTCGTACGAAAATTCACAAGAATTTGCAGTCAACGCCTATCAGTTGAAATTTCCTCAAACAAAAAAGTCCCCCAAACAAATTTCAATCTAAGCTCTATGGAAAACCAAAAAACAAAACCAAAAAAACAAAAAAAAAAACGACGAACGAATCAAATTTTGCCGGCATAGCTAGCAACAGTTGCAAAGTTGCAGTGAATGTGCGCAGCTAGCAGCGACGGCAGCAGGTAGTGGTGCTCGACTGCCACACAATGTCCATGGAATCGTTCATGCGCAAGGTTTCTGCTGCCATGGCATCGACTGCAACTCGATCTAAGCGCACAGTGTCGTTATAATTCGAATGTTGATTCTTTGCTGTTGTTTGTTGTTATTGCAAATCAAAGGCAACCGCTGCTGCCACCTTCAAAAAGTCGCAATTTTTTTCTTGCCGCCAACAGTCAAACGCAGCGTCGCGTAAAAATAGAAACACAAAACTAAAAACAAAAAAGCAAACATTATGACAACAAACTGCATTCTAATAATATTGTCGTAAAACAAGATTTGTACAAAAAGCCGAGCTTGTAAATAAATAAACAATGCCAAAAAGTGTTAAACGCCACCACATCGCATTGCACTGACGCAATCCCACTAATGCGAATATAGTAGCTGAACTAAACTACTGACGCTGTCAAGCCACACCACCACGAATTGCATTGAATTCCACCTACCCCTTGCCGTGGCAGCTGCTGCGACTATTGGTGCGAAACTTGCTACTTGCAACTCAGGTGCATTGATCTCGAAGTGGTGCAAAAGCCATTGAACTACGCGCCGTCGCTTTGCCGGCTTCACTAAAAGCTCTAGAGTTCGAGCAGCGTTTAGCGACGCCCAGACAGAGCTGTTGGTGCGAGGCCAGCGTGGTTGTGATGTTTTTGCTTGCATACCGGATAAGGGTGGGACCACTGGCAATCGAATTTATTTTTGCTTACGATCTGATAATTCCTAAACTACTTAAAGCGAATAGAACACTTTATATAACAATTAGAATATGTCGCATATTATCGTAAGTGACTTACCTACTACTGTATATTGATTGGTTGGTTTAGGTAGATTATCACCCTGGAGGCATACAACTAGAAAGTTTACCATATTGATTCCACAACTCGTGCAACCTAAAACCATCGGCGGCTTTAATAAATTTCAGGGTGTCATACAGATAGAGTCGGCTGCACTCTGAAATCTCAACCTTGCGAGAGCTGGGCACTCGCACAGTAAGTGTTCGACTGTCTGTCTTGAGCCCGGGTCCTCGCAACTACGAAAGAACTTGTTGAAGAGTAAGTCGACCCATTTGGTATGCACTCCTGAGAGCCCTAAGAGTGCCCTATGCCGACTGCTGTGAGTTTATAGGTGTTTTCTTTACACAAAGAGCCCTGGGTTTATGAAGGTCATAGAAGACCCAAAACTGCTGGATAATACTATACGATCATGAACGTTTCCACCTCTGTTTTTCATTCGAATAGTAAATTTCGGGAATTCTGCTTTTGGTCTCCCTTAGCGAGGCAGCCATGACCACCGCATGAGACACGCTCATTGCAAAGCCGCACCTCTCCAGTTCATCCAAAGTACCTTTTCCGTACATTCGCTTATACCCCGGAATCTATATTATGGTAATCTCCTATTTGTTAAAAACCGAGGCCAGGTCTCCCCTACACTCATCCTGTGTTGTTGTTTTTGTAACAGAATAAAACATTCCCCATAAAATTTCTGTGAAAATTTTGCTGAAGTGACTGTCCTTGGGCGGAAATAAATCCGGGTCGTTCCGGTATCGTAGAACCGACTGTCATCCTCTTGTTCATACTGCCGGACTGTAACTATAAATAATATATATACATACTTACAATATATGTATAATAACGTGCTCAATTTGTTTTGCCATTGATTTTCCAAGGTATGGTTCAGTTCGGGAATATTCCCGTGTGCTACGTCTGTTGAGTGGAGAGTTGTTTTTTGGCTCAATCGATAGATTCACAAGCCATCGTTACATCCCCTCAAACTTAGCATTTGGTGTGCTTTACGAGTATGTACCGGTGGAATCGCTGGTTCATATCGGCAATCGTCGTCATCGCTATCGTCAACGCCCAAAGAAATAGAGATATCCTTTTCAGTTTTTTCCTGCCATTGGATTGTTGGCATAAGACTCGTTTTCGCCATATTGCGCGTCCAACAGTGGACTTATTGAAGGAAACATTTGGTAAACGAATTATGTCTCGAAATAGGCCAGTCGACGGGCAAACGAGATTGTTCGATTTACCGCATATATTTTAATTGTATGCCCTTTGGTTAAGTGAAGTCATAGATTTATACAAACAGCCCCGAAATTTTGGATGCCTTGGAAGGCAAAAGTTCTGCCCTTAAAAAACCGGAACCATCACATGCATTAAACAATTATACTTTAGCGAGCCGTTAGAGATATTTCCGAAAAGCCTGCGGACAATTTTTTGATTGAACTTAATAAAAAGAATCATTTTCAATTAAAAATAGGCGTCAATCATCATAATATTATGTATATTAAAACTATTAAAAATATCTTTTACCCCTATTGATATATTTTATTAAATTGAAAATGAATGTCTATACTTATATCTACTATATAGATTAATATTGCTTTTTTTACACTTAGTGATGAAATATCGTAATTTCGTAACGTAATTTTCTGAACAATAAATTAAATAAAAATTTTATTAAAAAAGCAGATGTCCACACCCGTCCCCTTGTTGGATCTTTTCAACATACCTTTAGTATGATAATATTATTTAGGCTTCAACCTTATGAACGAAGTTCTGGATATAACACACATGCAGATAAACTTAAAATGCAAAACCTCCAACAGATCCTCATAACTTTTTTTCGTCATAGGATGCCAAAGGACTGTAACGGTTATAAATTTTATTTTAAAAAAAAATATGATTAAATCGTTACGAGTATTTTGTAATTTTTATTTGATCACTGTTTTGCGATTTTTATTTTTTTCGATCAAATTTAATGGTTATTTTGGAATTTTATTTTTTTTTACCAAATTTTATCGATTTGATCGATATTTTTTGAGTTTTATTATTTGCAATCAAAAATAATCGTATTCTTAGATTTAAAATGTTTTGATCATAATAAACGCAAAACAATTTGTCGGCGAAGTCAAAAATAAAAATACAAAATATAGATATGTAGGTACAAAATGATAGAAATCCCAAAATGAGAACTATTTTTGATCGAACAAATAAAAAAATAAACATAACGTTCAAACTTGACCGAAAAAATGAAAATCCAAGAATGGCAATTATTTTTTATCCAAAAAATAAAAATCCCAAAATAATGATTATAAAATTTTTAGAACAAAAATAACATCAGATTTGTATAACATACAGCATAAGGTTTGCAACGATATAATCGAGTTTTGTTTTGAATGAATTGTGCCCAATGATTTTTTAACTCGAAAAAATCAAAATAAAGATTATTTTCAATCCGTAAAAAAATATAAATTTTTTTTTCAGTTATGGCATATTCGAAATTTTGAAAGTTTCTTATACTTTTCAAGTTTATTTTCTTCTCGAAAACTATTATAAATTAGAAACAACAATTCGTTACAATAGTGATAATGTAAAGAAAAGTTTCCAAGGCCAAGAAAATTTCTATAAACTATAAAAGTCAGTAGTTTCTAGCCACCACACACTTGCTTTTTATTGTACTAAAATTAATAGGCTATAAAAGTGCATAAAAAATTGTCTTAACATTCTGATTGAAAAGTGTATAATTGTGACAAAAATTTGTTGAATTTTTTGAAAATTTTGTATTTTGTTTCATTGTGGCAGTATGGGCTTACTCATCAATGTATACTTTGAAAACACAATTACGAAAATTTTAAAAATTACAGAATATCGAAATTTGAAAAATCGAAAAAATCATAGTATATATTCAATTTTTCGCTAACTTTTTTTTTATACTGTACCTCGCAGTGATTTTAAAATACCCAGAAATTTCAGAAAGAGTTTTTATTTGCAAATTTACTAATTTTCGATTTTTGCAAAGCCTGTTATTTTTTAAAATACATACATGCCTTCGAGATATTCAAAAAATAAAATTTTCCATTAAAATATTTTCATTTTTTTACTTCCGCAGAACTTTGTTATACTCGAGAATTGGGAAAGCTAAACTTTTAAGATGTAAGTTTTACACCTTCGAAACCTAATTTTCACTGCAATCAAGTTTAACATTTTAGATACTAATAATGGCCTTTAGAATTTTAGAGTATTTTAGACTTTCTCGGACTAAAATCATTTTTCTTGTATTGCTTTCCTTGGTTTATTTTCATTTCTATTCTATGCAGCAGTTATCGCCTACTACGATTAGTATGAAAATATTTACTTTTAGTTTTAACCCTAGAGAGATAATCATATTCTGGCATACGTAAAAGATAATCATGCGTAAAATTGACGCAGGAAATTTAACCAGCTATATTGTCGTGTTGTAGTCCTTAATTTAGAATAAACTGAAAAGGAAAGTATTTTTAAATACAAATGAAATAAAAATACCATAATTTAAAGTATGTTTATATTTATTTATTATACAAAAAAACAAAAAAAAATTAACTTCTTCAGAAATCAACAAAACTTAGGAATCATGTTTCTTTAAGCACTTATCACTTATTTTTTGCTAGTTATTAGCCATTTTATCTTATATGCTAAATAAACAAGAAATTTCACATAGAATAAAAATACATAGTTTTATAAAAATCAGTCAAATACAGGTTTGGCACATATCAATGTTATGCTCACGGCAAATAACTTTTTTGCATTTATTTCAAAATGCACTTGCCTTTCGCCTTATTTTAGAAGGGCAATATGCGCAGTAAGTACGTTTTTTTGGTTCCGGTTCTTTATTGTTATCTTCTGATGAATGCGCAGTATCTTTTGCCAAAATGTAAGATATATTTTCCCGCAAATATCTCTTCAAAGTAGGTGTTTCTAATCTCTTCTTCATAAATGGCGATGTTAGTGCCATGCTAAGGTTTTTCATGAAATTTTTGCGACTTAAGACCTTATTTCCTTTGCAAGTGACATTATAGCTGTATATAATATAAGCATTGATGCATGCAATATTTATCATTCCATAGAAAAGAGCCATAGGCCATCTGTTCGTCTTCCTATTACAGGACATCAGAGAACACATTTGATCCAGTGTATCCACTCCGCCTTTAGTTTGGTTATAATACATAATCATTTCAGGTTTTCCGGTAGTTTCATTGACATTAGCGTCTTCGTCACAAGATGATAACAAGTAAACCATTTTAGCTGGCTTCGGCTTATAAGAGACAAGTGTAAGGGGTCCGTCAAAGCAAAACATTGATGTTCCCACTGGCCTAGAACGACTGGGTTTCATCTCCTCAGGTATTTCGCGTTTGTTTGATCGCACCGCCCCTACAACAGTCAATTTATAAGGTTCCTGAAGTAAGTTTTTAGCCAAAGGGATTGAAGTAAACCAATTGTCGCATGTAAACTTACGACAACTGCCATGAATGGGCTTTGATAACTCCTTCACGTAATATTCACCAAGTGGTACACCATTGGTCTGGGTACCTTTTCCCAAATAAGGCATTCCGTTTATCATGTACTTAGTACCACTGTCACACATCATTACAATTTGTATTCCATACTTACTTGGATTGTTAGGAATATACATCCTAAACGGACATCGCCCTCGAAAACCAATTAATTGTTCATCTATAATCACGTGAGCTCCTGGAGTATAGTTACTGATACATTGGTTTATAAAAATACTCCATATTTTTCTGGCAGGAGTGAATACATCGTATCAAAATATCAAATCTCTCACGACTCATCACAGACACATATACCATCGACAAAGATCGATCAAATAGATCATCTGTAGACATATGGTTATCCTTTCTCACTGCTGTCATTACCAGAATCCCAATCAAAGCACGAACTTCGTTTTTTGCGATCTAATAATATTCAATGCTGACGCTTGGCTACGCCTAGATGGTTTCGAAGTCGAGCAGCAATGCTTATTCTTTCCTCTAATAGTCCTCTGCGGCAAAGTAATTATTCGTTGAAAAGCAGTTGAGGAAGCTGGTTGTTCAATAACTTCTTCGTGTATGGGTCCATCTTCATTAGATATCGGCAGTAGTTCTCTCTCAACACTTTCAAAAGCTTCTTCTACGTCACTCTGCACATCGTCTTCACTCTCGTGGTTTTCTGCTTCGCTATGCGTGTCATCACAGGTGTTCTCGTCATCAATCTCTAACAGAGCGGCCAAGATACGCTCTTCGTCAAAATTCCGACGCGCCATTATGTGTTTTCAATCAAGACATCAACAAGTTTAAAACTATATTTAAAATTAGTGGTAGACACCCACGAAATACAACACGAAAACTCCAATAAGTAAAATTTTTGAAAGTCCTTTAAAAGATAATCATGCGTCATTTTGACTAACACAGTCGTTATATTTCGAAATTGCTAATACTTACCACAGCGACACATGTGCCTCACGAAAGGTCTGCGCAGCAACTGAGATGTCCGAAACGCACAGCGACAGATTCGCGCTATTTAAAAAGAAAGAGCAATATTTCGAAACGGCATGCGTCAATTTTACGCAGACTATCTCTCTAGGGTTAAATAAATAAACTTGAGTTTATTTGGAAGTTCAAATATTTGCTGTTTATTCGTATTCGATATTAGTTTAAATTTTACCAATGGAATTTTTTATAACTATAGTTGACTAAAATATAAACCCTTTTGGTTTAAAAGTTTGACTTTCTAACTATAAAATTTAAACTTTCATGGATAGAAATATAAACCTGTTTGGTTTAAGTTTTGCACCAATCTTGGAATAAAACTTCTACTATATAAGTTTATATTTGAAACACAAAAAGTTTGTTTAGGCATTTCAAAGACTAAAATTTAGTAAACGTGTATGATCAAAAAAAAGTTCTCAATCAATATTCAACCAACACAAAAATGGTCGATTTGATATACATATGTTTACTATATATACAAAAATTGTTCATTTAAATTTAGCAATCAGATACTAGCAATTTTTTAACATTTATTTATGCAAATTTTATATTCAACTCACCGCGTTATTTGTCTGCCTAATGAACCGCTCGATGCACCATAAAAACTGTAAATAACAGCTACACACGCCGCATAAAAATCAAAACCCGCTATGTACCGTTATAGTTAATACAGTGACACCATTGACTCTCACAACATAATTGCATTTCACCAATTCATGACAATGGAAGGACTGGCGACGTCCAGAGTGGCCTCATGCAACTGCCCAATAAATCTCTCCAAAAGGGCCAGCTCCAATGCAACGGCGGCAAATTCGTCGCTCACACTCTCGCTGGTGCCCCAAATGCCACACTGCATATGCCAATACTTGGTAAAAATAATCATAACATAAAGTAGGGTCATAAGTGAAAAAGTGAGTACTTGTGCAGAGTTACATTATTGCATTTGAACAGTCACGGCCTTAAGTTATTTTATGAAAATTAAAAATTTTTACGATTTTTAGTTTTAAACCAAAAAAAACAAAAAAGAAATGCTTTAGTGTTTAAAGTTTTTATTGCAAAATGTTATTATTATTGTACCCAAAAATTTTAAATGTGTTTATTTATGTAAGTGAGAATGTAGTAAATGCGAATGTGATTATGTATTTGCATGTGCAAATAATCAGAGTTATGCAAAGGTCCCGTCTCAAGGAGTGTTATCCAAAAGAACAGCTCCTATAGTAATAATAACAACAACAAAAGCAACCAAAATAGTGGAAAGCACGTGCAAGATGTTGTAAATACGAATTTATATCAATTACTTGCGAAAAGGTACGGGGTCAACGAAATGTGGCAATCAAAGCGAAATGTAGCAAGGCTGTCGAGATGCAGCAGAGCAACAGCAGCTGAAAGGAGAGTGTCACGATGTTGCTTTGCAGTTGGGCGAAGTACGAACGCTTTAAGCTAAATATAAATTTTTTTTGAACATTTCATTTTCAATTCATTTGAGAAGCTAAATATGTAGCATAATTAAATGCAATTCGACTTACAGATCTAGATGTGAAGGTATGTACGAGGGGTGATCAAAAAGTAATGGCAATCAATGTAAAACACAATATTTATCTACCTTTATATTTGTATACCGGAGCAAACTAGTGTCCAGGTTACATTAATTTATAAAAACAAGTAAAAAAATAACCTAAATGTTCCGATTGAAAAATGGTATCGATTAAATCATATTTTCCTGTTTGCCGATTCGCCTGCCTGCACTCGATAACTCGAGTAAATAGTAAGACAACTCAATGAAACTTGCTACACATAAGTATTTTCCTTGTCGCGAAGTAGGTCGGTATTGAAAATGCGCGAAATCGAAATAAATAAAATTAAATAAATCAATAACTATACAAGATAATATGCTCAAATTTGATATATAGGATTATAAGTACGTTTAAAAAATTGTTGGAAAACGGACAGAACACCGTGTCTTTTAGAGCCGAAACTACTCTATTCAACTCTACCAAATTCTTTACACACTTTCTATTTTAACTCATTAAATATAATTTCGAAATTTATGGAAATCACACAACTACCACGCACACCTCACACATAATGGGAATTTATAATATAAAATGTTTCAATTTATTCAAATATAAAAGATTGCATTGGCAATGGCAATATGTGGGTTGAAAAATTTTGATAAACAGCCGTGGCATCGAATACTTTGCAACAAATACATAGCCCTCTCTCCGGAACTACATTATCAAACTCTACCAAATTTGGCATACACCTTGCATTTAAAGTATTTTTCTTCTTCATAATTGGCGCTATAATCGCCTAGGCCATTTTGACCGATTCCAACATAGCACGCCAGTCCCTCCTCTGCCTAGCTAACTGGTGGCATCCACAAAACCACACCATACCACACAAAGTGAATCGAAGTCCTTCTCCAACGGGTATTTTACAAGTAAAGGAGGGCTTCCTCTTCCTCTGACACCACCAGCGGGCTGAAGTATCGTCTTCCATACGTGCAGCATAACCCAACAAACGTAGCTGCAGTATTTTAATTCATTGGACTACGTCCATATCGCAATTGTAAGCGGTATTAAAGGTCTAAAAATGTTTCGTTTAATCTTTCACTCGAAAGCTCCATTTCATTCGATGTTTGACAGCGTCCATGCTTCGGAGCCACACAATAGTGCGGGCTTGATGAGACTTATATAACGTGGTTTTAGTTCGTCAAAAGAGGGGTAATTTTCCTACTCACCCCAAATTAGGACTTGTTGGCAAGGGATATCGAGGCTGACATTATTACCGGTATTGATTTTGATTCCCAGATAAGCACAGACCTCCACTTTTTCATAATTGTAAATGTCAACAGTAATATGGGAGCCAAGTTGCACATGAGCAGATTATTTATTTGATGACAAGGGGTATTTCGTTTTTGCCACATTTGCTTCTTTATCCATAATTCTAATCGGCTCGGAGACGTCCCTCCCAATTCTAACGGAGTTCAAAGTCATTTTACATAGACGTATTAGTTTTGCAGAGGTACTAAGTTCAAATAACGCGGCATATAGGCAATTTCTTCTCGTTATGTCCAAAGCGAATTTGAAGTCGATAAAGAGTTCGGTATCGATTTACTTTGCTCGGGTCTTTCCTCAGATTTGGCGTATCGTGAATATCTGGTCTGGTCTGGCTAAAATGGCCTTGTCAAAAGCCACATTGAGATGATGCAATAAATTTGTTGACGATTGGCTTCGATAGAACCTTGATATGAAATGTTAAGGAGGGTGTTCCTGCATTTCAAGTCAATAAGCATAATTTTCAAAATTCTAGAATTCTATGGTATTTATAGTTCGGTTTCATCCTCCCTTACTTTACCAATTAAATCTTTTAACAACTCTACGCATTTAGTCCATATCATTTTTTTGGGGTGTAAATTCCTTTCGAAACCCCTCGCCATCTTGACTCTCCCCAAGTTCGACCACTATCTCGTTATTGTATTCAAATTTCTTGCCTCTGATCTGTTCCCTAAGTAAAAGTAATAAATACCAATAGAATCTGAGTGCGTGGGTGCTCAAGCTACTTTTCGAATGAAAGCCAGTGCTACCAAGTCGTTAGGTCGAATTTAAATCACAGCTATAGTGAAGATAATGCTTCAATATTTTAAAACATATCGCAAAATCTTTTAATAAATACTTACAAGTTTTTCTCAAGAGCTTTCTCATCACAACTTTTTTCACAACAGATTAGGCATTTTAGCCGTCAAAAATTTTACAACTCACTGACAACACGATGTATGAATGAAACGAGTTATCGATAACTAATATGTAAGAGTATATTAGTGCTACCCATTAATTTTCGTATGACACTACAAATGAAAATAGAAATGATAAACTAAATATAAAATTCAAGCCACGTCGGTGCTTGGTTCTCTTTTTCTCTTAGAAAAAAAGAAAAAGTCAGTTGGTCTATGAAATCTGCGAATAGCTATGAGTGTCAAAAATCTTCAAAATTATGGCAAATCGCTTACCTGGCAACACTGGTGGCAGTCATCGAAACTTTGGCTTTGATTGTTGGTGCATTGTCTTGGCGGTTAACACTCTGGGAACGCAACGTACCTAGTTCGTACGAAGTTTTTTGCTGAGGGTGCTCTGAGTGTACTGCCATAACAGTCCCCTGAAGAGCTTCTGATGTCCACTCTTCGGCCAACTAACACAAGGTCTTCGATACTTTTTTGCTAGGTTTCTCATATTTGAAACATGGATGGCCATCCGTCTGCTCCGCGGTTCGTGTTCTGTCGATATTCTGTCTAGCTTTAGCTCTTTGCACGACCGTTGGTATTCAATTGAATTTAGTTTCAACGAATATATCGATAATATTTAGTTGCACTAATAATATCCAATTATCACTTGTTTTGAATCACCCCTCGTATATATGTATGTAATTACATACTTTTACTCGCGTACTTATGTGGTGAACCTTTTTATGGCGTACGAATCAGTAAGAGTTTCTGAGTCTCAGCTGGAGTTAGTTACATTTTTACGTAGTTTTAAAGCATTGTTCTTGATATTCGTTTCATTTACTCGATTCTCTACGGCTATCATTGTTGTGTTGCATAAAATTTTTGTTTTTGTTTTTCGACCTTAATACGCAAAATTTAATGTAATTGCCAATTTATGTGCAGCGTGACGCAGTAAAATCTTGTACTTACGAGCTTACAGTTGCCGTGCATGTTGCAACAAAAACAATACAGCATACCTAAATACTTAAGTTTAAATGGATTTTTTTCACTTCAGCTTTTTCTCCTTTTTTATTCACATATTTATAAAAAAAATGTTTAAGAAACTTAATAAAAACATGCATATTTCTTTTATGGGAATTTTGAATGAAGCAAATGGCTTTTACCCAAAAACTACAAAGTACTCGAAAATCTTATGAGATTATGTACATATGTATGTACATATGTATTTAAGTCTGTCGAAAAGAAAAACGAAATCTCACAATTTTCGGTTTTGCCATTCCATGGGTATTGAATTTACTCAGGTTATTAAGTCATTCGATTTTTCCGTTGCCAGTTAATTCCTGCATAGTGATCGAATTTATAGGCTCGAGTGATTAGCAGTGGTGCCATCGGACTTATCAATCAAACATCGGTCTTTTTAACTAACTATTTATCATAGAGAAAACGATACGAAACTCTTTGCTTCGCGAGAGCGCTGCCAAAATTAGATTGTTGTATAACATTTTCTAATGGTGCCAATAGGGAAGATCTTTAGAAGCTTTTGTAGCTTCCGCACTACCACTGAAAATTGAGTAAACGCTTATGCAATAAAAGACAAGTAAAGAAGGATCTAGGTTCGCGTGAAACCGAACTTTAAATTCCTGCGCTTGTTTTTATCTCAAATAAACAGTACTTGTTATATGCGGCCACAGCAATTAATATAATATTTTCTTAATTTTGGAAACTTAAATGACCTTGCTTTATTTAATTACCAATAGCAAAAGCCGTCGGGATCCAACCATTTTGTATCTACCACCTAAATAACGTATTACATAGATATCAAAACTGTTATACTTTTGTTATGCATACTTTCAGGCTGATTGCAATGGAATTAACAGTTTGAGTGGCATGTGGTGAGCAGCACGACGCTTAGCTTTTATATATATTAGAAAAACAAAAATGAATTGAGTGAATTTGCTATATGATTCCATAAGATATCGAATATTTTGATTTTTTGTAAATTACCGTTATATAAGAGTTCGCCGTAATTTTTTTCGCCGAAATCTATAGTTTTCGAAATTGTGCTTACTGACTTGAAATGCAAAGTGTGTACCAAATTTGATCGAGTTTGATAAAGCAGTTTTGGAGATATACATACCTATTTTCAAAATTTTTCAACGCATGTATTCCTTTCTGAACCCCAATTCTGTATATAAAAGTTAAGCAAATTTATTTGTGAAAGGTGGACGTAGTTTGTGTTCAGTTCCTATAACTTTAAAAATTGTGCTTACTAATTTAAGCCTAGTACACAAAAGCCTAGAACATCAAATTTTCAAATTTTGATTTTCAATTGTCCAAAAAACTATTTTTTTTGGGTTCCTGGTGTGCACTATAAAATAAAAGTTAGGTCTCAAAGTATCGTTATTATATAATCGTCCATTATTTCAATACACTTTTCACATCGCTTTACTAATATTATCAAACTGCATTTTTGACATCTACATTTCCCAAAACAGCTGAGTTTACTTCACCATCACTTGTTTTAAGTGAATGAAAAATAGTCGTTTGGGTGAAGCCGGGACTAACTAGGAGATGGTCGAGCTCAATGAAGCCGCATTCCTTAATGGCAGCCTTGGATCCAACTAATGTGGGGAAACCGTATTTTTAGATTTCTTCGCTTTTCGCTATTCACGATGGTTTAATGAAATGTCGGGCAAGGGTAAATCAAATAATAAACAAACCATCAACTTCGGTCAAATGCTCGAAGCGCTCCTGTAATTTAAAGAAATCAACATTCCGAATCAACCTCAAATTCTTTTTGAATCTCTCTTGCTTTTTCAAACCATTCATCGTGGATGTGGCCATTCGTAGTCAGCGTTAAACTCTAGGTCCCTCAATTTTTGTTACAACATCAGACGCACACCACACCACAAGCCAAACACCGAGTTGTATGATGTGACCTTTATTTCTTCGCTCTTTCTCACAGTGCATTTTTAATGAAATATGTATGTCCAAAACTTGTGGCCGTTTTTATATAAATGATAACATTTGACATCAAATTTGACCACCTCGTGAACGCGACTGCCACTGTGTAAGACCACGGAGGCACGCGTTGGCTGACAAAGCCCCTTGTGATACCGCTGGCTGGAGCCATGTATTTCCTTCCCTCCCTTAGAAGTTGAACCACCCAGTCTAGAAAGTATCTATTAAAGAATCGGTTTCGGTTCCTGCCCAAGGCAGTGACAGTGACAGAAATTGTGTTTGGTGCTCTCCACTTCCTTCTCGTCCCTGCAACTGCTATAGAAATTGTTGGTTAGGCATCGCCCATAAAGGTCCCTGGTTAGACCCATAAAGCTGTGTCCAATTATTACCCCTACCATTAGTCTGAGAGAAGTTCGGTCACAGTAAATGAGAGATTTGGATCGGTTTATGTCAACCTTTGGCCAAACTTGTCTCGTGTGCCTGGTATTCACATTCTCGATGAGTTCCGTCTTTAAATTGTGTTTGCAAGTGTCAAAAGGTATGCCCGCCAAAAACAAAAAAAACTAAGGCGAATTCGTACAAAATAATGATATACATAAGTACAACTACAAAATGCCTATTTATTTACCTTTGACTTTTGCGAAAGAGTAGATAAAATTTGCATCGATTTTTTTTTGCTTTGGCGGGTTTTGAAAACTCAAACGCAAAAACGAAATCCAAATACATGTAAGGGAATAAAAACTCGACTCCACTGCTATAATAGCAACGCCTTATATGAATTCGCCTTGAAAAAAACCAAGCATTAGGGCTACATAAATTTTTGGCAAATCTCATAAAAGACAAAAAGGCACTTTGTTGCATTTTCTCGACTAAAGTTACGCGTAGTTGATAAATTTTTCAAAACAAATTTTTTCATGTAAACCATAAACTGTTGGTACCTTATTACGTGCAATATTCTAACAGTTCCTTCAACAAATTTTTACTCTGGATCCGTCTTTAACGCAATGCGATCACCTCGAAATCTTATGTAACGTTTCTTATCTGACTTGAAGGTACAAGTTAAGTTCCGGCATCATTATGAAACCCAGGTTCCAATGTTAACTAAAATCAAATATAGCTCACACATTCAATCGCTCGTTTATTAAACGATTATATGATAACCAATAAGCCAGCTAGCCCATTCATCCGCATCCAGTTCCGTAAAGAAATCGACAAAAAAAAACACAAGAAACAACAAAAAATGCACACTCGCACTCATTGCAATACAAAAGCTAAACAAATGCAATGAATGCACATCCCGATAAATGCCCATAGTAAGATTGCATAGAGAAAGAGTATAGAGTGCTGGAGAGAAAGAAGAGAGTGAGAAGAGGGTGAGAGCGATAGAAAATCGTAGCAGCATGTAATCTAACCAACAAAAACAGCCAGCTGTAAAAAGCGCCATCAACGGAAAGTCAGTCATTAAGTCACTGTGCCAACTATACCGCACGTCGCCAACACTCCACCACAAAGCGGCTGCGTAGAAGTCAATGCACTTTACGCGCCATCACAAAACACCTTAATAGATACTCTGCAACACAAACACATGCATACAAACATACACACACACACACACACGCACACACACATCTTTGTTTGTTACACTATTCAAATGGTATTTAACTTCGCAGCGCCCAGCGCATATTTGCTGCAACCAAAGTGGCCAATGCTAAACTGCGCTCTACTCGGCGCTGTTCGGCTGCACGGCTGCACTGCTGCTCGAATTGGTAGATGGCAGAGACGCCATCATTTTCAAAAACTGCGCTGTCTGCGGTGACATCGACGCGGATTTAAGACCCACATAGCGCATGCAACTTGCCTTCTTGGCTTTTAACGTCTGCTTGTTTGGGCGAATAGAGCCGTCATGCGCCGCGTGCTGCACTTGTATTTGTACGCATACACACACACATATATGTATATATATATATTTATGAATTTGTATGTTTGTATGCAAATATGTTTGTATAATTGTGCGCACGTGTTTGTTGGTTCATATGCTATACACTGAATACGTCGACCAGGCATAAAGTTCATTGACTTCAACAACGTACAGGCAAGCCTCCACGCCTGCTCAGCTCAGCTCTGCAGCACCGCGTCGTGTCTCTACGCTCACCAAGAAACTTGTCAAACGCTGCAACAACAATCTAGGAGCGCATGCGCATGTGCATTTGCGCGACGTCAACAACAACAGCGGCAACAAAAGCAACAATGTGCTGCAATTGTTGTGTGTGTGTGTTGGTAGTTATGGGCACGCTAATCTGTGGCGCGCCTTCGTTCACAAACAACTTCAGCTAATCGAGGCCGCGCAGTTGACAGTGTTAATAGCAGCAAAAGAACAACAGCAACAACAATCACTATTTGTAGCAATAGTTGTCATCGCAGTAGCCGCACATATTAGATGCCATTTCATTGCACTTCGCTCGCTGTGCGCCTGTGCTGTTGCAACGCTGCCTTCACTCATGTTGCTTACTTGGCTAGTTGGACGGACTCTCAACTCAATTTTCGGTCAGCTTAGCAAACCCATTGATCCGGTATTCCGAAAACCAGCGCATTCTAGTTTAGAATTGCGCATTTGTAAATAAATTGTTTTATTGGTATGACTATAATAATTATAAATTTGCACAGTACCAGCAGATTTAATTGAGAAAAAATGCGTTTTGCTAATGGATTAGAAATATTTGTTGCGAATTTACGTTATGAATATTTTCTTGTAAACAGCATTCATTTTGTAGTTGGTGTAGTGGAGAGGTAGGCGGATAGCAGTGTCCTATAGGCAGGCTTAACTCATTTGCCAAATTCCAGGGAAATTCAGGCCATCCATGAGTGACCAACGAACGACATCTCTCCTCCAACTGGGGATATAGGACATTAAAATTACTACTGCTGGTCAGACCGCGCACTGCTTAATAGGTGCACATGTACATTGACTTGGAGACCCCGTCTCGAGACTACTGTAGGAGTTGCCATGACGTGGAGGAGGAGGAGGACATCACCTACTTTGGTTTTAAGGGAACAGGGATCGCTTAGCAGTCCAAACGAGGTACCACAAAGGTCCATGCGCTTTAATGAATCCCGTGAATCCCGTGAATCACTTTAGGGACCGCAGCCCAGCTAGCCAAAGGGTTATTGGCAATTTTTGTCGTCTCCAATATTGAACAAATCTTTTATTATACATTTTCTTCGTTAATTTTTACTTAAAATACTGTCCATTTATAACAAAAACCATCATCATCTTCAGCTCTTTGTGAGCTTTAGCCTGCTGCACATAGAATCTCTTTACAACTCGATCCTTCGTGACCTCTTTGCAGTTCACCATATTCTTTTTTTCTCATGTCTTCTTCCAGCTCGTTAACCCTTCTAGGCAGATCTTGCTTCAGTGTTGAATGAATTGGCGCCTAAAATTTTCTTTTGTGCTCTCGACGCGTCCATTTCTTAATACATGCCCAGCCATGTGATAACTCAAACTATATTTTCGCCCTCTATGAGTTGGTATACTTTGTTGTTTCACCTTATATACCATTCTCCATTTAGACTTTTAATTGCGCCAAAGATTTTTCGGAGACTTTTCATTCCAGAATTTGGAGTTTTGATTCATCTTTTTCGCCCATTGCCCATAATTCAGATCCTTTGCATAAAACAGGTCGGACGACTGCTGTATGCGATGCCATCATGAATTGGCTGTTGAGAAGTTTCGATTTGTAGAGTTTCATTAGAGACGAATCACTTAAAAAAAATTAGATTGTGACATTCGCTGTGAGACTTATGGCGCCGTCCTGTTAGAACCACATATTGTCCAAGTCCATATAATTCAATTCGGGCTAAAAATATTTGGTTAACATTGAGCGGTAGCGATTCCCATTCACAGTAACGTCCGGGTCTTGATCATCACGGAAGAAGTACGGCCCAATGACGCCGCCGGCCCATTGACGCCGCCGGCCCAAAAACCGCACCTAGCCGTAATTTTTTCGGGATGCAATGTTGACTCATGGAGTAGATGTGGATTGCTGCCTGTCCAATAACGCATATTTTGCTTATTGACGAAGCCATTCAGCCAGAAATGACGACGACCAAAAATTAGACGTAGCGCTCCTAAAGTTGAGGCCTTTGACTCCGAATTTGGGTAGTAAATTTTAATGATTTCGACTCGTTGTTGGATCGTATATCTTTCCATGATGAAATGGCAAACCTTACTGAAGAGAAATGTCAAAAGAGCGGGAAAAAATATGGCGTCGTTTGCTGTCCCTATCTGTCTACTTTTGTAGCGTCCCTATAGAAAACCCTTTATTTCATGCAAGCTGCTATCGAGCGTATTGTTCAAAAGACTGAAGCCTACTGCCAATGAAATCATTGGACCTTATCATGCTACGCCAAATCTTCGAAGAGGATCGATATACACCATACCTTTGATGTCTAAATTTGATATCCCTTCGAAACAAATATGATTATGTAAAATGACGTTGCGCAACACCACCAGCTCCGACAGAGGTTGGATGATCCTATTGATGCCAAACGAGGTTTCGTACTGGGTGACTCTCTATCGTGGGACTTATTTAACCTTATGTTGGAAAAGCTTCTCAATTACATCGGTCACGCATAATTTTTTATATATGTAGACTTCATCGTCCACAACTACCACCTTAGCTCTACCTTTTCCAAGCAAAGGCAAAATGATTTTTGTAGCAAGTTTTTTCATATCATAGCATATCATAGCAAATGCACTCGGCGGCTTGCCAATGCCGAGGGGCGACCGCTATTAGAAAAAACTTCTTCTATAGTTTTTGATGTTACTTTCCCCGGCCGGGACTCGAACCCACTGAATGAAGCGCACACACACTACACTAAAAATAGGGCTGTCAAAAAGGGTCCAAGTTTTTAATTTTCCGCCTTTACTTTTTGACAGCAACGCTATTTGAAAAGAGGTAAAAAAAGACCTTTTCGGCATCTTGTACCTTATTTATGCGCGCCCAAATGTGGCTAAAGAAAAAGTAAATAAAACGTGCAGATAAATCCATGGAGAAGTCGTTATCATGAATGCAACATAAAATCAGCAACAATAGCAACGAGAACGCCGTCCAACAACAGCATAGGCAGAGCAGAAAACTGTAATGAATCTTGTGTGGTGTTGGCGTTAACGCCAGCGTTGACGGCCACCTATAATCACGGGCAGCCTGTGCAGCTGCGCGGACACCAAAGCGCCAGAGTCAGGTCATTGACCGACCGACTAAAATATTGTTCGCACATACATATGTATGTATAAAGGTACCTATGTAAAATGTGCATAAGTATATTAATATACACGCACTAAAATAGCTAGCGCAAAGAGCGCAAACACCGAAAATCTTAACATCCACAGCAATTGCGGTGACGTCAGACGCCATTGGGGGCATAAATGGTGCTTAGGATGTGAATAGAATAAGGTAAAAAGAGTCAAATGGGTGGTAAGAACTGGGTTGATACAAAAAAAAAAACATTTTTAATATTTAATTGGGTTCATAAACTCTGTCATATTTTAATTATAAACATTCATTCACATTCCTTCCTGGTAATCGTACATACATAAATATCAAGCCCTTAGTACAAGGAAATTTTCTCAGTCGATACAAAATTTCATACCCACCTAAGCAGCTGATATCATCAGCACAACCAACAACAAATTGAGGAAGCAAATAATTCAATTCACAGGGAGAAAGAAAGTAAGCTGGCGGAAGAGAGGGAAACACAGAAGGAGAGAATATATAGAGAGAGAGCGAGAGAGAACGAAAAGGCGATCAGCGAAAATGAGCTGCAGAGTAACGATTTGAACCGCAGGTTGTAAACAGAAAAGTTCGAACACCTTTGAAAGTGAAAGCAAAATCGGACGTAGACCTACATATACCAATGCGCATGTTGGGTCTAAGCGCGGCATTTACTTCGTACACCTTCCATACATTTCTTCCGCACACACACACACACACACATGCACACAGTCGCGAGCGATCTTCATGCCAATGAATGCTATGTGCGATCGCTTATTCACACACACACACACACTCACACGTGCACGCTAACAAAAAAAAAGAAGTTATTTGAAAGTTGAGTGTTACCCAAACGCACGAAGCCAACACAGTCAAAACGGGAGTGCCATTCGGAGGTGTGTGCTTTGTGCGTTCATTGACTTTGAGTTGGCCATTGTTGACGGAAATGTTGCTGTATGCTACAACAGCGTGCACACCTTTGTTGTTTTTTTTCGTTTTTTTTTTTTTGGTTTTCATTTGTGTGAGGGAGAATTGACCAATAATAGTGGTAGATTCAAAAAAAAAACTGCAATTTTTTAACTTAGCGTACATCTTGCGTTGTAGTTGTAATTTTAGTGATTTACAAAAATGCTTACTGGACGTGCAGTGTTCAGGGCAGAGATTCAGATAATAATTATTTGATCGTTGGGTTTTAAAAAAGTCACCCTAATTTTGATAAGAATTATAAAACCCATTTGATAATACAATTATAAGTTAGGCACATTTTTGAAGTCGATATTTAATATTTTGAGACTTATGTTATAAAAAGCTTTTCCATAATAATTATCAGCGAGATACATTTTTTACGTATTTCAAAGACTTTTATTTTGAGTTTATATTATAAGTCATTACATAAAAATGATGAGTAAGACAAAAAATAATGTATTTATTTTTAATACAAAATTCTACTTTCATTTGGTTTAAAAGAATTATTAGTATAGAGATATCCTTTAGTTTTAGATTTTTCATACAAAACAATTTTTATATATTTCATAGTAAACCAATAAGTATCTACATTGATTTTGTTATTATTTACACATATATTGTGTTATATATATTAATTGCACCGATCGTTTGGCACATGTTGGTAAATAATTGTATTATTTCGATTGTCGAATGATAGATGGCGCTGTGAAAACAGATTAGCACAGTAGAGACATTAACAATAAGAATCCCAAACGTCATCTGCTGATTAAATATTGACTCACAGTCACAGTCGCCCTCCATGCCAATTTCAAATTTTTTGTATTTCTTATGATAGTTTTTTAAATACATTAATAAAAATATAGCAAATATTTGTTGTGAGTAAGTTCTTAGTTCAAATTAGTTGAGCTGACAAATACCTAAAAAATAGTTCCTTAGATCAAAGCAAAGAATATGATAGGTAGTTTATTTAAAGTCTCTATTTTCTATGAAAAAAAAACAGTATTTTATCGGGTAATTTTTAATGCCATAGAAAAGTAAAATTACTTCAATCCTTTTTATTGCACATTATTTCTTGCAAATATAAGCTGTGCCTACTAGGATTGCCCATTCTGGAAATACAATTTTTGAACACAACTCAAAGGGGAAATGACACGAATAATGTTTCTCAATCGTTGCCGGCTGAACCATGAAGGCTTCGAACTAAGCGGCCAATTTACCGGTCCGCAGCGTGAAATTAGTATATATTCACCGAACTGTTCTCGCAATAAGGCTATAGTTTCAAGCGCTCTAGTAAACATAACTGGTTTCAATTTCTGACAGTCAGTAGTCCGTTATTGTGATAACGGTCAACAGTGGCGTTCCGAATTCAACCATATTTGAACAAATTAAATTTTTGAGTTCTAAATAATTTAAAACTTTTAGTACAATACACGTGCTTACAAATTTTTAACTATCTTATGTTAACAATAGTTCCCAAAGCCGCTGTAGATAACTGGCTGCTTCTTTGCCTAGCAAGTCGGAGGTTTTGAATTCATATCCGGGTAGAGTCTAGAAGGAAATCTGATGAGGAGATGTGGAGCTCGTCGAAATAGCAACTATAATTTCTATCGATCTGACTGTTGTTTCCTTTTTCCAATACTTTCCTAATTAAAATTTGCCATGAACTCAAAAATGAAATGAAAATATGTTACCAGAAAATGTGGTAGCATTTAAGGCTTGTGTGGCAGATGTGGTAGAATAGCAAACTAAAAATAACAAATGTTAGATTTACCACAATTTTGATAGAGATGTGTGAACACTGGCCTTGGCAACAACAGCAACAAAACGCATTAGCAATAAACGCTTTAACGAATTTGCCTGCAAAAAAGTAAAGTCAAATGAAAAAAATTAGAAAAAAAAATTTGTTAAAGCAGTCGGCAACAGCGAAAAGTTCATGTATTCGGTACAAAATCCCCAAAAAAAAAGAGTTGTAAAAGTATTAATTTTTACCGTGCTTGCGAGATGCCGTCAAATTATATGCTTTTGGTTAATACATAAATCAAAAAGATTTATTCATTTAGCGCTCTTTAGCCTGTGAGATATGGCTTTGGTGGTGAAGATGGTTTGCTTGAAAGATCAATGGAATTGACGTTAATTAGTATACTGAAATTTTTGGATACAGCTGAATTTTTTTTTTTTAATAAACGAATTATAGTTATCTTAATTATAGGTTAAAGCCCCTTGTTTGAAACAACTTAAATTAAAGGAAACCTAAATTTTTTGGAGTATCTTTAATTCAGAAAGCATACGCGAAATATCTTGGTATTATTCTGATGAGCAAACTGTATTGAAATTTAAAACAGCAGAAAGCGTAAAGAAAACTATTGGTGTGCATTAGGAACGTAAAGAAAATATTGAGCACCACATTTGAAGCTGTATCCTTCGATAAGTCATTTAATTTTCAAAGCAGTTCTGCGAAAAGAATATTGTTCTATTCCAACAGCTGATATGACTCAGACAAAACTTGGCCACTGGCCAGGCGGTTGGGGAAATCATATAATGCAACACTTTTCATATAAACTTTGTGACTTTTATGATCCAAGTTTCGATTTTTTTTGTTATAGAAATATTTCTTCGGTAGTACTGCCGTATCCTGAATTAAGGCGCAGATTTCTCATTCATCTGACATCAATGGGGGCAAATGCATACTACGCCATTTGAGCCCAGATATAGAAAACCACGAAAAACTGTAACGTCTCGCCGGAAATATCGAGGATGTGGCTAAAAATAAAGCATAGAATCCCGTGATATCGACCAGACGACGTGTCACGCTATCAATTGACGCCATTTATTGTGAATTCTTGTGAAAGTCTTGAAGATGTTCCCTTACAAAGTAAACCGTTAGCCGCTGATCGCCAAGCGATGAATCCAGATTTTTAACTTCTGTCAATTAAAAACCTTTTCCTTCCTCAATTGGATTAATTGAGACTGGACAGTATATAATGCAATGGCGCATACTGCAGTAGCAGTTGCATTTCCGAGTCGCCTAATATCTTAGTTTGGTGATTTGCACTGGCCGGCAAGATCTTTTTTTTTGGGTTTCTTAAAGTCAATAATCTGCATTAACAAAAGCCTTCAAAGAGAATATGAGTCAAGAATGCGAAACCCTATACCCGCCATTTCTGGCAAGATAGTTGGGAAATGGCACAAATCATGTTCTACATGTAGTCGAAATAATTTCAGACATCAGTTAAAACAAAATCCTAAATCGGGCGACAACATTTGCCATAAATTGTAGACTTTAAAAGGATTGAAATCGAGCAATAACAGCGTCTTGACTTTCGCTAACTAATAATATCTTAGGGTTTTTTGGTTTTCCCAGAAAAATATCTACATATGTATATAAAGTAGAGTTAGAAAAGTGGCGTAACACATTTACTCAAAAACCACTCGACCTTTTTTGATGAAATTTGTATTGTTTGTTAGGACATATACTATGTAGATGGTTTAAGTTAATTTTATCTGTTGTTTTTGTAATTCGTTTGTAGTAATGTAGTAGTTTTTTTCTACAATTTGTGGACATATTTCAAAGAATATTAACTTAACTGCATTTTAATCTTTTATAAGATCAATTAAAGTTTTTTATTTAATAATATTTGTAATAATTTCACAACATTCAACACGGTTGTGAAAATTAATTATTAGAGCAAAATTTTAAACTTAAATAAATGTTATCCCTTGAATGCTTGTATTGAATTGAATAAATTAAAACCCATCAAATGCCAAATTTCAATAATTTTTGCTTACTAATATTTGAAAGAGTTTCGGAATACAGTTGCGACAATTAATTATTTAAAAATAAAATTACTTTTTTTTAAATTCATTTTAAAATAATGAACTAATAGAACGATGTTATCGTAAGAGCTATATACAGATCTATAAGAATATATATGAATTTTTAATAAACTAAATTAGCCAAAAAAAATGTAACAATATCAAATTTGACATGTACGTGGTTCAAATATCGAGAATTTATGTAATATTGTACCCGCTATCCTCCATACTAGAACTTTTTGAAGTTTGTTTACACGCATATTGTTATAATTTTTTAAACATTCAATAAAGCAGTGGTAATCCGAAATACGAAGTGGCGCCTTTTTTGGAAAATTTGATAGAAACCTATGAAACTAGCGGGGACAGAAATGGCACTCTTCTAGATTATTAATTACAATTATTTGTTCATTTTAGATTAACAGAACTGGATGGAGAAATCGTGGTCACCGTGTACATGTACCATTTCTACAGGGTCACCTTCGCAGGACTTGTTCCTTTGGGATTTTTCATTTTATTTTGTAAAATGGAAGAAGTTCTTCAAAGAAAACCACTTTTCTATGGATGTGAATGAATGAAATGGGTTTGTATCATTTATAAATAGGAATAAGTTAATGTTACAAAACTCCGACAGCATTACTCATTTAGCAAATTAATGCATCGACTTTTGCGTCTCAATGAATTGTAAGTGCAACCAATACGTTTAGTCGATTTTCACTCATGATGGTAGACTGGATAGAATTTTTCAGTTGACGCAGGGTTGAAAAAGAGCGTTCGTTCGTCGATGTCGTTACTGGTAGAGCAGCCGTTATAAACAAGATTTGATGAACGTTATTGCGGCGTCAAGTACTTTAATAGAATTGTGAATATTTTGTATCCAAAATTCGCCTTCGCCAAATACTACAGCACAATTATCATGCAAAATCGAAGAGTATTTTTCAAATAATTACTTGCAGGCTTCTTCATCTAAAGTTGGAGTTTTCGATGGAAAAAGACATACAAAATTCGAAAGTATTTTACAGTGTTTTGAAAAACGGTCTTCAAGATGAGTTACGAATAAATTCAGATATGATATGTAAGTAGAAATCCGATAATACTTTTCAAATGTCGTTGAATCTGTCTAGGAGTTATTCTGAGTTTTTTCACTTCGTTATCGCATTCTTTATAAATCTGACCGACTTTTTGGAAAATCTTGCTGAAATATTCCTCTGCATTCCCTCTCTTGACTATTTAAGTAGTACGATTAGGGCACTACGGTGATGCCTGATTTTACTTAAAAATAAAAAAAACAGCGCTATCTGTATCTTATCGAATCAAGACTTATCATAGCTTTCCTTGCGGAGTTCAGAGCCAATACCTGGTGCCCCAATTCGTCCGCCCTCTAACAAATTTTTGAGTACTGCAAGTACCAGATCTCATTGCTAGATCAAACTTTCATTCACTTACGTAAATCAGTCAATGCACTCATGGCGTTGGATTTTCAACATTTCATTGAACTTCAGATTTCGCTCCGTCATTTGCTGAATATTAGTAGCACACACACGCATTCATCCCATTATATGCACAAACAAAAATTTCTATGTATGACTTCTAATATTTACTTTACTCAGCTGATCATTTTGTGTTCAAATAAATCTACGAGAAACTAACTAAAACTAAGTTCATTGACCGTTCGAGTTGCTGAGTGCGTCGACACGTTCAGCCAAATATGCAACCAGGAACCAGCAATATCGAAGAATAAACGAGTACAAAGCGGTGATAATAATAATACATACTTAGTAAATTAAAATTAACTTTTAAGCCAACAACAAGCATAGCAACAAGTTTGACCAAAACGTGATTTCGTAAAATTGTATGCCAAACTATGAGCTTAACTAAATGAGCGTAGAAAAGAATTAAGTAAGGAAAAAAATAAATTGAAGCGCATACAAAATTATGCACATAGAGTATTAAACTAACTTTACGAGCGCTTTAAGTTGAAACGAAATCTAAAATCTTAATATGCATATCATTTTAAAGATGGATGGTTGGTATTTGTAAGCAAAAATTTAATTTTCTCTGTCAATCACAATAAATCACATCGGTTGATCTAATAAAAATTCTGAATTGCGGCAGATATTTTAAAAGAGTAGTGAATTTTTCAATTTATTATATAGTACAGATATTTTAATTTCAAAAAATTTCAACTGCAATATCGACTTGGCAAGTTTTGACCTGAGAATGTACTCATAATTTGTTAGATTTAAACGATACAGTTAAAAAAATGTTATTGGTTATGATTAAAGCTTAGAGGAATCAGACATGAAAACCCCCAAAACTTCTCGTTGGGAAAAGTCAAAATTGAAGAACAATTCCAGTCCTGCACTTTAGGTCTATCAAATTAATTTGTTATTGTGTTTGAGATTACAGACTCGTAATTGTTTAAGAGTCAAGGGTTCAGATTTCAATACAAATCTTAAAATGCTGCGTGACTGCTCTTCGTTGGGTTATTTTACTCATAAAATAAAAGGGGTAAATAGCAAATGAAAATGATTATTCCAAAAATAACTTTTAATTTTCGAATTATTTAAATGAACCTTTTTTATTTTTTTTTTTTGTATTTATTTACTATCAATTTTTTTTAATCGAAAATTGCCGAAAATAAAAAGAATATACATTCCGTGTCAAAAAAGCGCATCAGAGTAGCATTTTTAGTTTTCTTTTACATTTAATTTGTCATTAATTTCACCGAACACGTTTACTTTAATTTTATGCTTACTCGAATTTCTATTTATAGTGGCATTATTTTTTTTTTTTTATTAAATGAAAACTATCAAAATAAAAATAAACCCTGGGTTTAAACGAATAACATAAAGGGCGAATTTTAGCTTTAAGTAACGAAAATTTCTCTAGTAGGCTCAAAAAATGTATTGTAACCAAAGCTCAGTATGCCGTTTTTGGAAAAAAAATTCAGAATCACAGGGTCTTCAAAGAAAGAAGAGAAGATAATGGAAGGCCAAAAATTCAAATAAGCACAGGTATCAGATTTTGGAACGCCTATGTTTGCCGGGTAGATTCCAAGCTGCGAGGTCATTGAAAACACGCCTAAAAAACACCCGTTCTCTACAAATAAACAAATAACCACACGGACTGTAGCCCGACGGCTTAACCAGTTAGGATTATTTGTTCGTAGAACTGATGAAAAAAATTCACCAATTATGGGCTGTCGATGACTGGAGAAAGGTCATTTCTTCAGATGAATCAAAATTTACAATAATTAGATTGAGCCCGATGGCAGAGCTGTGGTACGAACGAACAGCATTCGGCCCAACGCGTTCTAAATATAAAACGTAAAGCATTCTCCATATGTTATGGTATGGGAAGCCAAATCAGGTGTTTCCAAGACGATTCAGTCCCATGCCGTTGAGCACGTTCGGTAGGTTATTTTAAATATTGATTAAAGAATTAGATCTAAAATTAATTGGATGTGATTCTTTCTTGTTTTAGGTATCCTGAGAAAAAAAAACTCGGTGTTGAATCCCTCAATTTGCCAAGACATAGTCTGAAGCTCAATATAATCAAAGCCCCTTTACGAGTTCATGACAAGGAAGGTTCATCTTGTAATAACGGCACGGGAAGTCTTACCAAACTAAAGGGTGGTTAAATTTTAAGGGCCGATGTTGAATGTGAACCACACCTAAACGTCAAGTTTTTTTCGGCATTTCATTTGACATTTCTCAATTTGAGACTAACTCAATTTGAACATGGAAAGATACACAATCGAGAAATTGTCAAAATGTTGGCAAGAAATGGCAACAGTGGATGATCAATTTTCAAAGAAAATCATCTTCAGTGATGAGGGACATTTTCACCTCAGTGGATTCGTCAATAAGCAGAATTGCCGCATTTGGGCGAATAATAATCCAAGAGTGATTGTCGAAAAACCAATGCACCCACAAAGAGTGACTGTTTGGTGCGGTTTATGGGCTGGCGGCATCATCGGGCCGTATTTTTTCAAAAATGAGGCCGGTCAGGCAGTTACGGTGAATGGTGTTCGCTATCGTGAGATGATAACGACTTTTTTATGGCCCGAATTGGAACATATGGATGTGGACGATGTGTGGTTCCAACAGGATGGCGCCACTTGCCACACAGCCATCCAAACAATGGCACTTTTGCGCGACAAATTCAATGGCGGTGTTATCTCACGTGGTGGCGATGTCAATTGGCCACCAAGATCATGTGATTTGACACCGTTGGACTACTTTCTTTGGGTTTATTTGAAAGAAAAGGTGTACGTCGATAAGCCAGCAACAATTCAAGAGCTAAAGGATGAGATAATTTGGCACATTAACGGCATAAAACCTCAATTATGCCTCAGCGTCATCGGAAATTTGGACCATCGGATGGAGGTGTGCCGCCGAGGTCGCGGCGGACATTTGGCCGATATTTTGTTCTATACATAATTGAACCACACCATATTATCAACATAAAAAGGAATTACAATAATTTCCAAAATAATTTGTGTTTTATTCAAAATCAACATCGGCCCTTAAAATTTAACCACCCTTTATTAACTCAATTAAAATATAACAAATATATGTACACTTTTATGTTGGAAAGAACTTTAAAGATGGCTAAATATTTAAAAAAAAAATAAAAAACTGATTAATAAAAAATTTTTTTTAGGGTTTTACAACATTTTACATTTTTTCAACACTATAGAATAAAATGTTACATTCGAAATGTCTCTCACATTTTGTTTTTAGTTTTTTTTTAATTTTATACCAAACGATACAGAACCATCCAAAAATAACCTTATATCTGAACAATCAGTTGCATGGGAGTTATCGATCTATCGACTTGCAGTGAAATTTTACAAAAAAAAAAAACATTTTTTCATACACTCAAACTACCTAAAATCTTGGTTGGTGGAACATTTTAGCATTAGGTCTGAATAAGTACGAAATTAGTCGTTAAACGCATTTTTAGTTTTGAATTATTTCTGGCATTCAAGTTGGATTTCGAGTTTTTGTATATTCTCAGACTTATAGTGGGATTTTGTACTAAATATTTTTATAGAAAATTTAAATCCATTATATCCCTATTTCATGACTTGTTTTGCCTCTCTCCACAAAATAGCCAAAAAAAATGTCCGCATCTTGAGACGGTAGAGGGTTAAGATGTTCTACGAAAATTATCACATAAGAGCTGTCTTATATACCGATTTATCATAGGGATGCGCTAAAGGGGAACACTTTACTCCCTCTAAAATAAAACTCCGAAAAAGTTAGATTTTTTAGTATTACTCGTAACGCTTTATAAAAATACTTCTATATTCCTATCAATCAGATATTTCAAAAAATGTGCTCAAACAGACAGCCATATTCAGCTTGTCGTTTTTTCTTCTACTGTAATTCTACTGTACTTATAATTAGAAACATCGTACAAAAGTTTTAGCACCATTATATTTTGTTCTTCAGTTTTTCCGATAGGGTGAAAAGTTGATGTGTATTGGAACGAGGGATGACGGAAAATATACATCAAGTATAAAAACATGCGATGGGGATATAAAGGCTGCACTTGCAATATATATTTACTATTTAAATATTTATTTTTCAGCTAACTGAGATACTGAATAGCTGAAAACCCTATAGTACAAACTAACTACAATGGCTCCAAGCGAAACTCGTACATTGATTTTTTTTTTCATAGTCACAGTGTTTTCCATGAAAATTTTTTAATTTTTTTTTTTTTTAAATATTGTTTATTATATAGCATAAACCATATAAATAAAAGTTCATACAAAATTCACAGAAATTCAAAAAATTAAGAACAAATGTAATTTTGCGTATGCAGCTTTGAGGCTAATTGAATTTTAGTATAATAAAGTGAGCCTTTCCAAATTTGTTTCGATTTTTTTCGACGAATTCAATTTCGCTCAAATCGTATTTGTCCGTCTTTAAAATTTTTGATTTTTTTTTAAATGCACATAACTTCTCTAAACACTGACCGATTTTGATAATTTGACTTGTCAAATATTCGTCATTAGTTAAACATTAGCTAATGTTCACAAGTTTTTTCGGAAAAATGAAAAAGAATTTTTTTTAAATCTAATTTATCGAAAAGTGTTTATTTTTTTAATTTTTCACATTAGAAAGTAGACACTTCAAAATGTATGGAAGAAAATGCACACCAACGCCAACAAAAAAAAAATACCAAAAATCAACGGAAATTTTTAACCACATGCAACTTACACTTGACTATTCTAAAATTCAATTGGCTACAGAACTGCATACTCACAAATTTTCTAAAAACTCGCATTGAACTTTTTAAAAATTCAATGGCACTTTTTGTTCTTAATTGGTTGATTTCTTGTGACTTTTGTACAAAGTTTGAAACTTTGATTTATTTGGTTTATATTGACTAATGAACTATTTTTGTATAAAAAAATTAATGAAACAAAATTTTCATGAGAAGCATTTTGAATATTTTGAAATAAATCTCTCCACGAGTTTCGCTTTGAGCCACTATATATGAATATACGGCGTTTTTCTGAATTAAGTACAAAGGTACAAAATTCTTGGCCTACACGCAATAAAGGATGTACTTATTTAGTACTAAAAACGTAGGTGTTATAATATAAATTCTTAAAAAATAAGTAGAATTAACAGATTTTCTATATATGCAAAGGTAGGTCGCCCTGATAGTGCGATAAAAATCAAAGATAACTAGAAGGAGTTACATATGTATTAGTAAATTTAACATTTTTGTTAGTTTTTTTTTAACGCTAGAATGCATTCATTTGATTCATTATGTCTTGTTTTCATATTCAATTTATTCTTCATTATATTTAATATCAGTATGTTAATAAATGTTTGTATGTTCATCTGTCAACCCACCTACAAAGTTCGTTGCACTCACAGCTGACTCCAACTGTATGTCGAAGGCGGAGGCGGAACTACTAACACGAGTTCAACGTATTCTAGCCAAACTTGGATTAACTTATCAATGAACGTGTCACCAAACAGCAGCAGCAACAACAACAATAACAACAACAGCCAAATCACACACTACAAAAACTTCATGTTACTCATGACGAATATAAAGTATAAATTAAATGAAAAAAAAACAAAAACGAAAACAAAAAAGAATTATGCAGCAGCTGACTGTAGTAAGTATTTTTTTTTTTTGGTAGTATGTAGTAGTTGTTGTTGTAGCTTTTCGCGTGTAGTCACTCACTTCTGTTGAGCGAGATCAATGAACGCGCCAAACCAAAACGTTTGTTGGAATTGATTTAGCTTTGTTGTTGTTGTTGTTGTTGTTGTTGCTATTGAAGTAGTTAAACTATTTTTGGATCAATATTTAGTTTATTTTTAGCGCCCTTCCGGATTCGCACACCGGAAAGACTTACAATACAAAAGAAAATTATAACCAAAAAAAACAAAAAAAAAAAAAAGTCAACATAAAAGTCAGTAAAAATCGCCAAAAAAAAAATTACGTATATTGCTAAATCATGCGCACTTCACACGATTAAATCGGTAAGCATTTAAATTTCTTGCACTCTCCGATTTTTACTCGCCGCACGCCGTTGAACAGCTGTGACAGCGAAGCAACTTTAATCGTTACGGTCTTCCTCATCGTCATCGTCATCGCTTTTGTTTTTTTGTTTTTTTTTTGGCGTTGTGGATGCCGTCGCATGACTTCAAAGCTGGCCGAGGGTTGACAAACTTTGCGGCTACGCTGCTTATATTGCCGCTGCGATCAGCTGATATTATTATTATGTAATAATTTTATTTATGTATATGTATTTCAAAAGTGACGCGAGTTGATTGACTTTGCTCAAAAATTAATTCGTTTAGTTTTTGTGCTTTCGCTTATTTACCGTTGGATTTTGTTTCTTCCGTTCTTTCCATACGGTTTTTTTTTTACTTTTTACTTTTTTGGATTTGTCACCGCGTAGTTGTACTTTTTACAGACTGAATCTCGTACAATGTTTTTTTTTATTTTCTTTTAATGAATTCTGTCTTCTATCTCTGTCTAGGCGGCTTTGCTTAAGTGGTTGACTTTTCTCAGTAACAAAACTAGTATAGCTTGTTGGAAGCTTTCGATACCCGAAAAAAAGCAGGAAGGTGTAAATTATGTAGTAAGTATGTGTATTATAATTGGTAATTTGTTTCACATTATTCGGCTGTTACGTTCCTTAACGCAGCCGCGCGTGGGAGGCTAATGACTTTTGATCCCTCTCTTGTTAGGGTTGGTAATGGTTTGATCTGACTCTACCGACATTTTAATTTCATGCTTTTGATGAACGTGCACTTAACGCTTGCAAAGTGTCTTATCAGTTTGTTTTTTTTTCAATTTTTAAAAAATATAAGTACATATACATATATGTATGCATGTATGCTGGTTTTTACTGAAAAATATTAACTAGCAAATCTTATATATATGTATATCTCTTATTTCAATTTTGTTAACTTATTACAACCTGATCAATATTTAAAAACTGTAAAAGTAAATCTAACTAGTTGAAGTGTTTTAATCGAATTTTTTTAAACATTTGGCTACAAAAGCCTTTCGTAAGTTAGATTAAGGTGGCAGCTGGCCGTGATTTCACATCAGCAACTGCGTCTCGGTTATTTAAAACTCTTCTGTCGCCTCCCCCCACAAATTGTTATGAGGGACGCCTATTAATTCAGCGAGCTTCCCTATAGCTCTATGTCCTACTTAACGAAAAAGGTTTTTGGAATTTTCTTATGCTCCATTTAGGTCACATAAATTTGAATGTGTTGTAAGTCCTGCTGCGTTTCCACAGCATACTCGCTTCTTTGAGGAAGAACACACTAATCCTAAGCTAGCGGCAAGCGATAAAAGAGGTAAGAGGAATTACCCTTCTTACGAGCTCGTCTGCCTTCTCGAAAAAAGTCTTCAGCTCTTCGGAGTTCTTAACAAATTTGCTATGCTTTCTATCGCGGTTTTCTAAAGTTTTTTGTGAAAAAAAAACACAGCTCATACCAAATTTCCAACAACTATATGACGGCTTCTTTGAGAAAAAGTGGCAACATCAAGTTCCAAAATTTCGTAAGGAAAAATAAATTTGTTTTTCAAGCTTTATGAAATAAACAAACAAAAAATTTAAAAGCGATTATTTTTCCCGACAATGATGAGAAAGCCATCGAATACGTTGGCTCAAATTCATTTAACAGAACTTTGGCAAAACGAAGCGATTACTTCCACAGTCTTAGAGACCAAGCATTTTGTTGTTGTAGAAGAATCTGCAAAAATTATTTTGATTTGAAATTTCAAATAATTCATCAAATTTAAAGGAAATGCCAAACAAGAACTGATGCAAGGTAAGATCTGGGTTATGAAATTAAAAATGTAACTCTGAGCTACTTATCTCTTTATTTTAATTTAATTTAACTCTGGATTTTCCGCAAGAGACCTTAAATAATTTATAAACTAGTTTACACGTTAGTTACGTCTAAATTAGGGTAAAATTAGGCAAGTACACATTATCACTTTGAGTATAAACATTAAATATATTCGAATTTTCTTTAAGAATCAACGTGATCTGCTCTACGACCAGAGCTTTGGTTATTGTGAAAAGTTTTGAAAAAGAACATAGAACTATAAGAAGGGAAAACACATAACTTTTGCTTTGCTTTTCTCGTTGATCAACAGGGCAGCCTCTTCTCTTTTCATTCAATCATTTACGCATTTGGTCGAAAGGGTAGGTGCTACTCTGTTAATCAACGAGTAAAGCAAAATTAACGTTTTGTTCCTTCTTATACTTGTCCTTTAGTTATGACACAGTTGTTGAAAATATCAACTAGCAACAAATTACTCTGTGAACAGGTAAATATAGTCCTCGCACTTTACCCTATGAATTTCGCATAGACTTCAACGAATTTGGTTTTACATGTTGTCTCTTTTTATTTAGAGGTATTACCACATTTTTAAAGTAATAGCGATTTACAGATTTGCAAGCCTTCGCCGCCCATTTGTTGAATGAAATAAATAAGAATAAAAATTGGTTCAATTTTGCTTCAATTATCATACCAAGGTGTGCCGCTTGCATAATTCAATAATTAAATGTCGCTACTTTTATTCTAATATGGCGGGCGCTACAAAGTGGCGATTTATCATTTCTACAGCACCAATATGGGGAACAAATGGGCTCGATAGATGGAATACATTAAGAAAAGTGGCATTACTATAAATCCAATATGGTGGAATAAAAGTTTTTTTACAAAAATATTTTTCTTAATTCTTAATTTTATTTCCATTCAGTTACTCAGATCAGAAAGACTGTTTAACTTTTTATCTCGACCACATAGAAAACATTTAAACCTATGTTTTAACCAATAAATCTCTACTTTGAAATTGAACTCATCTATTATATAAAGGTTTCCAATATATTTCGGAAAAGAAAATGTATTAACCATACATTTTTAATCGAATTAAAAAATAAATTTTATGTTCTGGTAAACTCAAAAAAAAAAAATTTTATGGTTTGAACACAAACAGCTATCAAAAGGAAGAAACTGAAAATATTAAATTAATAGAAATATTACGAAATATTTTCACTTTTGAATAAAAAATATTTTATTTTATTGAGGTTTTCATTAATTTTGCAGAAACGTTTACGCTTTGAAGAAAAGTTACATCAAAATAAGGAAAATTTTTCTTATATGTCGGACACACTACAACGTAACAAACCAAGCGTGTCCACACTTGCCATTCCTAATTTATGTTGACAGCTCTGTGGGCGCAGGGTTGCTTAGTTATTTGATCAAATTTAAAAATGTAAGAGATTGTGAACATTTTTAATACATTTAAATTTAATTGTGTAGTATCTTTTTTAAAATTTATGATCGCGAAATAAAGCAGCTACAGGCAGTAAAAATCAAGAAACAGTTGAGTGAAATGCTAATATTGCATGTATTTCAAAATCCATCGTGTCAAATAAAAACGAATTAGGTCGTAAATCTAAATTTTCCATATGTTTTCTTAGGGCTAATTCCCAAAACTACATCTCAGGTCGAATATCATTTAACCGATTTGGCTCAACTCGCATATTTTACATGCAATTCGTTTTCCTACCTAGTGTTCTTTAGCAACTAGGGCCCGTTTGGCCCTATATTAAAAATTTTATTCTAAGACCAAATTTGTAACTGACACAAAAAATCACTGTTATTAAAAGAGCGAACCGGATATTCTCTCGACGACTCTGGCTATAGAACAAACAGTTGGTTGTAAGCGCCATGAATTAGTGTCATACTGGATCATGAACTATGCGGGATCGAAATATTTACCTTGTAGCTTTTTGGACTGACTAGATCAGCGTCATTAGAGATTTGGTATAAATCGAACTATGCAGTATGACAATTTTACCAGTTCATGAACTAAAATGTTTGATGAAATGTTTGACTGTCGTATACCTTCTTTAGCTGCAGTTCACAAAATATTTCCTAATTGGATTACATCATACAAGTTTTACATAATCCACAGTTCGTTACATAAACTTTTAATTGTACAAAGCACTAAAGTGTAACACGAACGCAGCCGCCTACTAGACAATAGTGAATTGACGTTGGAAAAAAACAAACGGGAAAAAGACAAAATGTGCATTGCATGAAAAAAAAAATACTCCATTAGCAATTATTGCACGAGTATGCGAGTAAATTCGGACGTGCATGACACAGTTCGAGGGCCAAAATGTACCTTAAGCGCCTAGCAGGCGGCCTATTAATGATTGCCACGGCACATGCTTGAAACGGGTGTAAGCGTCCGTATGTTTGTACGAGTGTGTATTCATACAGTGTCAAGAAAAATTAAAGGAACCAAATGATTGTTTAATTTTTTTAATAAACAAGACAATCTTAAGCAAAGACATGCATAGACTTTTTTTATATATTTTTGAGATCAATTTTTTTTTATTATAAACACAACAAGCAAAGTTCTATGAGCATGCGTGGCTTTTATTTTGCACAACAATGTATTTGTATATGTATTCTGTGCTGACGTCTCGCTCAGTGTTCGACAATCACTGAAGTTAGCCAATTTTAGACGCAACAACCGAGGCTCGAGAGGCGGGGATACTGACCACTCTACTATCGAGGCGGCCGCCATAGACGAGTGCGTAACGTGTGCGCGTTTCATTCGGTGGTTCCAGGGTTCGATTTCTGCCCGGAGCAAGTTACATCAAAAAATTATAAAAAAAAAAGTTTTTCTAATAGCTGTCGCCCTTCGGCAAGCAAATCCAAACCACTGAGTGTATTTCTACCATGAAAATAACTTCGCACAAAACAAAAAACGCACACCACAAATTATAGGAGAAATTCGGCCAAAATCGCTTTAGCGGTTATAGCGCCAATTAAGTAAGTAAGCGACCGAGGCTCGAAATCTCAACGCCGTGCAGAGGCCGGTGAAAGTACCGACAAACAAAGTACCAATGACGTTGGTGTTTAAAGTATAAGCAAACATCTGCACTCCACCACGAACCAATAAGTGGTTATAGATTTTTCATAAATGATTTTGAATGTGCTTTCTTGCGTTATTTGTATTCCATTTATTTATTTTATTTTTTTCTTTTTTAGGCTCTTACCACCAGCGGCGGTGTTGGTGAAATTTTTGTTAAATAAAGACCACCTTCAAGCCTGTTTAAAAACTTTTGACAATTTTTTATAATTCAAACTTGCTATATACATGCATACATATGTATGCATATATGTATGTGTATGTATGTTTGTCGCTTCGTACACCGATTTGATTTGTCGAAATGTTTGTTTCCAAGTGCTAATAACTACAGTAATGAAAGAAGTTGGCAGATTACTGAAACTTTCATGCGTTCGCAATTTGTGTATTAGGGTTACCGGGCGTACTAAAAAATAATTAATAATAATTAAATGCAAGGTATTACTCTCGAACAGTGCCAGGTCAAAAATCAAATCCATAGTTGTCGCTTCGTTAGCGTAGAAACCTTGAAAGCCTACAGTCCACCACTGACCAGAGAGAACTTGCAATTTTCATTAACGCGACATAAAGCCCATCCCTCCAAAGCGGAACTTTTAATGCAGCCAATATACTTTCTCCGCTCGGAAAATTAACCTCAATACTACTCTGTGTTACCATCAATTCAGCGTTCATACAGTTAATGAATCGTCGCACATTGGGAAAAACACCGTATAAAATCCGAATATTTTTGGCATTTTCATTAAAATAATTTGGAGAGCCATGAGCTTCTATTTTTTACATTTTATTCAAATACCACACTGAAGTCAAGGTGGACCCACAGAAGGTGATAGCAAGGTAACCATGTCGAGTCCGTTGTGTATTTTGCTTTGTGTAATTTTGCGAGTGAAATTTCAAAATCTGAATTCGCCCCGTATTAGTCTTATATTTTGTTTGTGTAAACAAAACAACCCAACGAATTGCGAAAGAAGAACAAGCATTCGGCTCATGGAATGTTATCACCTCATATGAATTCGCCTTGCTTTGAAGTTAAGACTTATCAAAAAAATTTTTTTTTTTCATTTATATAACATGAAACAAGTGTTGTGCAAAACTTGAAAAAAATATAATAGCTTAAGCATTCAAAACTCATTGTGGGATTTTTCTAAGTTCAGTTACTGATTGTGAAAGTTGACATGGAAGATAATATTACCCTGGAAGCATTTGCCAGATATCTAAATTTCGACCACCGTAGCCGCGCTTAAATCGATGTGTCTCGGATTCAAATCTTGATCGGGGCAAATGGCATCGAAAAATTATAGAAAAGCTTGTTTCCAATAGCGGTAGCCCCTCGGTAGGCAATGGCAAACTTTCTGCCATGAAAAAACTTCTCAAGAAAATTATTTTCCATTCGAAGTCGGCGTAAGACGGTAACTCTGGTAATAACGAAGAAGTTATCGTGTAAAACAAACTGCGAAGGAAAAAGGTTACAATATATTTTCAAATATATCTTGATTTTAATGCTTCAAGCAGCTGGTTACCGTCTTCAGAAATGTTTTCGAAAATAAGCTTTCATACAACTTTTTTGTTTCAAACTAGTATTGTATTATTTCATTAAACATGCTAGTTTTTTTGTGTTTAACTTTTTGAACAGGTGGCAAGCCACGTTAGAAATATTTTTCAAACCGTTTCGCTTCACTCCCACAGTGAATAGAATTAAGTTTTCAAACAAGTGGCAACCCTATGCAAAAATATTTTAGAAAGCAAGCTTTCTTACATTTGGCATTATTATATAAGCATTTCTGCTAACTCTATCACTGAATTGAGCTAACGCTCTTAAACAGGTGGCAACAACCTTCAAAAATTACACTGCGGAACAAAATTTTGCGATCGGAGATTTTTAAGTCGATTTAGGGTAATTTGGGGGCGCTGATTACGAAAATAATATCAGTTTTGTCGAATTGGCTCTAATTTTTCAGATAAAGGCTTTTAAATATTTCTCGACAAAAAACCGAATTAAAAATACCAATATGGATTTAAATTATATTTTTATTGCGCGCCTGTATAAAAATTATACAAAAATGAAAAAATATATATTCTTTTCATTAATTAATTTAAAAAAAAAATACAAAAAACTTTTTCTGTAGGACCTCCTATGATGTCGTTGCTCAGGACAATCCCGTATTAAGTACCAGCAGTAGTCTGCCATCATGTGGTCGTCCCATCGACCTTGGTATCTTTCTTCCATTATTTTTATGTCCTGGTGGAACCGTTAACCTTGTTCCTCACTGTAGTCGCCTAGGTTGTCTGGGAATTTGTCCAAATGACTATGTAAATAATGTAATTTAATGCTCATTTTAGCTCCTAGTTTGCGAAAATTGCGAAGCATATCAGCAACTAGTTTTGTATAGTCTGGTGATTTATGATTTCCCAAAAAATTTTTGACTACATTAACAAAACTTAGCCAGACTTTAGATTGAATTTGTGACATATGGTTTAAGAATTCAGTGTCTTTTAGAAGGGTACGAATTTGAGGATCATCGAAGACTCTTGCTTTTAATTTTTCCATACTAAGGACTGGACATTTTTTGCACACATATTCGAAACAGTCACCTGTCTTATCAAGGGCTTTGATGAACTGTTTCATTAGCCCAAGTTTCATGTGAAGTGGTGGAAGAATGATTTTTTCTCGGCTGGAACTGGGTCATATAATTTTTTTCATTAATTTCTTAAGTTTCGTTTATCTCAAGAACTAGAGCCAATCCAAAAAAAGTAAAAACACAGTTCGTAAGCCTGCTACTAATGTTAATAAAAACTATTAACAAAATCATGACCGCAGGTTTTTTTTTTAATTTTTGTTACGCAGTATTATTTTTATAATATTTAATGAACTTATTAATTCAAAAATATTTTTCAAACAAAGTTTTCTCAAAAACAGCTTTCTTAAACTTTTTCCTTTGCGCATCTAATGCATTATTTTCTTATTGTAATATTTCAAATATATCATTAATTATTTTATATTTAACTGTTTCAAGCATGTGGCAACCGTCTTCAAACTTACTAACGAAATTTATCTTTATTATTTTTTTTTTTTTTTGACAACTACAATGCAATATTCATTCAACGTATAATTTATTTTTTTAATATAATATAAGTTCTGCAAATTCGTGTAGCCGTTTAGGCGAGAAAAAGTAGTAAACTGTGGCCGTAATCTTTTTGCGCAGCCATCTTCCAAGTTCCATATAAAGCTGCACTTTAGAAATGTTTTTTACTAGTAGGCTAAACATATTTCCTAATTTTTATAGTAAATATAAAGATTTTATATTTTAGATATATCAATAGCCTTATGCTGAAACACTGACAAAATACACCAACGTGACAGTTGTCACGTTCAATGGGCCTAAAACTATGACGCTGAATATATGCATAGTTTACGTCATTGGCACCATAGAACATAGAGAGCAAAGAAGTTGCTTACGGAGTGGTGGGATTCTCCAACAGAAAATGTCGTCTTATTTCACGAACATATCAGAACAAATTTGACTATTACTGTTTGATATTAGAATCTCATATAATCCAATTGGTTTCTGGTGTGGTGAAATAAATCCAAACACGATAAAACGAAATGCTCAGTAGGATGTAACAGCTCCAATGACAGTAGTTATCATCAGAGTGCTTAAAACCATTTTTGCCGCATAGCTTTAGGTACGGTAAACATGACAACTGTACGATTGGTGAGTTCTGGCTCAAGCTGGTTCAGGCTGTATTTACACAGTCTGCAAAAAATACTATGATCTAAAAATATCCTTTAGAATTGGAAAGAGTGGCAAGGAAGAAAGGCTATGCCCTCTCCAACGAGACTAAGGAATTTATAGTACTCCCAACCCAACATTGATAGAAAATAAGATTGCCCATTCCGTGTTGAGAGCTTCTGAAAGTGACGTAATAAAAGTTAAAAACTAAGAGAGCAAAGAAAAAATTATAAAAAAGAATAGGAAGAGGCGCAAAAGAACTATTGGAAGTTTGGCTAGCATTGTTTGTGTTGAATAACAGAAAAATAATTTTATTTCATCAACGAATGGGTGGATACTGTCAAATCAGTAAAGAGAGGGCCAGCGGTGTGCAGAGAGCGCAATATTTTATACTAAAATTCTTGATCCCAACCCGATATGACACACAATATACCATCCTTTTATCGCAGGTAAAAAATGGTAAAAGAGTACCAAACGAGATCTCCCTTTTCGAAGCCGCTAGTTAAAAGTAATTTGTAAATTTCTTACAACATTCCTCCACTGAATGCAACTAGGCGCCGCTTCGCTTTATTATGAAAAGTCGGCAGGCACCTACTAAAATTTCGGCATTCGAAACAAGGCCTAGGAAGGAAAATTAAGAGTTTGACTAACTACCTAAATACATTCATTCAAAGTGTACGATGTTCTCAATCATTAAGGCCCATTGAAGTACAATTGAGATGAGGGTGGTTAAGTATTTAAAGCGGCAGAAGCATTGCATTTATTTCCGCATTAACAATTTAAGTTGATAGTTTAAATTTAATCTACATTTGACAGCGTATAAAACTGTTCCATTCTCCAAAGTTATTACCCACTTTCTCTTTGTTCCCAATAAGAAAGCAGTGATCTGTCGAGTGCACTGACCGCTGATTATTCTATACAGCTATGCATAACTAACAAAAACTTGCATATGCGCATTACATCCATCCATCTGTACATATGTGCCCACAATTTTATACTCTAGCTATCCATGCTAGGCAAACTCATGAGCAATTATTTATGCTATGAAATGAGCGCTACACAGCAACAACAACATTAATACCAACAAACCAACAAGAACTAAAGACGGATCTGATCTGATCTACTATTCCATCAATCTTTCGTTGAAATTTCGACCGCAATATGGAAAAGTTGAATAAACTCTGAGCTGTGCGTGGTGGCAACACAAGCGGTTGAATCGCGCTTTTGAAGGCCATTGAGAGGTGAATGCATCGCTGTCGCAAAACAACCGAATAAGTATAGTAGAACCTGCGAATGAATGGAAACCAGCCTATCTATACTCGCATTCGCATTCGCACTGGCACTCGCACTGGCACTGGCACTGGCACTCAAGTTGTCGCTACGGCAATCGTAAACGTGTGAAGTGTTGAAGCCGGAACTGAGACTGGGACTGAGACTAAAGCTGAAGCTGAAGCTGAAGCTGAAGCTGAGTGCGATGCATAAGCTGCAACTTTGCAGCTCAATATCGCGTATCATACATTTTAAAGAATGTTGCCCGTAAAGTTTAATGCACCAAGAATTGGGCACGAAGTTTTGTTCGAAAACCAATGGAGAGAAAAGCAAATCATTACGAGAATTTTTTCTTTTTTTTTTGTAGCACGTTGGCGGTGGCAGTAGCAATGTCGCCTCAAAAAAAGTGTATCCAAATTTTACAACCAGATAGCGCAGCAGTTGTTGCACATTGCGGCTGTGCGAATCCCATTTTTGCAAAGTTATCGAAAGAATGTCGGATATTTCATCGAATTTTACACAAACACCCACAGTGTGTGAAAACTGTGTGCGTACCACATCTTAACGGCTCAACTGGTATATCTACAAGTGGGATTTTGCGAATTTTAATTAATCACCTTCTGCCACTTGACTTTAACGAGCCACTCTTATCGATGTACATACATAGCTATGTAAGTAGTAGTTCCTGAATGCAACTGGAAAACTTCACACTAAATCGAAAATCTTTTTTCTTACCTTGCCATACGTGTAGAAACAGAATTTCTTCTTTTTTTTTTGTGATCCAACACATTCTCTTAACTGTGGAATTTCAGCTTCTTTTGGGAAATGTTTTGACCCTAATGACCAACCCACTAAGCCAATTTCCCAAATTACGTGCATGCGAGTAGTTTACAGCTAATTCAATGTTTGCGCTTTCTACATTTTCTGCCCCTTTCTTTTTTAGTAACTACTTTCGAAATGCTTGCAAACTAATTAAATTCGGAATTGCCATGTGACGTGCTGTTCTTGATATAAATATAACTATTTATTTTTTTTTTTTAAACAAAATATGTGCTTAGTGAAAACTAACTGTAATCCAATAAATAAGCGTCGGCATTGTTTATAGTTTCATATTTCCATAAGTTCGGAAATTCTTTGGTATAACGCCAAACAGCTTGTCGAGTCTATTTTCGACTGAGTACTTCTGCAATTCAATTTTTCCTATCCAGAGGGTTTTATAAAGATTTAGAAAAATATCGATCGGACAGCGCATAGTGGTGTGCGATTGGATATTATAAAATTTTTATATATCTTCCATTTTAATTTTTATACACCTTTTGGAATAAGGACAGAATATCGGGGTATCTAATATATATTTTAAAAAAATTGGGCATTCGACATGTAGCAGAGACCGTAACTGTTTGAATTTAAAAATCGTAATTTAATCGTTATTTTTTGATATTTATTTTTCGAACAGTTTTAATTGTTATTAACTGATTATTGTCATATTTTGAGGGTTAACTTTGGCTGATCCTAGAAAAACCAAAAAAAAAATATTTTTTTATACAACAATTTAAATAACGATTAAAAATGATCGTAAAAATATAAATAAAAAACTGAAACGTGATGTTTAAATAAAAATCAAGGATCCAGAATAATTATTTGACTCTTCAGTTTTAAAAAGGCCATCTTAATTTTAATAGGTTTTTTATAAAACACTTTTGATAACAGTTATTAGTGAGAGATATTGTTTAAGTTATACATAACGATTAATTTGAGACTTACATATAAGCCTTCCCATAACATATGCCTACAAAAAAAGTCATGTGACATATCATACCGTATATTTTTCGGTGCGCTAAAATCGACTCTGGGGTCAGAATTTGTCCATCACCTTCAGATTTCGCTCCGCCAGCCCCCCATACACCCAAAAAGGAAAAAAATTAAACTCCACAAAAATTCAAAATCGGTATTTCATCCTAAATTTTTATTTTTATAAATCAACGTTAACAACATTGTTTTGAGATTTATCTACGGGATAAAATTTTTTACGACTTTCAAAGACTTTTTTATTGAGGTTCATATTATGAAAGTCTTTACATAATAATTATGAATAAGAAACCTTTCTTTAGTCTTGAAAAACGCGACTTTATCGGTACCATTTCGAGACAAGTTCGAATTCGGGATAACTTCTGGAGTAGTTCAGGACTCCACTAACATGACTTTTTTATGGTTTTTTTGTACGTAATTGAATTAAATTCAAACTTTGGAATTTTAGAAAGAAATTGAAATTAAAAAAGGAACCAAGTCCTGAACTGAACCCAAACTGGTCCCAAACTTATTCCGGAAATTTTACAAATAATCCCGAATCGGTCCCGAAATGGTCTTAAAAAGTACCTGTTCCCCCACTAATAGGTATTATGAGAAGACTTTTATATTATAAGTTTCAAATAAAAGTCTTTGAAGACTGCACAAAATAAAACTATTTTTAGTCTTAGAATTATTTATCTCGCTTATAATTAGTATGAAGGTAATTTTATAATAAAGGTCTTAAAATAATAGTTATAGATTACTCAAAAAATTTGTGTATTACTATAATAATTATACTTTTGTTATTTTCTCGTATAATAGTAAAAAATATTGATTATTTTAGGGCCCTCATCTATAGGGTAAATGCGGCAATGGCGTCAATAAAAAAATTATTAAAAATGAACTCGGATTTTAAGCCACTTCAGACTTGCACTTCATTATACTTGAATGGGCTATATAACGCCGTATCAAAAAATATTCTAAAAAAAACTGATAAAAAAGTTAGAAATTTTACTGAAATTTTTTTTATTTTAATTTTAACCTTGAATCGTGGACTTATAAGGCTTTTGTTGCAGAATAATAAAAACTTAAAAAAAAAAAGTAATTCAAATTTATTAAGGAGCAAAGAAGGAGTGGAAAACTGTCTATAAGTCCCAGTCGTATAGTCTGACTATTATAAATGGCACTGATTGGGAAAATAAGTCAGTTTCAGACTATAGCTCTAATATCTGCCACACAACTCATTATTTAAAATTTATTGGGTCTTAGAGATTTGAATGTTTTCCATCTGTTTGTACGATTTGGCCCTTGTTTTGATGCAACCTTAATATCGAAATTTCCGAAAAGGAACCAAGCGAATTAAAGTTGAGAGAAATCTTTAAAGTATTTTTGCAGTAAGCCATGAAAATTTATGTAGACCTCATAAAAATCTCACTAAACTAAATTGCGTGTTTATGCGACTGTTTGGATTTGCCATTTTGAATTTCCTCAATCTACTACATCTGTCCTTTAGGCATATAAATTGTCTGCAATTGTCGATTTATTAAAATCAACCTTAAAAAGCATTCACAAAACGAAACCGAGAGAGAATCCGGTACGGAACTATTAAATAAACCCGCACTTATTCCAGTTTGAAACACATCACCATATCCTAAGATAATTAAGTTAAAATGCGAAGATGACAATAAAGCCAAATATACATATCTACCTGCAGGTATGAGTATGTATGTATGTAAATAGTCTTAGTAACAAAATTAAAGAAAATTAATACCAATACCAACAAATATTTTAATCCTCATTTCTTTCAAGATGTACATACATATTAAAGTATCATGATTATTAAATAAGGCATATCTTTTTTTTTTTTTGTAATATCAAATCCATTATCAAGTAGTTTTGTGCTACGTCGACAAGTCCGCGGGTGTTATATGTACAATTGATTAGCATTATCGCCTTCTTGCCTGCCAGATAGTTTTACTTAGATGACAAATCGGACAACTTGCAGATAGTCATTTGCCTTTTACATATGTGAATAGACACACTACTTGGCTATACGGCCATCTGCGGAAAATGTCCAAATTATCATAATTATTAATTTTTAACATAAAAGTTTATAGTCGTTGTATAAAAATTAAAAATGAGGCAAGGTAAAATAATTAAGCTTTTCAAAGTCACCTAACCAAATTAATTTTTTTTGTGAGTATTATTACTTTCCATTTGGCATTGAAGGCGAGCCTTCAACTATTTTACAATAATATAGAATAGCTGGCGTGTGCCTTGATATCTCAGATAAGAGTTGTCTTGCCTTAAATCCATTCAAAAACTACCGCTATCCTAGACTTATTTCTCTATTTTGATGTGAATTTGAAATCCTGCGACCGTAGACGCTTACAACTTTCTGCTTCACGGGTAACGCTTTAATTTTTCTTCTCGGCGAGGAGAAAGTATATATTTTTATTTTTGAGAGGGGGAAGGCAACCCTCTTGGAAAGTTAAATTTAATTAAATTAAACACAATTCATATGAAATAGTATAGTAAATTTTTTTTTTTTATTAACAATTAGTACAATTTTAAAAAACTAATAAATACAATAACTTAACGCTATGGCTACAGAGGCCTTAAGCCTTAAGCGATGTAAATAATAGGTTTTGGTTTTTCTAGGTGAAAGTTTATAGGTACATTTTGAAGAGGGTTGCCACCTCTTTTAAAAGTCAAGTGTAATTTAATTATACGCAAGTATATAAATTCTTAATATGAGTTCCAATGGTTCGTCTCGTCGAGCTCAAAGCGCATACCTTTAATTTTTGAGAGGGTTGCCACCTTTTTAAAAATTAAACTAAATAAATACACAAGTTATATGTGACAGAAACCGAAATGTGACTTATGCTTACATGCATATATAAAGATAGATTTATAAATAGATAGTTATATTGGATTTCCTACATTTTAAATATAATACAAAAAAGCCCTGTGGACCTGTTTATATGTAGTTTATAGATACGAAAATTATTGAGCCGAGTAAGCTCAAATTTATAGGATGTGTTTGCGGAGATGTTGTGTATTGTGCAAACAAATATTCCGATAGGTGGCGCTGGTGTCGATATATTTCAGAAAATCGTATTTACAATCCGATTTAACTAAATTTCAAAACATGTATTAGCCCCATAAATATATATACATATATTAGTTGAAAATTGGACCGTTAGGTGTCGCTGGAGTCGGGATATCTCTACACACTTCATTTGCAGTCCGATTTACATAAGACAAATTCATAATGTGAGTTAGCCATATAAATATACATATTGTATTTTAAAAACTAAGCGATGTGGTGGCGCTTGAATCGAAATTTCTCTAAAAACCCATATTCACAGTACAATTTGATTAAATTTCAGAACATGTAAGTGTAGTGTGTAGCGAAGCGCGCCGGGTCAGCCAGTTCTTTTTTATACAACTTTCAAATCATCCGTTTATAATTTGCAACAGTCTGCTCAAATAATTAAAGCCATTGTCATCATGCCGGCAGCAAATAAAAAAAATTAGTTGCTTAGAAAAAACTTCAGAAACGAGAAGGGTTATAAAATATTCTCCTATACATATGTATATTGCTATTATCAATAAATGAATTGTATTTAAATTTTATCAGGTGGCAAACCTCTTCATAACTATTTTCGAAATTGAGCATTATTATAATATTAATTTTTTTTTATTAATTAATATGTATATTACTTTTTAAATAGGTGGCAACTCTCCTCAGACATATTTTTGTGTGAACGTCTTTCGTTTCATAAACGAAAACGAAAAGGGTTACAAAATATTTTCTTATAGATATACATATTACAGTTATCAATAAATGAATTGAATTTAATTTTTATCAGGTGGCAACCCTCGTTACAACTATTTCGAAATTAAGCTTTATTACAATATTTAATTTTTTTTATTATTATCTCTTGCCAAATATTTTTGAAATCAAGTGTTATTAACCCCGTTTTTTTAATACACATATTGCAATATTTGATTTAACTTATTAATTTAATTGATTCTGCCCTTTTAAACAAACATTTTATTCAATTCCGTCCAGCCGATTCGGCGGTAAAAGGTAAAAGTAAAAGCTAAACGGTTAACGGAACCTCTCCGAAAAATGCTTGAAAAATTATATTTGTCTAATAAACAAATTACAATACAACTGGTTTCGAGTTTGTTAATAGAAATAGCCGCTCAATGTAGTGGAATATTCTCTTGCATAATTTCAAACCCATAGAGAGAAGAACCCGAGTTGAAACTGTAACTGTATCACTAGAATTGTTGAATTTATTAATCATACGCCATGGTAGGCAATTAAAGTCGTTCTTCGTTTTTTTTTCAAATACGTAGGGAAGATTTCACAAAAAATACGAACATATTGAAATGCTACGGATTCATCAAATACAAATATTAAAAAATAAAAGCGCTTACAACCAAGTATTAGTTAATTTTTTCACACACGCTGCTTGTTCGGCAAATATAATAAAATTTTGCGTTAAGCACTCCTTAAAATTCAAACAAGTTTTGAATTCATTACCGAATTCAATGCTAATGTTTGAAACACAAAAAAAAAAACCCAAAAAAAAGGCAATAAAAAAGTTTTGTGTTTAAGAAACACGCAACAACAATTAAACATTAGCTACCACAAGTCATTTAAACATATAGTAGATATGTAAGTAGCAACAAACTTCGCTATGCGTTTCATTATAGTTCATATTAAAATTTCTACTTCTTATGCAAAGTGAACGACAAATTGCCTAAAATTAACAAAAGCATGTCACAAGCCACATTATAAATATTTACATACGCACAAAAAAAAAACAGCATGCATACAAATCGGCTATTAACCATGCACCTCTTGCAGTTACAAATTGGATTTTTACATTTCTTTATTCGCGTTCGCCTTCATCTTCGCCTTTTTCATTTTCTATTGCTATTTTGTCGAGATATAGGCAGTTGAATTGTGCAAATGGAGAAATACTGATTATAAATAAATAAATTTTTTTTTTTTGGAATTTCTATTTTTTTTTTGCATAATTTTTTTTTTTAATGTACATATATAAAAAAATTTACTAAAGTTTGACTAATTCTGTGATTTTTTTAAATTTTATTTCATTTTTAAGGTTAGAGGTCGGGAATAATTTGTAAAAAGACATGCTCTAATCCATTTGCCTATCTATTGTGCGAGAATAAGTATGTAAAGATGAATGTTTGTATATTTTGTACGTGAGTTATAGATGCGGTTACCATCCGTCCTTTATTATAACTAAATTTTACATCCGTGTGGATCTGTTCTTTATTATTAAAGTAAAACTCAATTCCAAAGGCAGATGACTAAAAGTGGATAAATAACTTAAGCCAGGATTACCATATCGGATATGCTTGAATAGCATTGCCACCTGTCTAAAAATTTATTAAATTAATCCAAATACTGCAATATGGAACAGAAGAGATTAGGAAAGATTAATTTCGAAAATAAATTCGAAAATGGTTGTCATCTTTTCAAAAGGTGTAATATAAACTAATTGACAAAATAAATTAAAGAAAATAAAATAAATATGAAAAGAAAGATGTTTATACGAAAATATTAAAAAAAAGATTTTCCACCATTTAAAAAGTTGACTACAAACTAATTAATATTACATATAAATGAAATATTAAAAAACTGGGTGAAACGAAAAAATATATTTAAAAAGGGTTGCCATATATTTGAAAAATTAAATTCAAGTAAATTAGTGAGAGTCATATAAAGTTACAATAACAACAAACTAGCTTTAAGAAAGCTTAATTTCCCAAGTTTTTCGAAAAGGATTGCCATCAATTTGGAACTAAAATTGAATTAATAATATTCAAAAAAAAAGTACTACAAAATTGGCTTTAAATGAAATAGCTTTAAGAAAACTTTCTTTGCAAAAAATGTTTGGATAGGATTGCCAACTGTTTAAAAAATTTAATCAAATTCAATTAATAAAATTACTCAAATATTAGAATCTTAGTGTTATTAACTTGCTGTCAAACTTAAGAGTCATAAGGAAACTTAATTTTGGAAGTAATTTTTAAAATGGTCGCCACCTATTTCAAAAATGATATTCAATTAAATTTAAAAAAATTAATGAAATATTATAAAATTAGTGTCGCGCGAAAGAGGTTGAATAAAGTTGCTGCCCTGCAAAAACTTCTGAACAGCTTAGTTTTGAAAATATTTTTTAAAACGGTTGCCACCTGTTTTGAAAACTGAAATTTAATTGATAATGTTAGCGAAATATTTATGAAGTTTCACTTTCTCCGCGCCTAGGAATCACACGCACCCAGTTTTATTTGAATAACTTTCGTAATTATCAGTTACTGATTTAATGCGCTTCGTGAAATAAATAAAGAAATTTACAAACTTTCTGTTATCAGCAGCGGCAGAGAGAAGTGTAGTTGAGATTAAATTGCACTTGCACCGAAGTCGCAAGGTCGCATTTGACATAGTATATAAAATGTAAATAAATAAATATAAACGTACGTATGTATTCGTAAACATTTCGTAATAATCAAAGTGTAGTGGAATAATTGGCTCCAGTGCAAGTGTCGGCGGTTTCACGCCTTTACGCTTTCACGCACAATAAACACATTGATGAGACGTGTAAATAATTTACACTTTTCTTGTTAGCCAATCTGTGTTTGTATTTCATTTTTATCATTTTTATAATTCGTTATAACTTTTACTGCATGTGACCGACTTTTCATACCAGTAATCAATCTGTGTAAATTTATTATTTATTGTAAATTTGATTAAAATCAATTGGAGCACTACAGGAGTTTGAATGCGAATGTAAATAAAATTTGTTTTACGTACATATAGAGTTATTTAAGTATAGTTGTATTTGTAAAAAATTTTTGATTAATTGAATGAAAACTTCAAGGGAAAAATTAATACTTTTATATATCCGAAACACTGCAGGAAATGGAATAATTTTATGTATGTTTAGATCAATACCATCACTTATAATTTTTAACTTAATGTTGTAGAAATTTACGCGCTTACTTCCACCAAACTATTTTGTTTCCGTTAGTGTTTGACAATTCATACTTTTTTGACAGTTGCAAGTGTGAAATCATAATGCAGATTCGAAAGTTAAATAATTTAGTCCATATATTTTTGTAGGGCTGGCACATAAATTGGTTATCTAGGTAAAGTTGAGAACAAAATTCCGCAACCCCATCGATTTTGCTGTCGTGCATCCGAAGTGATGTTGAAACTAAGTTGAATGAAACAAATTTTAAATTTTAACTAAGCTTTTGTTGAATTTCAATTACGATTAACAATGAAAATGGGAATATGCATTTTTTTCTTTTAAATACATGGGTGTTTTACAATTATGTATATTAGTTTCGAAAATCGGAATGATAAACACTCAATCCTCTTTATTCTATTTGTTAGTTTTTTCAATTCAAACAAAGTTCCAACTGATTACTTTCATTCCAAAGAACCTAAAAAACAAAATTGATCGTCCTCGGAATATACGAGCATTAATAATTCGATTCGATAATTTCGATTAATTAAACGAACAAAAAAAATATTCATCATTATTTTCTATTAAAAGAAAAAATCAAAAAATATCTAAAAAATAACTGGATGCGTGGAAGAAGGGAATTAATTGAATTGAAACAGCAAATTAGTTGTGATTATTGGAATTCAGAGAATGAAAGCCGATTATCCTGAAAATAGTGGTAATAAACCTTTTCAGCACCGTAATGCGTAATTTTCTGTCATTGCCAAATCTCAGCTCTCTTTAAGAATATTTTTGAAACTAAGCTTTCATAGTCCGCTTTCGTTTCATAATAATGTAATATTAGATCACTTAGCTTATCAATTAATGTCTAAATAATTTTAAAATAGATGGCAACCTTCTCGACCACATTTTTCAACTAAAATTTTTCGCTTACCCATACTTTTCAAATAAATATTGAAACAATTTTTACAAATATATTCAAACTTAAGTTTTCTTTCGTTTGATACCAATACATAAAGTTTCATTTAAATGATTAATAAAATTGAGTTAACTATTTTAAATAGTCGACAACCGTCATACAAATTATTTTCGAAATTCATCTTTCCTCTTTCGTTTGACACCATTAGTAGTTAACGAATTGATTAATAAATCCTTTTTAACAGATGGCAACCCTCTTCAAAAGTAAAAATAATAATAATAATTTGGAGTTTACATCATATAGCTCGATGTTTGGCTACTGATACTGTAATATTTCATTCGACTTTCTAATTTCATTTATTTTAACTTTTTAATCAGGCGGCAGCCCTCTTTTAAAATAGTTTTTTTTTTTGTAAACGAAACTTTCTTACACTTCCTTCGTTTGGCACCCAATTTGCGGTATTTGATTAGCTTGTAAATTTAAATTAAATATTTCTTTTAAGTATAAGCTTAACTTAATGACATTATTTTATTCGCATTAATTTATGTGCTTAAAAGATTTATCGGAAGGAGAGGCTTGCTACAACGAAACAAATTTCACCATTGCATATTCGAAACTGAATGAATTGAATGACGCCTTGTTCAAAGAAAAAGCGGCTAAGAGGGAATAGGCTATTCCAATTCATTCCTCCGAGCGCCTCAAATGTAGTAAATGTCTACTAAACATCTATTATATCCAAAGGCCAGCGTCACATTCGAAGAACTGTGAGAGTGAAGGGCATACTGAATGGCAATGGCTCTAATCGGCGCTGTCCGAGCTCTCTTCCCAAGACAAGTCGCAGAAATATTCGATGCGGTGGCAATACAACTCATCCATAAAATCACATTTTTTGTATGTCTTCCAAATGGACTCAACACCAGTCTTTTCAGGTGTTGAGGCATACGCCGATTTTACTGACAAACAGCTGTTTTGAACATAGTTCGAACAGAGTTCTGGTAGACGTAAATACGGCAACGAAGCAATCGATAACTCTTCCAAAGTTTTTTGCAAATTTTGCATACAATGTAGACAATGAAATGATCGAAAACTTTTGTTGATGTGTCCTTGAAGTAGGTATACAATTTATTAAACTAATTACATAAAATTGTTTCAAATAAGTAGACTTTGTTTCAGCGGATTCACATTTTTTAATCGATACATTACTTTGCTAAAATTCTTCTCTACACTTTGGTGTACACTTTTAGGTCTGTTCGATGTATGCACTGAAAGTGTAGAGCAGTGTAGAACGATATCAAAGAAAGCTCAAAGCTGTTTAGTGCAAGAGCCCGAACGAACGGAAAACGGTGGAGTTTATCTATATCTTCCTAAAAAGAATCAAATCTTCCATTAGGTAAAGAAAGTTTCAAATTTTTTTAATTTCCTTCCTTTTGTTAAGTTCTTCTTCTTAAGTGCCGCGCATCTAACTAGTGCATTTAGCGAACAGATCTTTAGTAGAATGTAAACATTGTGTCATGCCTGAAAATTATTGTATGGAGGTGCCAAATTCTTACGCCTCCAATGCCTGTAAAACCTGAACAACTTCGAAAACCACAATGACTGAAAAGACTGGTGTGGAGTTCTAGCTTTTCTTCTCAAACTGCAGTCTAGTTTGACCATAAATGTTGACGCTATTTATTTTTTTAAAATCAAGTTTAATTCTTCTTTAAATAATAATAATATTAGCATCAGCATCTGCCCACATTTGTCGGCCGCTTTTACTAGCTCAGCTATCAAGCCTTCAGTGGTAATAGGGCTAGTTTCTGTATGTAAAGGTACACCATTGAAAATTTTAGTTTAATTCACAAGATGCCGTAACGTTTCATCAAGTTATTTAAGCATACATTTTTAAAGTAGTGCGTAAATTATTTACATATATATGTTGTTATTGTTGGATTTCAAATACCACAACTTTGAATTTTCGAAATTTTATTATTTAATTGGATTACGATACGTTGCGACATTTTGTGAATCCCCTAATTGTGTGTTGCAAACTACGAGTTTCTAAAAAGAGTCGCATATGAAGCTAACAAAATCTACATATATGAGAGTTCAAAACTAGCCTCATTGGAGCCAATGTCACATGCGAATGACTTATATATGAAACCATTATATGAGTCCTATTTGGTGTAAAACATGAAGTGCATAAAGGATGCGCTTCGCATCTTAATTTTGAACTTTCAGTGACTTGTAATGCTTACTGTGTATATGTAGCTCCTCGTTGTTTCTACTTCAAATACATTAAGATATATATAAAAATATTCAAATAATACGTAGGTGTATATGAATGAAGAGCAGAAATTTTTCTGTGACCTTTGAATTCCACTAACCAAAACACATCAAAGTCATTGGACATGAAGTAAGTAAAGACGCTTGATGTCATAATATTGCGACAGTTAACTTTACCCACAAGTCGTTCGTTAAAAAATTTGATTTTTGTTTTAGTCATCTTACATTCCTGCTGTTTTGGCTGTATTTTTTTTTTTTTTTTTTGTTATACGCTTTGTTCACTCACAGGGCATTGGCTTAATGTTATGTAATCAACTTAATTCACGTAGTTTTTTTTTTGGGTTTTTTCCCCCTTTTTTTGACTTACATGTGTCTTCAATATAACACATCAGTTATTCGGTTGTTGTAAGTATTTCGTTTTTCTTTATTTTTACACTCTTATTATTTTGCCTTACTTACTATTTATTTAAATAAACCCCTTCCATCACACGGCTTTCCTATTTGACTGGTACTCGTATATTTGTTTCGTTAGCGTATGTGTTTTTGTACATTAGAGGGGTCTAAGTGAATGTGGAAAAATTTAAAGTTGCAACGTTCAACTTTTGTGACTTTTTTGGCTCTATTGTCATTAAAAAATAAAATTTGATTTAGAGTGAACGCGTAACGACTTTAGAAATCAAAAATATTTTTCAAATTAAGAAATATCGTTTTTATCGAGTTGCTCATTGGTTATATTGATTTCTTTTGAATTTATTTTGATTCAAAATTTCTATGCAAAAATATCATTCACATGAGATATTTAACCCTTATGTTGTGCTTTGTATGGACAACCGTGATGATTTAATGAAGAAAAATTTAACTTCAATTATTATTGCCAATCTAACAAATTTAGGTAACATTTTTGTACTAAAATGTTTTCAAAAATTTGAACACCCTTAATATATTCATGTGTAGGTATTTTAGGTAGGTTAGCTTTTGTTTGGTTTTAATTATTCGCATCCCGTTTATTTTGTTGAATTTCCTAATTTGCATTGTCAAAATTTTGACGGCCGTGAGTAAAGTTTTTTTTTTATAGTTAGTCTGCACATTTTTACAGGCGGCAAAAGTTGATTGCATAAGTAAACATTTGGATATTAAAAATGTATGTGTGTGCATGTGCATCGGGGCATATGTATGTAAAAAAATAAATAAATATATATAATATATAAAATAAATTAAATATGTATTTACACAGCTCTAAAAACATCAAAATTATAGAAAATTATTTTTCCCTGCACCACTTCACGGAGTGTTTTAAGTGGCTAGTTAGGTTGGATAAGGTTGCCGGATGCTGTTAGTCCCGTGAATATCCGAATATCCACATTAGCTTACAGTCGAAGGTCAACTAAGGTCAACAGTTTCAAAATAATAAGTTGAATCGCAACTGAGTTCCAATGGCATAGCTCAGTTTCCGCTTTTAATAAGCAGGTCTCAAACATCACTACGAATTGGGTCTTAGTTTTAAATAAAATCTTTTGAAAATATTCCAAAATTCAATATGAAGTATGATTATTAAAAGAAGCCCGCTGTTTGATTTCTTAAAAAATTTGTTAAACTTGGAACAAAAAAAAAAAAAATTAAGGCAAGTAAAAACTAACTTCTTGCTTGTTATTGGTGATCAAGCCCCAGATTGATTTAGCTGCCCCTCATCACAATTTTTATGTAGTCGGTTAAGTTTTACCTTTCTGTCTCAAAAATGTCTATTTAATTTTAGAAATTTTATGTTAGTCGAGTTCGATCATAACTTCTTCCTAGAAGTATACTGAAAGGTCATAATTTTTGGAAAAAGTTGTTCTTTATCTAAAAAATTTTATAGAAAATTGATTTTTGTTCCTTATTCCAAGAAAGTGGCCTGCCATCCTTTCAAGTATTACTATTTCACCTTTATTTCCTACGTTCAATCAGTTCTCATGTTAGCTGTTTTTTATTAATTCTTCTACAAAACGCAACAAATTTGTGAATAGTGTCGATTTTTTTACTTTAGTACAAAGTACAAACTTTGAGGTTAACACCAAGAAACAATATCCGCCAAATGTGCATCACAACTTTGACTACAGTTTCTGTAAATGCTTTTTTCCTTTTGATGACATTTGCATACCGTTTTCATTTGTTAATTGAAGGCTACATTTCGGGGAAACGCAGACGTTGTACCCTTTCATATAATCTATTTCCAGGCTAAAATTGCTTTCAACATAGTCCCATAACGCAAGTCATTCCATAGATCGGTTTTATTAAAAAAATATCCCAATGGCAACACCAGTCTAAAACCCCCAAAACTGTCACTTCTCATTTATAAAGAGGCGACTGTGATAGCCGCGCGGGCGATTCACCGTGAAGTGCCTGAATTCGAATCTTTGCCGGGGCATTAAAAATTATAGAAAACCTTTATTTTAAATAACAGTCGCCCTCGGCAGTCAATAGCAAACCTCCGAGTCAAAAAAAAGTTTAAACAAAAATTATTTGCCGTTCAGAGTCGACGAAAACTGTAGGTTTCTCAATGTGTGGTTCAATATCATTGTAGGAGAAAGTCAGCGGAACATCGAACTATATTATGTTAGCGTTAAATGATTATTATTAGACGAATGGGAGATCTTTATTTTAAGCAAACCATCAAAATAGTTATCTGAACGGCAGACCAGCCTGTGCGATGACTTAATTTGCTAAATCTATATCAGTGAGGAGCTGTACTTACTTATTTTAACGATATTCGCATAGTTGACTCATCTTAATAAATATTTTAACGATTTTGCTATTTTTAACGAAATTCGCTATAGCCGGATCAGCTGTTGTCGTTAGCTAGTCGATTATCGAAAACTAAACGATAACAAAGTTGATGTTGTTAACTCAATCGATAAAAGAAAAATTCGTGATTTTATTTGCATGCAATTGAAAAGACGACATACAATAATGGATTGATGTTTGCTTCGGGATGTAGGTAGCTCATGTAATCTAATTTTTTCATATTGCTAGGTTGCTTTGAGATACGGTTGCAATTAACCACCCGTAGGCGAACAATGGATAATATCCATGAGCGTAAGACGTAGAGTAATTCGTGTTTATGTTTTATTAAAAAGACATGATCCAATTGGAGCTTCAGCAATCCCATTGGGGCTCATATTTTAATCATGGAGACTTGTGACAAACTCCATAGCTACCGCAAGTGTTAAAAGCAAACGCTTATCTAGGATTCAAATATAAATATAGTTTATTTTTTATTTAAAGATAAAAAATCCTAATTAAAATGTCAAAAAATAAAAGCTAAATACCTTGGACCACAACACGATTCATAAATGTGTACCTACTCTGCTGTGCGAACTTTGGAAACCATGGCGAGTTTTTGATTGTAATTTTTATTTACTCATTGAAAATTAATAAAAAAACAATAATTTAATTGAAAACTATTTCAAATCGTTACTGCAAACGATTGTCGGATCGTTTAAAGTTAGTGAATCGCATTACTGATCTACCGCCAAAATTTCAAGCAAATTTGTGGTAGGAAATTTTTATCGAACAGCTCAAAGCGAACAATCGCAAGTACTATTTCTCAATACGCTCGTATGTGCTAACAAATTGCATAGCTAATTTCCGTTTTCACACCACAATCGCTATCTTTTCACTTATTTGCTATGCGGCCAGAAAAATTTCTCTTCCTTGTCGATTTGTTTGTCTACAAACTTCTTTGCTTGTTTGCCCCGCTGTAGTTATTTTTATTGCGCGCGATCAGCTGAAATCAATTTTCACAAAGCGAAATTTTCACACAAACAAGCAGAATAAACATAAGAATTGCACGCAGATGTGACGAGTGGCGGTGGGCGAGCCTGCGCGCTAACTGCAAGGGGCTGTAACGCTGCGTCGTCGTCGTGGTTGTAGCGAAAGCATGACCTACCTTTTTTAGAGAACAGCATTGCATTACGATGTGCATTCGTTGAAAGTTTTTGTGATTGTTTTCGATTTCTTGGGTAGAGTAAAAATTTCATTAGAGAAATTCTGAATGCAAATGCAAAGGTATGTATGTGTGTGTGTGTTTGTATATGTATGTAGATGTAGATGCAGAAATTGGATGCTTAAATGAAATGATAGTCATGATCGTATCTACTACACATACATAAACACACGCACATAGCTACTTGCATATTTACAGACAAATGAGTAAGGTATTCTCTGTTGTTAAGTGTTAATGTTATTGTTGCTTTCGCTTGTTTTGCAATTTCTGTAGAAGATCAGAAAGGCACATAGCTCCGCTGTCCTTATAGGGGATCTAATGCTACGGCCGCATAGGTTTCAGATATTGATCTGCTCTACAGTAAACCCTACTATTTCTAAATCAGCCATCGAACAGTTTGCTTAGCAACCCAGCCACTTCATCTTCCGTATTTCTTTCATGCTAGCAATTGCTAGGAAGTTCGAACTAAGCATTCTCCTACGAAATGTCCCAATGCATCATTATCATACGATTTGAAAAACTACCTAGCATCATACAATTTGATGAACCAATTCGAATTTCGCACTCCTATCTAGCTAAGCAACACATTTAAAATTGCTTGTTTTTTTAATTCAATTTATTTATGGGAAATTGATTTTCTTGTTTTATTATAATTTTATATTATTGTAAATTTAATTATTAACAACTTTTTCTGTTCAACTATTTCAGCATAACTTATATAACTAGTCTACAAAGTTCCAGTCACGATTCGATCCAGTACCTGTACTTATTTACGTTGACATTTTAACTTTTCAACTTCCATTATCCGAAGGCAGATGGTGCTAAGACGAAGTCACTATCGAACTCGAGTCGAATTGAATATCAAGACAAAGAACAAGGCCTTTTCCAATTATGTTAAGTTATGAAAGTCTGGTTCTATAATTCTGTATACAGTTTGCCTGAATAATAAATTGGCAATTACTCGGATTGATTTATCTCTTGATAAAATAAATTTTGGTAACTTGACCCTCTTTACAGTTGATATCTCTTATGGAATATTGACTTTGATATTAATGGACTTTCAGTTATTTTCTTGGAGAACTGTACAATAATTATTAAACCCGTGAAATTGTTATTTATTAAATCTCTATGTTGGGGTGAGTCGAAATTGACGACTATCGCTCCTTTTTTCAAGAGTGCCAAAATATTATGTTCACATTTATATGCCAATTTTAAAGCACTCCACCGTCTCTAAATTCTTTGAAAGCATAGACAAAAATGAAATTACTTTCACAACAAAGAGTATTATTTCACCTAACCAGCCTGGTTTTCTTTCTGGACGTTCAACAGTGTCCAATTTTGCAGTGTTTTCGTAGGTTTACCAGTTGATTTCGTATTTTCAGATTTTTCTAAAACGTTTGATGAACTCGCATAACTTACACTGCACAGCACTCTTCTGGGTATTAGGCCAAACTTATTTTTTTTTAAAGATTGAGTCATGAGAAAAAAAGTTTCTTCTCCATTTTCACGAAGTTTGCTTTACTGTTCCCTTTTTTAAATGTTATAAACAGGGCCCGAAAATAATTATATAATAAAATAAAAATAATTATTGTCAAGAATTAGTTCAAAACAGAACTCGAATACACCGAACAAATCTTTATGCCATATGCTCTACAAATCTGATCTTATTTTTATTTGGATGATTTTTGTTATAAATCATTACATAAACGTAATTTTGTGACTTTTATTTTATCGTTCAAAAATAATCGTTATTCTAGGATTTTTATTTTTGATCCCTATTTTTTCGAACGAGAATAATGTTGTATTGGATCTAAACAATATGTTTTATTATTGAAATAAAATATCAAAAAAAATTTATTCCAAGAAAAACGTTTATTTTTTATCGAAAAGTAAATACCAAAAAAATTTATCAAATATGATCGGAAAAATAAAAATCCAAGAATAACGATTATTTTTGATCTATAAAATAAATAAAAAAAATAACGATCAGAAAATAAAGATTATGCAATGATTTAAAACAAAAAAATTTCTAATAAAAATTAGGTCAGATTTGTACACCATATGGCATAAGGATTAGGTCGATATATTCGGTATTTGTTATCTTCCAAACGATTATTTTTTATCGAAAAAATAAAAAACACAAAATCACGATTATCCCGTTGCAGAATATATACAAAGCTTAAATGATAGAAGCAACGATGATCATAGTATATGGAATGCAACAAAATACCTAAAACGGCCCAAGAAGAGAAATGTGCCTATCAAAGATTCTAATAATGCATGGTGTAGAACAGATAAACGTAAGGCAAATACATTTGCTAAGCACTTAGAAACAACCTTCACTCCTCTTCTAACCACTAACGACGATGCTGCTAGAATTCCTAGATGCCCCGTGTCAATTGTCTCTACCTATTAAACACATTACACCTAAGGAAATTTTACTTGAAATTGGAAAACTGAACACGAAGAAATCCCCAGGATATGATTAAATTGATGCAAAAATAGCAAAGTGCCTTCCAAAGAAAGGAATTATGTTCTTAACGTTAATATATAATTCGATATTAAGATGAAACCATTTCCCTACGCAGTGGAAATGTGCAGAAATTGTAATGGTCCGCAAGCCTACCAAACCAGAAAATGAAGTCACTTCATATAGACCAATCAGATTATTAGCTCTATTCTCAAAAATAGTTGAAAGAATATTTTTACAAAGAACATTGCCAATACTAAAAACTAATAATGTATTACCTGAACATCAATTTGGATTCCGCCAAAATCATGGTACACCTGAACAATGCCACCGAGTCGTAAACTTCATTTCTGATGCTTTCGAACGAAAAGAATATTGATCAGCTGCTTTTTTAGATATACTACAACAAGCATTTGATAAAATTTGGCATTACGGCCTACTATATAAATTGAAAAAACTATTGCCTCGCCGTATTATCTAACTTTAAAATCTTATTTGACAGAAAGATCATTTTATGTAAAGATCAACAATGAAACATCTGAAATAAAATTCATTAAAGCTGGAGTTCCGCAGGCCAGCGTACTGGGTCCTATCCTTTATACCATTTTTACATCTGACATACCTGAAGTTGAAAATGTATTAATTCCTACGTATGCTGATGACACGGCTTTACTGCCATCAAGTTGGTGTCCAGTTGAATCATCCAACTTAGTTCAAAAGGAATTGAATGAGACACAGACTTGGCTAGATCGTTGGAAAATAAAAGTAAATACAAGCAAATCAGTACACGTTTTATTTACATTAAATCGGAAAGATTGCCCTCCTTTGCAACTTAACGGGAATACAATTCCTAAATGTGACAACGTAAAATACCTCGGTCTACATTGAGATAAAAGACTAACATGGAAATGTCACATTCAAGCCAAAAATAAACAGTTAAAAATAAAAACTAAAAAACTCTAGTGGTTGGTTCAACTTTGGAGAACCGCCTAAAGGTCAAATATAGAAATTTTACAAAGGCATCAATCTAAAACCCTAAGAACAATTACGAATGCTCCATGGTTCATAACTAACAAAGCTCTCCATCAAGATCTTAAAATCCCTTTTATAAAAAATGAAATAAAAAGAATCAGTACAATATATTTGCGCAGAATCAGTTACCATGAAAACCTCCTAGCTATTACGCTACTGGATGAAACCAATGAAGTTATTAGACTTAAAAGCAATCATGTTCTTGACCTTCCATTTAGATGATATGTATATAAGTATATATGTATGTAAATAAGCATATAAGTATATTATTGTAGACCTCACTGGAGATCAATAATACCAGTCATGTTACCATTTGCTTTTGTTTATATAATTTGCTTATTATTTCTGGAATAGATTGCAGATAAAGGAATTCAAAAAAAAAAAAAAATCCCGTTGCGGTCCCTGGTTATATACTTTTCTTTGTGCAAATTTATATTACATATTATATTATACAAGGAGTAAAAGGAACAGATTTTCATAGAATTCAAATTTTTTTAAATATAAGGTTTTTAATTTTTCGAAATATGACTTTTGACTCTGGTTATACTCCCTTTGAAATAGAGGAAAAGGCTGACTACACAAATGTTTTTACTTTTTTAATGAAAAATAATGTTTTAGCAAAGATCCAATTTCGAACTTCGAAAGCGCACACTTCGATTTCGGAGGCTAATTTCGAAAACCGGAGAAATTACTTGCCGAACTGGGCTTTCGCTGTATGTTCCAACGATAGCCAAGACCTAACTTAACCAATAAGCCTGGTATGGTAATAATTAATGACGTTGCATCCGGATGTTTTACTGCTTGGTGGTAAGTTCCAAAAGGTACTGTTTTCGGTTCTTTACTCTTTGTTTTGTTCATCTATGATATGAGTAATTGTTTTTCGTTTGCCCATTTTTCATTATACACTGATGATTAAAAAATATTTTCCGTATTCAATAATATGGCCGTTGCAACGAAGAGGAGTTATCTTGTTGTTTCAATAGTATTTGAAGTCACACCTTTTTCAAATATTAAGAACTTCATCATGTTTTGAGTACTTCCTATTATATTTCGAATATATGATTTCAGTCTTTAGAAGAAACTATAGATCTTTTATTTCATTTAACAGTCTTTTTCATATTACTCTCTCCAAATCTTACTCACTCCTTGGATTTAGTCGTATCTGAACAAATATCACATACCCTAAAAATAGTTTATCATTTTTTTTTTCGCTGTTCTTAGACAACAATATGCTACGTTTATTTGGCGGCCGTATTTTACATTTTCTATAGACAGACTTGAAGACTTTAAAACATGGTCTGAATTTTTGACTTAAAAATGTTCCCAAACAGTGTAAATTTAGAAAAAGAATAAAGATAATACAAGTTTTGCCACAAAGCACTCAAATACTCTAGAGTGCAAAAGTTGTATGATTTCGTAACTTAAAATAACTGCAATTTTCAGAATTATTGAAAGTGGAAAAATCTTTAGCGCTCATAGGCGTTAAGAATTTACTTATATAACGGGGTTGCATATAACCGAGAATTACTGCACTCTCCCACTGTACTTTGTTGGTGTTGTGTTGTTGCTATACTTTGCTACTACTACTTATTACTCTTTCTGCTATTGCGCGTGCGCTTGTGCCGTTACTATTGGATAGATGCTTTTGCGGTTGGGGCTTTCACTTCTTCCGATTTGCATTCGCAGAAAGAGCATGCAAAAGCAGAAGAAAAAAAATCTAAAAGTAAGACTCAAAAGTCAAACAACTTTCTGACGCCAGTATTTGTGGGCTTAAGTTTTACGAGGAAATAAAATGCAAAGAAAGAAATCCGCTGCAATCATTGAAGCTTGCAACTCTATGTATAAATAAGAAAGAAGGTGAAAAATAGAAACTGGCACAATGACCGCAAATCTTTCAAGGTATCTTCTCTAGCTTGATGTCGCTGTGGTTGTTGTTGTCATAACATTTTCGATTGTCATGGCTGCTAAAATGCTGAACAATGCAATTATCGATCGCAACTGTGAAGCTATTGTGTTGTGTTTATTTTAGAAACGATCTTAGAATTTGAAATAAGTAAAATATCTACACACATACATATGTACTCGTAAAATATTTAAAATGATAACTTCATTTTATTGTTAGTCATAGCTTCCAATTGTGCTGGGTAGATTTCAATCGAATTTTCAAAAAATTATGGACAGAAATCTTTTTTGAAGAGCTACTTTGCATGGAGCTGGGGAGATCGTTCTGTTAGATGTTACCACCTGTTTTAAAAGTTAAATTAAACTATATTATGTTAATAAGTTAAATTAAAAATTGCAATTGTTGAATATCGAGCGGCAGAGATTAAGAGTGATTAAATACGAACTGTTGTTTGGAGAGTGTTGCCACCTGTTTAAACAATAAAAATTAATTAATTTGCAAAATAATTTAAGTTTTACAATGCAACGGTGCAAAATGAAAGAGGTTTATAAAAAATATTCTTCAAGTGAGGTGCCACCTGATTGAAATAATAAATTCAATTCAATTAGTTTAGTTAACTAAATTTCTACTACGTTCGTGTCAAACTTGTTTGGAAATTTAACTAAATTAATAATATTAATGAAATATTGTCATATGGGTGTCAAACGGAAAAGGTTAGAAAACCATTGTTTGGCAAATATTTGGGGTTAGGATTGCCACCTGCTTAAAAATGGTTACTCAATTAAGTTAGAAAGGAATAGGATTATTTTTAAATACTGGTATACTCGCGCTACGGCCTAAAGATATTTTGTGCTGGCCCTTAAAAATGAGTTGACTCATAACCTTAGGTATTGTGAATAAATGGCTACTTAAGAAATTCAGCACTTTGGAAAGTCGCATGTGCCAAATTTTGAATGAAGATGATAGTCGATCTCCAAGCTGGGTGAGTCTTTGACTTATAAAAAGTACAAAGATCTTAGATCTTACCTATTAGTTATGTAGTGTAACCTTTAGATGTTCCACAGAAGAGCTCTGGATCATGCAGATGTCGTTGGTTCCCTATTCTGGCATAATGTGTATTCTGGCCCCATTTTTCTTTCTGCGAAGATAATTGTGGGCACAGAGTAAACTCCGCTTTGAAATGTCCCTAAAACTTTGGTTCATATATTCCCGCAGCGCAATTATTTTTCTCAATAGTTCCACTAAACAGTCATGAATTTGAAAATTTTTTCTAAATTTGTGTTTCCCGACAGCAATACTTAAAAGTCGACGTACACTTTATCTTTGATGGATGTCAATTTTTTAATTATAAATACCATGTATCCGTCTCTGTAGAGATGTTGTTGCTTTACCGACTAACTACGTCCTGTAGCCATAGATATTGTCCTCAACTTCATCTAAGGGAAATCCCAGGAAATGAGCTTTTGTGACGAGATCAGACCAGAAGAAGCAGTATATTAGCTGAGTAGGCTTAAGGCGTTATGGGAATAGGTGATTAGTATCGTGCTTGGAATCCCCACTTGTCGGGGTTGATTCTAGATAAGAGGGAGTAAAGTCTTCTAGAGTATCCAGATCGTAGTTCAGCCAGATTAAAACGGGACTCATATTGCACCTGGAGCCTCTCGTCTGTTAAAGGGGCAATATAAATCCAATGTCAGCATTCACGACACAAGAGTGGGTAAAGGTGATGATTGTAACTCGGTAAGGTTTAAGGTCGAGCATGTGTTAGGATTTCGTGCGTGAGTTTGAGGAGATACCTTCTAACGTGCCTTGGAGGCGGTTCGTCAGCCAACAGATACCCATAAGGGTGTCCCAAACGGTGGAATCCAACAAGGAACTGCTTGCTGAGCATAATTTTTTAAACTGCGGAGTATAAGGTGCTCACTAAGATGTGAGACGCAATCAACCAACTGGGGTAAAGCAATACCTTTCGAGTGCCAAGTTTAAGTCAGAAAGCTAATCAAAAAATACTTAATTCAAAACTGTATTCTATAAATATGATCTTTAGTTTAGAAAGCATTCAGCTCTAACTCGCAGTAGCGGTACTTCAGCTGATTAACTCTTTCGCATCTAGCCCTTCTAAATTCCTCTTGCATTCAAGCATGGCAATTACCACAAAAAAAATTCTTAATGAACCTCAAAAGGCCAAAAGCTGTCCGACGTCAATGCAAATGCCGTTCAGCAAACGAGCGCAGGGGGTTTTCGTTGCTTTCCTCTTTCACTAACGCGCAAAACTCACACGTAGAAAGAGCATTAATGCCATTGCCTTCCGCAAATTTCGCTCCACTTTGGCGTCAACAAAAACGCAGCAAGTTGTATAGCACGCTACATACTTTACATTGCCGGCTGCTGGCTGTTACTGGTTCGCTAGCATTGTCGGCAGCTGTTTCGTGTTCTTTTACATATGTCCAAACTTACAACGAAACTATACATAGTAATGGCGGCAGTGGGTAGGAAATGTGGCTACATAAACTGACACTCTACCACTACACCACATCACATAGCGTCGTAATGATGACGACTCTGGAGAAAGTCTGCCAGCGTCAATATTTGGTCGAGCGGTGGTTGACTGAGCGGTTAGCTGGTGGTTCATATGTTGGTAGGTTAGTTGGTTGATTGGCTGGCTCGCTGGCTCGTTGGCTGGCTGACTGGCTGGTTCATTAGCTTGGCTTGTCAGTGGAGCAGAAGGAGTTCAATAAACTCCCATAGTTTAAAGCAAACAAAAAAAAAAACAGAGTTTAACAAAAGCCAAACCAAAAACCAAACAAATTTAAATGTAAAATAAATTAAAGAAGTTGTAAAATCTACCACTCAGCTTTTATGTATTGTAATTTTGTATGCTATGGGCGGATTATCGCATGCAGGGCTCGAACGAGATACGCAACAATCGGCATTGTATTTATGGGCGACGGTTTAACATCGCCAGGTGGTGGTGTGGAGGTGGCGGTAGTAGCAGCAAATCGCAGCATACAGCTGACTACGAATGCAAGATATATACGTAGACATATGTACATATTATATGTGCCGAGCGATGTGAAAGCCCAATTGTGGTCTTAAATTTCTACCGTTTGGGGAGACAATCGGGCGAGACAAAACGCCCGCTTTGGTGGACTTTTGGTAGCTGCTAACCAATTAGCCAAAAAAAAAAATTACTTTTAGACCGTCCAATTCACCAGCTAGCCAAACCACTAGCGTGCCCATACATCGACAGATCAGCCAGCAGATGGAAGCACCACGAGACCAAGTGTTCCACAAGACCGGCTTTTCATCGGTTTTTTTTTTGCTGCCAACGCTCGCTAGTTCTGTGCTCATTTGCTTCTGCAATAGCACAACATCCGCAGCTCTGTGACTGCGTTCATTGACTTTTCGTACTACTAACTCACTGCCACAGTCACCGACTTTTGGCTTTCAGCTTTTTCAACGTTTTTTTCGTTGCTTAAGACAACGACAATGATGACGATCTTGGCTATTATGGCGCGGGCAAGACGATCGATCTGTTGATCATTTGGTCAGCAAATACATGGAACTAATAGTACATATAAACCTACATACAAATGTACCATATAGCTAAATTTGTATTTTGCAAAGATGATAGCGATGTTGACAACGGTGGTGTCATAAATGTTGTGGAAGTCATTAAGTTGTCATGTATTTCGTACGATTTTATGTGTTTGTTATTTAATTCGAAATTGGAGATGGCTTCTGTGCTCCTTAAAGCCTTTGCTGATATTCAAATAAATAATTTCATGAGCCTTTAGAAAAACAGAAATTAAAACGTTATTTATTTGCAGTAAAAATTGAGGGAAAAGCAAAAGTAGAAATGAGATTGTAGCAAATTTTTTCGCGATCTGCCAGAACATGCAAAGAAAATTTGTTTGAACCTGCAGTTTTTGGCCGTGTTTTTGTTCATGTACCTGGCTCATAAATGGGTTCGTTATAATTCCATTTTACCTATGTTTTCCATCTAATTGAACCAACCCTTGAATTCTGTAAATTTAAGCAGTTGTTGTGTCTTTAACCCAGCTAGGTCGTTTAGATCCTCGAACACAGTGGCGCGCGCTCCTACAGTAGATGTTTTAGAGGTTTGGAATCTTTCTCGTCTCTGCAGCTTCTACAGAACTCGTTGTGGGGGATACTCGTATATCTCCCTATGGATGAGTTTTGTGTTTCTGCAGCTCTCAAAAAGTGTGTAATGAGCCTATGGGTAGCCGGCGGCATGCCTAATACCTCCAAAATAGCGAAAGTGTAGCAGAAGTGGCATTCCTTGCAATATCTTTTGTGTCGCTAGTTCAGCTTGGAAGAGACTACAATGGTCTGGCCGGCGAGTTATTGATTCATAGTATTTAGATCGGTGCAAACGCCACTCTCCTTTTGTTCACAAGGTTTGTACCATCTGTATTCAACCTGGCTCAGTATTTCATTTCTAAAATGATCATCCTTTGTCGTCGGATTGTTGGACTTTTTGTGATGAAATGGTGACTATTTTCCAGAGTCTTGTCCCTCCGACACAGAATTCATGGCTTTACAGAAATTTCCCATGAGAGTATCTTTGATGTCCTCTGGAGTAGCTTATAAAATTTCTGTCCATATTTATAGCAATCGGCTTTTAAACAGCTGGAGTTTGATGAATTGGCAAACCAACTACATAATCGGGTAGTTAAATCTTGCACACATAGTCGCATGTTTCAAATTGTTTTTATTTTTTTACGCATAAAGCTACTTTAAAACCCGTCTCACAAATAAATTTATAGCATACACAAAATATTATTTAAATATTCCATGGCATAGGAGCAATTTTCTCATTCAGTAAATTTTAAGTGTGAAATTTTGTAGTCCCATTATTTTAAATCAATTAAAAGTTATTCATTTCTAAAAGGAACTGGGTGCGTGGACCCTCTACAAGTGACACTTTATAGGAAAACTTCTATAAAGAATAAGGGTTACAATATATTTCCTAACTCAATTTTTCAAACATGCTTTCAAAACTAATATTTCCCAAATTCCTTTTGTTTTACACCAGTATTGTAATAATTTAATTCAATTGAATTTTTCATACAGGTGGTAACGCTATTTTGAATACGCGTTTGTCACCAATATAATAACATTTGAGTTAACTCATTAATAAAACGTAATTAACACTTTTACCAGGGGACAACCCTCTTAAAAACATTTTCCTACAGCACTCTTTCGCTTAAACTAGTATTGCAATATTTAATTTTTTTATTAATTGTATTAAAATTCACTCATTGAAAAATTGTTTGAAATAAAGATTCCTGTCATCGATATTGCTATATTTCATTAATTTTATTAATTTAAGTGAATATAAATTTTTCACAGGTTGTAGCACTTCTCATAAATATGTTTGAATTTATTATATTACTACCACTTTAATACTGCAACTTGCAATTACAGCTACTACTTTTACTCAATTCTACCACTATTTTTACTGATGCTACTACTAATAACTACTACTATTTTTACTAATTTCTACTACTATTTTTAATGATGCTTCTACTAATAACTACTCCTATTTTTACTAAATTCTACTACTATTTTTACTTATGCTTATACTATTTTAACTAAAGCTACTACTTATCACCACTACGAGTTTTACAAATTTTTAATACTATTTTTACTTATGCTACTACTAATAACTACTACTATTTTTACTAATTTCTACTACTATTTTTACTGATGCTTCTACTAATAACTACTCCTATTTTTACTAAATTCTACTACTATTTTTACTTATGCTTATACTATTTTAACTAAAGCTACTACTTATCACCACTACGAGTTTTACAAATTTTTAATACTATTTTTACTTATGCTACTACTGATAACTACTACTATTTTTACTAATTTCTACTACTATTTTTACTGAGGCTACTACTAATAACTACTCATACTTTTACTAAATTCTACTACTATTTTTACTTATGCTTATACTATTTTAACTAAATCTACTACTTATCACCACTACGAGTTTTACAAATTTCTAATACTACTTTTACTTATGCTACTACTAATAACTACTACTATTTTTACTGATTTCTACTACTATTTTTACTGAGGCTACTACTAATAACTACTCATACTTTTACTAAATTCTACTACTATTTTTACTTATGCTTATACTATTTTAACTAAAGCTACTACTTATCACCACTACGAGTTTTACGAATTTCTAATACTACTTTTACTTATGCTACTACTGATAACTACTACTATTTTTACTAATTTCTACTACTATTTTTACTGAGGCTACTACTAATAACTACTCATACTTTTAATAAATTCTACTACTATTTTTACTTATGCTTATACTATTTTAACTAAATCTACTACTTATCACCACTATGAGTTTTACATATTTCTAATACTACTTTTACTTATGCTACTACTAATAACTACTACTATTTTTACTAATTTCTACTACTATTTTTACTGAGGCTACTACTAATAACTACTCATACTTTTACTAAATTCTACTACTATTTTTACTTATGCTTATACTATTTTAACTAAAGGTACTACTTATCACCACTACGAGTTTTACGAATTTCTAATACTACTTTTACTTATGCTACTACTGATAACTACTACTATTTTTACTAATTTCTACTACTATTTTTACTGAGGCTACTACTAATAACTACTCATACTTTTACTAAATTCTACTTCTATTTTTACTTATGCTTATACTATTTTAACTAAATCTACTACTTATCACCACTACGAGTTTTACAAATTTCTAATACTACTTTTACTTATGCTACTACTAATAACTACTAATATTTTTACTAATTTCTACTACTATTTTTACTGAGGCTACTACTAATAACTACTCATACTTTTACTAAATTCTACTATTATTTTTACTTATGCTACTACTATTTTAACTAAAGTTACTACTAATCACCACTACGAGTTTTACGAATTTCTAATACTACTTTTACTTATGCTACTACAAAGAGTTACTACTATTTTTACTAATTACTACTAGGTACTATTTTTACTAAACCTACTATTAATTACTACTACTGTTTTTACTAATGCTACTAACTAATTTTACTACTACTAGCACAACTATTACTACTACTACCACTACTACTCCCGTATTTAACTCTCTATCGCTTTGTAGAATCGCCACAGTAGTTTTACTTCTGGCTTGTGCATTTATGTACACGAGTGTTTTTGTTTTTTTTTCACAACATGAATGTAAGTATTTACGTATGTATATAAGTAGGTGAAGTGTCGTTGAACTCGTAGCAGCAACAGCAGCTGCATGCAAATAAATAGAAAATTAAAAGTTTGTAGCAACTTTTTAAAATTGTCGCCAACATGTGCGTACTAGGGTTATTCATTTTTCTGTCTCAGAAATTTTATTCTAATATCTTGCTGAGTTTTACATAGATTTAGATATATGTAGATATTCAGTGAAAGTTCGGCAATCCGAATGCTTTTAACCCGAAATATACAGTGCGTATGGAAAGAGCTTTCTAGTCATTGGCTATTCTTTAATCCGGATTTTTTTTTCAATTTCTGTTGAATACATTTGTTTAGTCTGATTTATTAAATTTTTTTTTTGCATAACATGATGTTTTGCATGCGGAAAAAAATAACAAAAAAGTAGCATTGCAAGGGTTTTTCCTTTAAAGTAATATCTATTATGTATGTATGTAGTGTTACTTTTGTGTAGATATGAGCATTGCACACTTTAAGTTTGTATTTACTAAAGTAAATGTGGAATAATTACTAAAGTAAAATTTTTTTTAGCGGCATCACAAAGTTACGTCACAAAGTCGCGACACGATGCTTTCGTGAGATGAAAAAAAAATCAATTTTTCTGTACATAGGTAAAGATGAATTTTTTGTATAAAATTATATATATTATGTTATATATTATACATATGAAGCCTGGGTCCATTTCGGTACTAGTTCAAGACTAGTTCTGGACTATTTCGAAAATATTTTTGGTTAATTTCAAGATAATTTCGTAACCATTTTGGAAACATTTCAAGACTATTTCGGAATCATTTTCTATACCATTTCACGGCTAATTCGGGAATATATCAGGATTAGTTAGTTAGGGTCCTGTATCAGGATTATTTCGTGGTCAGTTCGAAAACAGTTCACGGCTATTTCGGCACTAGTTCGGAACCAGCTCGAGGCTACTTTAGGATGAAATCGGACATAGGTGAGAACTAGCTCAGAACTGCCTTGGATCTAGTTCGAGACTTGGAAGAAATTCGAATGTCGAATTTAATTTAATTATACAAAAGTTATATGAAATAAAAAAAAATATGCGTGTCAAACCAGTTGTTTCGCTAGGGTTAAGTTTATGTGTAAATTTTGAAGTGTGTTGCCACCTTATTCGATTTTTATGAAACGTATAAAGCGTGTGCTCGTGAAGAGTAATTTGTTTACCCAAAATATATGAGCTAGGTGGCGCTAGAGGCGAGCAATTCAGGCAATATCTATTTATAATACGGTTTTGATGAATTTAGAAACATACGAGGTATGTGCGATTACAAAAGTTTTTATATTTCGAATTAGATGGCATTGAAAAATACACTTATGTAATTGCAAAAAATATGTATAAAAATCCACTAGGTGTCTCTTTAGTCGAGATTTCCAATAACACCTCATCTATGGTGCGCCTTAGTTCAAATTGAATAAGCTTTGCTGACTCTAAAGTTAGTTACGGTTATTTTGATCGATATCGCTTTGATTGACATTATATCAAAAACTACTACTAACTTTAGCATAGCATTTAGACAACAAATTTTTTAATTGTGCTGTACGTCTTGATGTTGTAACACAAATTGGATGCCCTTCAACCTTACGCCGATTCCATAGAGCAGATGGCATTTATGAAACGTTTTTTTTCGCAGGAATACAATTGGATAGTTTCCCTTGCCTGCCGAGTGGTGGCCGCTATTAGTAAAAAATCTTTTCCTACAATTTTTAATGTTACTGCCCGCGATTTGAATCCAGGGCACACCGAGTAATAGCGATCTCGGTCACGGGTATGAATTCACTTAATTTTTTCTTAAAGAATGCCATAGTTTGAAAATAATTTTTAACTTATCTGAAAATAATTTAATTAATTAAAAAATAAAAACAAAGTGTATACACCTAAAAGACCATCATTCCCATCAGTCAACGTTTACAGTGGCAGCGGCATAATTTTGGGGCTGCTAAAAATACGAAAATGCAATACGAAAAATATTGTATTTTCTTACGCATGCGCAGTTATATTTATTTAACTTGCACGCACATCCTGTCGCATACGGCTATATCCGCCTCGATTGCATTTGCGTCCCTTTTTGGGTAATTCACAAAATTTACGACTGAAAAAAAAAAAACACAGATTTTCTCATCGCAGCTGCAACATAAAACCCTTGCATTCGCTGGTGCTATAACTGAGGCAGCCCCACCGTTAGCAGCAACAGAAACAACAGCATTTTATGCTGCAACATGTGAATACAACACCAACACACACACATACGCGTTATAATATCGATACTTTTATACAAATACATACACACCCAGTAAGCTAACCACTCAGTGCCTCGCCGTTGCTCGTTGTGGGGCTGCTCAGCTGCGCAGTGGCTTGACTGTTTGGCTTGGTCAACTGCCGCGCCGCGCCGCGCTAAGTCAGCTCTGCCAGCCAGCCAGCCAGCCAGCCAGCCAACGAGGCAACAAGCCAGCAACTTGCCCCTCCCGCCCCCTCCGACACTCGCTGTGGTCGGGTTCAATGCACTCGATTTGGCATACATTTTCGTATTTATCATAAGTTTTTTGTTTGACTTTGGCTTTTCTTCGCTTCTTTTTTCTTACAATTCATTCCAGCAGCTTTTGTTTTGTTTGCTTTTGCTTTTTAACTTTTTCATTTTAGTTTTTGAAGTTTTTGAGCTTATTTTTAGCTTGCTGGTTTTTTTTCGATGTTTGTTGTAATTGTTGGTAGCTGCCGTTTCTGCTTCATACAACTTTAATATTGTGAGCGTTGACTTTTATTTTTGGTGAATTTATGCTTTTGTGCTTGTATGTATGTATTTTATGTGGGTATGTATGTATCATAATGTATGTAGCCGCACGTGTGAGTGTTAATTTTTTATATTGTGTGGCATTTGACTGCGATTTTAATGTTGCCTTATGTAAATTGCATACAAAGGCAAAACGAGTATCTTATTTATTTAATATGGTTTTTGTTACTTTTGTTGCTGATTTATTGTTGTTAGTGCTAGGCTATTCTTAACGATGCTGCTGCTGTTTGCTGCAATCATCAGATTTATAATTTTTTTTTTTTTAATTTTTTAATTTTTTTTTGTTGTATATTTTCTCTCTTTCCCGTTGTAATTTGGAACATTTACTTACATTTGTCCTGATAGGCCGCTCGATTACTGGGTTGATTCGTCTGTTGGTCAGTTGGTTGGTTAGTTGAGTTGGCTGGTCACCTCATCAACTTTGCAACTGGTTGGTGGGCTTATTGGCTGTCTAGCTAGCAAGTCCGCTTGTTAGTTGACCGAATGGTTTTGTTTAAGAATTTTTTTGGTGAAATGTTGAACTACTTTGTGCCTCGTCGCCATCGTCGATCAGTGACCGCTGCTGTGTCCACATAAAAAAGAAAAGTCGGTGAAATCTTAACCAAGATGGTGACCGCTACTATTAATATCATATTCCATACTACATTGAACATTGGCAATATGAATTTAGTTACGATTTATCTAAGTATTCAAATTTATGACAAAATAAATTTGAGTTCTCAGTAAGTTTTCACTAATCGCTAAATTTTATGAGGAAAAGTAAATTTAAGTAACATCCAATGGCCTAAAATTTTTGTACGTATATAAAAATTAGGCTGCATCAAACATTTATGACAAAAATCTACTTCTTATCTTAGCGTCAAAAATGTGCAATATATTGTTTTCAAAGTATTTTATCCCTTCTTTCTTCGGTTCTTTAGTAGGCAAAAATGAATTTAGATGAATGAAGTCGATATCTTATTGGCGACCGTGAAACAACATTCTTAGACTTGGAGCACTTGTAGAGCCGTACCTCCCCAATAAAATTAGTTACTCAACCTATAGAGAGATTTTGTTATTACTTACTCCCTGGTAATTTGAGCTGCCTTGAGTTGTTGCCTAAGTCCCTCACGAACCACCAAAATCTTCCACATCAATTATTCTGTCTCAACCGCTTGGCTAGAAAGAACTCTTGTAGATTCCAACCCACCTCCCTTTGGTCTAGTAAGTTCTTGTTGATGAATTCTTTTAGAGTTTCGTACTCGTCGCAATCAAGCACTCCCGTTTCTTCCTGTTTAGTAATCTCCATAGTGTGTGCGGGCCCAATTCGGGAACAACATTTTACGGCACTTTGTAATGTTCCGACTTCAAATCGAACGTCCGTAGTTTTAACTTCATCTAGATAGCAAGGCGATCAAAAAATCAATACTTCCCGTCAGCTACTAAACTCAAAACCACGCTAACTTCAACTTTTGAGGCATAAAGGCGATGGGTATTTCATTGTCGACCTTCTCCTTCTCGAGCGAGCATCCATTTTCTGTACCCACCGAATATGCCAAGAAAATATTTATGCTATTGGTTTCTGACACTTTACACTCTACAATAAAAAAACTCTGCTACTTTTACTGGACGTTGGATGAGTTGTGAATCAGGCGATCGTCTACTTCCCTATTTGGGAGAGATGACTTTATCCATCAGTCTACTCAGTCTCTGGCTAGCGTTGCATTCTTCGAAAGGCATACCCATGAAGAGATACAACGGCTAGTCAGGGGTTGTGTTTGTATTATTTTCTTTCGATGAACTCGCCATGGAAGACATCAGAACGAATAATTGATGTAAATTAATTTTAAGCGCGTCTTTCTTGGTATTCTTTTTTAGTTTTCTCATGTCAACACACACGTACTCTTACCTAGAAGATCAACATTATGACGATCTTGTCATATGCGTACTTCTGATATATTGGTGATTTATGTTGACATTTTCCAAGGCGCGTATTCTAATGAGAAGATGCTCTGCGAAAGGTAAAAAATCCTTTTCACTAAATTCAAAAAATAATAAAAATGCCTGATTTGCAGAAGAAAGGAAACAGATTTAATTGTATACATGTTCCCCCCTTTTAAATTAAAATTGCAGCATCAGAAAAAGGAAAATTGTTGTTCGGTCCTCTTTTTTTATTATCTGTTCAACTGGCCCGGCTATACCTTTGCACCTATCAAATTATTTAGCATCGGAAAATATCTCAGATAATCTAACGCCGTTGGCAGGGCACACCGGTTTTCCCTCCAAATTGTGTGTTTTCCTGCTGGTGGTATCCTCAAGACGCACAAATTCGGCAGGCAGCTTTTAAATCGATCTGGCGATGTGATTTTTAGTTGACGCTGGCAGTTCTTCTCACTTCTCGACCGTTTCTTCTGTTATATTGAATTCGATTCCAGTTGCCAAAAAAACAGTTAAAATCAGGTTGCAAAAAGTCTTTATAAAAACTCAGTTTTTTTTTTTTTTGCTTTAAAGTAAGGAAAATTAATTTAATAAAAACTATATACACGAATTCAAAATTACGTTTCAAGTATCTGCGTTCTATTTTGTACTTTTGAAATGGTTATTCAGGCCTTTGGACTTATTTCTAAGATTTTTCTAAACCAGCCTTCGGTGCTCCTGGAATCGAGTTTTGGTTTTTGTAAGGCCGCGACTGATCGCTTCAATTAAGTACCCGGTTCTCCGGTTCCGGTTCCGGTTCCTCGATTCTTTATAAGTATCACTAGTATAGCATGCATGTTTTTATAGTTATCATGATCAGATTATTATATTATGATCGGAAAACTTATAAGTAAAACCTTTTATTAAACGTGATCGTAAATTTGTAACGATTATTTCTGATCGAAAAAAACTTAAATAACGATCTGTAGTGATTGCATAATAACGGAATGCCAATTAAATCTAATGGAATTTTTTTTATCATAACTGTGTTAGAAATATTGAAAATTTAAAAGTTTTAAAATTTTTGGGAAAATAGTGATTATGTTTCAACTGTACAAGTTTTATCGGACTTACAGTTTTTTTATCTTTTTTAATTACACACGACAATAAGTAAGAGAGAAAAAAACGTTTAAAATATGTAAAACCAATACAGTTGACAACCAAACTAGTAATATAATTATTGTAATTTGCCGCATGCACCAAATCGCTCGAAATCCGGCGCCCTGATTTTCTACCTCTAATTAAAGAACCTAACATTTTTCACCAACTCCGTATGGCAGATAATTTTCATGGGAAGCTCTTGGTTGGCCGGGGAGCGATCGCTATTAGAAACAATTGTTTTTTTGATTTTATTTTTAATACTCCGATCAACACCTGAGCTACGCCATTGCGCTAAACACTCATCTACGGCTGATCAAACTAAATCGAATGGTATTTTCGTAATATGCAGATAATTCCATGGGAAAATGAAGAGGAAACTGTAAAAAAAAAATTTTTTTCTTTATTGCATAAATTTATATTTTCACAAAATATTTAAACTTTTCAATCGAAATTTTAAGATACCTTTCTGGTATGTAGTTTTGTATATTATAATATTATAAATGTGAAAGTTTGTGTATGTGTGAGACCCTCACAGCTAGACGGATTTTTGAGGAATTTAGCACATAAAAATCGTATACTATCTTATATAACATATACGCAATGTTTGAAAGAGAATTACATATTTAAATGAAAATTAAATTAAATTAAAAAATAAATTACATTTTACAATATGACTGTCAAACTAAAAAATAAGTTAAACTTATAGTAAATTCACTTAAATAATAAAATATGAGTCTCAAACGCAGGAGTTTCAGGAACGCTTTATTTTGAAAATGCTTTTGGAGATGAATTTTACATACTTTAAAAAAGTAAATTAAATTGTTAAGTTAAAAGAAATATAATAAATAAAGTGTAAGAAATTTAAATTGTGACGGAAAAAGTTTCACCCAAAGGTCATCAGCAATTATGAATGAACCGATTTTTCAGATAATACAAAATTAAAAATCAAAACTAAAAATTAATTAAAAGTGATTACCTTTGGTGAAATTATTTTTTGTTCCTTTTCTGTTATATTCGAATTTACAACTTTAAGCCGAATGCCGTGCGAGCAAATAATAATTTTATATTAAAACTTTACTTTATTAAACAAAAAAAGAAATATTAATATAGAAGTCTACTAACTATAAGTTTTTCTAGTTAGGAGTAGCAGATCAAATGATAGCCAATAGGCATGTCGGGATGACTGAATGCGGGTTAGCTGTACACATTGTTGTAAAATTTATAGAGGGCTCGTGAGAGATAAAGAAATGATTTGTACAAAAAGCAGTAAAATAATAAGTTTCTACACAATAATAAGGTTCCAATAGGTGTCACACTTCGTAGATACAAGGAATTTACATACATTTAAATACCTCCAAGTATATTCATTCATAACTCGCAAACATCAAACAACCTCTCGTTGCGGCATTCGGGCCACAACTACTGCATTTCTCTTGCCAACGTTAAGTGATCAGTCGGTTAGCCAACTTCGAAGATGGGTGCTGCAACCAGCGCAGCAGATAAGCCTGCCAAACCAAACGCGGTTGCAACAAACCTACTCAATCCAAACAAACAACTCAAATACATCAACTCAACGCAGGTTTGAGCTGATAGGATCGTAATGCAAGAGAGTCTGTTCAAATTTGCATTTGTTTGTGCCATCGATCGAACCATGTTGCGAGATTCACAAAACAAAACAAAAAACAAAAAACAAAATCGAAATGTTTGTGCAACACTTTATTAATGCAAAGCTTATATTATTTACAAAGCTCCAATCAAGGCAACATTGAGCGCGCGAGAGCAATCCCCAAGGTTTTCCGGTGTAGGAGATAGAGCGGCTAACAACCCACTACTCTCTTATCGCGGGCACGTGTATTTATGAGTGGTAATATTTATGTTTGCTTTTCTTGGTTTTTCTTTCATGAGCGCCATGAAAAGAGCGTGCACGCGATCAACACAACATGCAGACAGAGTGGCAACGGAAAGGCAGCAACAGCAACCAGCAATAGCCTCGATGATAATAGCCACACACACACACACACACACACACACACGCGCGAATACTCAAGTCGAGCATCGGTCAATGAACTTTGGCGGGCCCCACGGTTTGACCTATATTTTATGAAAGTGGAACACTCTGACAGCTGATCGGAAGCGATCGCGATAGTTGCTCGTTGCCAGTTACGATCATTACTATGACTTTGCTGCTTGCCTGGTTTTTTTTTCTTGCTTGTGGAGTTTTTTTTTTTTTTTAGTTTCTGCTTTAATATCAGCTACATATATTTAGTTGATGTTATTATTGTTACCATTTGTGTTGGTGTTGTTCATCTTCCAGGCGATCAATGCCGGTAGTTTGATAGTAAGTCTGTCAATCGGTCGGTATGTTGTTTGGTTGTTTGGTTAATTGGTTGCTGCCTGACTGAATAGCGAAACGATTGGTTTATTTGCGGAGCTCATTGGTTTAGCTCCGATGTTTTATTTTCGTAGCATTTGCTTTCTTTGCAATTTATATTGGCTTTTGATTGGTCTCACACACATTAGGGTTTTTTTAGTTGGGAAGAAAGCAAATATATTAGCATGTCGTGTAAATGTTTAGATTTATGTATGCATTATTGAATGGTGGTTTTCTGATGGGCATTTGTTTGTTTGTAGTATGCAAAATTCGAGTTGAGATCATTTTCTTCCTTATGGAGCGTGGTATTTACTTCCATCTTCTATATTTTAGATGTACCTATTTGTAGCTCAGATGGGCGAGACGTAAGGTTTCAATAGAATTCATAGATTAGTGGACCAATCGCCAATAATGGCGAAAAAAATCCTTAGCGACATTTTTCAATATTTTCGTTTTAATAATAGTAATAAACCTCACGGTTATCCTCCTCCCACCCTACCGACACGAAAGGAAGGGCAGTACAGCCTTTTTATGGGGAAAAGTGACTCCGAAATATCAAAAGTGCTGGAAAAATAGTTGAAATGTTGACACAATCAGTTCATTTAAGTTCATTTAATTCAAAATTGGTTTTACATTGATTTAAATAAATTGGCTTAGAGTGTCTTGAAACCTAGAAGGAGCATTAAGTTGATGTCGAAGTTCTCCTACAGCGTCCTAATGATTACGTTTTACCGCAGTTAGGATTCGATATATGTATCGCATGTGGAGTCATTAAAAAAAATATTTATTTATTTAGATTGATTGTATATAAAGGGGACAAAATCAAGGAGGTGCGAAAATTTTTGGCTAAAATTTCAGTAAATTTTAATCTAGTGAAGTGTCCGATTAATATTATTTGACAAAGACAAATTTGATCGCTATAGCTAAATGCATTCTTATTTAAATTTTATTAAATCCAAAATATGTGATAAACCATTTCGGGAGCGCTTCATAATCCATCAAGGGAAAAAACCCCCATAAAAAATCTATTCATAATCCATTAAGGGAAATTCAATTGGCCAAAAAACACATACAAGTGAATTGAATTTGAATAGCTATGCTCGTAACATTACTTGCATATAATTGTCTTTCAAAATTAATGCAATATAGTGAGTAAATCGAAAACTTCGTTATTTCTGTTTAATTAAAAAGTTTTCCGTAGAAAGTGTGCCCAAAATTTTTCCCCTAAACGTATCAGGTGGCACTGCGGACGATATTTCCAAAGTGTCCTTTAAAAGGTGACCGGCGTATATTTGTTTGACTAAATAAATAGTTAAATAAAAGCGATATTTTATTTTTAATTTAAAATTTTTAAAGCATACATCAAATTCGGCATCATTTCGAGTACGCTATTTGTAAAGACATGTAGTAGTAGTTTTTTGGCAACCGCTACAAACTAAAGCTGTATAATCTGAATTGAACTACGTTTTAAATATATCTTGCATTATTTATTTCTTAAGCTTTAAAAACGTTTCCAAAATGACTCTTTCTTTTTTTATCATTCATTGATTTTTGCCATCAATTTCAAAATATGTATTTTCGTGTTCTACCCGGTCTTAAACAAAATTGACGACGACTTAGTCCAGTTCATAACAGTGAATCAATCAATTTAATAATAAATTAAAAATCTCTTCTAACGCAACTAAATTCTCCACCTCCATGATTTTGACCAATAATTGCTTATTGAAAAATAACAAGGCAAATTTGAATTCGAAAAAATGTCTCTTTATTTTTATTCATTTTTCTTGCTGACCATCTTTTTATATAAAGAAATTTTGTATGCATATAAAACTCAGTAAAAACAATTGTAAATAGTCAGGTAAATTTTTAGTCTCTTGAAACTTGCATTTTATTTTATTACACACGCGACATGCTGCGATCTCAAGTCTCACCTCATTGATGCCAATTTAGCAATGTCCAGTAGAGATTTCCCCAGTTATCGGCAACTGAGTTAGTGTAATGAATTTTCTTATCCACCTCTGACCTCTAACCTGTGGCAAGAAGACTTTTGTAGTTCACCGTATACCCAACTATTTAGAATTGAATTAAAAATTGTAAAAAAATTTCGTATCCGCATCTAATTCACAAGGGGCAAGAAGTCTTTTGTACGTAGTTCTGCAAGTCGAGTTTTTTACACAGCGCATACTGGGTCCACTTAGCCCAAGAACAGACTTCTCCCTAGCCAATCTACAATACACTTTGTACTGTGCCCTGCTACAAAACTGATGGAGAACGAGAAATCAGTCACACCAGTCAATTTTTGAATGCGCAGTGCAGGAATCTCAATGTCTAAATCAACAGAAATATTTTTTGATGTGTTTGAGAACAAATTTCCATCTTGTGATTAAATACAAAACAAATACTCTTTACCGAATAATTTACTGAAACTTTATGAACATTTTATTCATCTTCTTAGTTAAGTGACAACTCTGTTCAAATGTATTTCTTTCTTTTGCATAAAATAAATATAAAAAGGCAGTATTCTACTTTTGGAAAGATGAAAATTCAGGTCAAACATTGATATTTTTTTACTAAAAGCTTTAGATTGAGTATTTAAGAAGTTGCGGAGTGATCACAAAAAATGGCTATTTTGAAAGTAGTCCAAGTCATGTAACTATTATATTTATTGCTTCGGGCTAATAAAAGGATTGCGTTTTGCAAACAAATTTTTTTACACATTGTTATTTGGTTTCTTCGGAACTATGAAAATTTATTATTAATATAAATTTGTGTGTAGATCTCTTACGAAACTTTTATTTAAATAAATTCGATTGACGTGAAACATTTTCAAAATCATCTATATGATCGACCTTTAAATAACCGAAAACAATATAACACGAGTTTTCTTCAAAACATAAATTTATTGTTGAATATCGATAATAATCAGTTGATAATTTTAGAGAGCAGCCCGTTTTAAATTGTACTCCTTTTTTATTAATTAATCGTACTAAATAATTTTTTAGAGCAAGTTTCGGTAGTAGTTTTCGTGTTCTAGCATCAAGTTCGTTGCTTAAGTCTTTGGTTTTAGTCAATGTCTTTGACACGAAATATCGCATTATGTAGTTTGCAATCAATGAAAGGCATGGCTTCTCAATTTTTTTCTTAGAATAAGTAGTTTCAAACCACGAAGTTTTAACTCTTGTATCTTAGTTATGTCTACATACATGCAATTTCTTTTTGAACTAGTGTTAGAAGATCAGAAATGCCAACGCTACAAAGAAAAAATTGTATACAATTAGATTGCAAAATTTTTAGGGGCAAGATTGCACAATTGCACAAAAAGCCAAAATCCTGTACCTGTAAGTAAGTAAGAGTACGAGAACACCCTATTGTAGAATCGTCGTTTTGTCTTTGCGATGCTATGCCTTTAAAAGTTGTACAAGGTCCGAGGAGACTTCCAAATTGCGTTCTATTTCTAAAAAGAAAAAAGACAGTAAAAAAAAATTGTGCAGGTAGAGCCTGAAAAATAGAAAAACAAATTAGACTGAAAATGCAAAACAAACTTATAAACAACCCTCCAAATCCGCCTCCTCATGCAAGTAATCAATTATGAGGAACACTTCACACTCACTCCACTTCTTATTGGGTTGCTGCATTTTCTTTTTAGCGGGTTGCGCAACTTCTTCAGTAATTTTTTATCTAAATTGAAGTCTCAATAATTAACAAAAATGTATGAAAATGTATATAAATTACCTTTCTGAGCCAAATATGAACAAAATAATAATAAACAGATGGCATTGGGTTGCAAAAACTTTGCTAAACTTCATTGTACAAAAAAAAAACATGGAGTTATATGGTTTGTTATTGTGTCATTACAGGGACTGAAAAATTTTACAATTCGTGCACCATGCAAGGGATTCGTGATTCCTAAGTTAACTAAAGAAAAAACAATTCAAGCTTCCGTCGTTATTAATACTCATAGAAGCAAAGTTTTTCTTGAATTTTGAGATTAAATTCTGAAGTTTTGCCAGAGATTTCGATGATCCTACTATTAATATTTATTTCTTATTCAACATTCTTGAAATTTCAATCAGAGTCCTATCGAAGTCCCATATAACTAACTTAGTTTTGCTTTGAAAAATTTTCATACAATAAATTTTGATGCAAATGAAACCATCGGATATAAAACTCAAACAATCTTTACCATTTTTAAGTGCTTCTATTTTTCTGACAGGGTGAAAATTGATATATATTGGAACGATTTTCTCTGGTGGGGAGACAAATCTGTTTCACTTTTATGTCTTGGGTTCACATAACGGTCTTTTAATAATAATAATAATAATTTGGCACTTACACCATATAGTTTGATACTATACGTATATTAAATAATTTTGGAAAATATAATTTTCGAAACTACGGTAACTACTTTTACTAATTTTTAAAATTTTTCATTTCAACTCAGTGGGCAGAAAAAAAATCAAAAAACTCGTTATCTTAATAAATAATGTAACGACTTTGCTCTTCTTTAATTTGAAATATTTAAGTAGAGATAAAATTTTGGAAAATGGGCCAATTTATACCAAAACGGTATTTCTCAGAAACTTCTTTACCAAAGTCGCCAAAATTTGTTGCACAGGTTGCATTTCAACTCTGTAAATATAACTTCGAAAAGTATACAAACTACGCCCACCGCAAGCAAGATAGAAAACAAGATTGCGCCTTCCGCGCTGAGAACAACTGATAGTGACGTAATAAAAGTCAGACAATGAGAGAGCAAAGAAAAAATTATAAAAAAAAGCAGAGGGCAAACAACAGAACGAACGAAACTTTATTTGCATTGTTTGTCTAAAATAAAAACAAATTCCTTTCATTTCGTCAGCACATGGGTGGGTGCTTTCTTTTCTATCATTCTTGCGTTCACTTTCCATATGAGGGAAGTTTTAACAAAATCGTAATATTCAAGATTTTATTAATTCGTGGAGCAAATTCTCTCAAATTTGATACTGAGAATTAATTAGGAAGGCATGATAGGTTAAAAGCGTAGTAAGTTCATTTTGATTTTATTTACAAGAATAGAAGTTGTTCAAGTTTTTAAAACGAAGAGTTTTATATTATTAGGCTACAAAAGGTGAACACACCAAAACTGAGATACTTTGGAAAACTTACAACTCACCCAAAAATATTTAAATATTTTCATATACAGGGTTTTTCAATAGGAACGCTACGAAAGTTTTTTTAAATAAATCAAAAACTCTTTATTCCTGTGAAAGTACATTCGATGCCATGATGTATGGAACTCGATTTCTTTTGCATGGGCACCACGGGCACGCTTGCAGAAGTTCAGACGCTGAACCCAATTTTCGACGATTTTCAAGCATAAATCGGCCGATACTGCTGCAATTCCACGTTCGATATTCGTGCGAAGTTCATCAATCATCGCTGGCTTGTTGGCACAGACCATAGACAAGACGTAGCCCCACAGGAAATAATCTAACGGAGTCAAATCGCACGACCGAGACGGCCAATTGACTGGGCCATTTCGTGAGATAACACGTTCACCAACCTTGGTTTTCAATAAATCGATTGTGACATTCGCTGTGTGGCTTGTAGCGCCGTCCTGTTGGAGCCACATATTTTCCAAGTACATATCATCCAATTCGGGCCAAAAATATTCGGTTATCATTGAGCGGTAGCGATTCCCATTCACAGTAACGTCCCGGTCTTGATCATCACGGAAGAAGTATGGCTCAATGACGCCGCCGGCCCAAAAACCGCACCTAACCGTTATTTTTTTCAGACTCGTGGAGTACGTGTGGATTGCTGCCTGTCCAATAACGCATATTTTGCTTATTGACGAAGCCATTCAGCCAGAAATGACGACGACCATAAATTGGACGTAGGGCTCTTAAAGTTGAAGCCGTTGACTCCGAATTTCTGTAGTAAATTTTAATAATTTCGACTCGTTGTTGGATCGTATATCTTTCCATGATAAAATGGCAAACCTTACTGAAGAGAAATGTCAAAAGAGCGGGAAAAAATATGGCGTCGTTTGCTGTCACTATCGGTCTACTTTTGTAGCGTCCCTATTGAAAATCCCGTTAATACGATCTCAGTTTCACGTATGAGAAATTTTATTTTCCAACCGAGTTAGCAGCAAGAAAAATTATTTTGCAGGAATTTTCAAAAAATTCGACTTTATGTGTGCGTAAAAGCTAAAAATATTTAATTGTATCCCCCGACAGTTTCCAGAGTTTTGAATCGATACAAAGAAGAACTAGCAGTTACTAGAAAGTCTGACAGTTATCGAAAGGTTCTCAGGGCGTGTTTGCGAAATCCAAAGTTTCGCCGCGTTTCGTCTTTTGTAGAAAGAGTAAAGTGGCAAATTTCATTAAGAAGTTTCAAAGCTCAAACAGCGCCAGATTGAGACGCAAGGCAAAATCTGACAGGAAAATTCCGCAGCCGGAGGCTGTATGGATCACAAATTACAAAATACAAATGCATTGTTATGGACGACGAAACCAACTCCTTTCAAAATTTGAAACCTATTGCTGGTCAAGATTATTATACCGCTACAACTCGCGAAGACTCTCCTGAAAGCTATAAATTGAAAATGAAGTTCAATTTCTCAAAAAAAATCACAGCCAAGTTTATCCAGATGAATGCCTTAAAAAGCTTCTTCTGCCATTTGTTAACAGTTGTACAACAAGTAGTGTTTATTTGAAATAAATACGGGGTTTTTAAAGTTTGATTTGACATGAACTAAGACATTTCTTTACTTGTGCATTTAAGTTTCAAATACTTATGGTGAAGAAAAAATTGGCATACTCCTTTGATCTAGGCTTACAAAACTTTTCTTACTATTACTCACGATTAAAATCTCACCATTTGTATGGTAAATTTTTAATTTTTTTTTTGTTACATACCCGTAGCCTACAAAATATATCAACATGTAAGATGCAATCACGAAAAATTGTAATTTGTTTGTATAAATGCCACTTACTTCCTTTTGATGCCACAGCAGCTATTACTGAGGCAGATTTACATACACACATATATTTCTACACACACACACACACACACACATATGAGAATTTGATTAGCTGCGGTGGCAACTTTCTCAACATAGCAAGTATCAAATTTTTTTTGTAGATTTCCCTCAAATTTTCACAATTTCCTCATTTCTCGTTGCAAATTTTCTATTTTTACCATTTATCTCGGCTATAAAGTGCAGATATATATACGCATATGTATGTGCATGTATATATGTAAATTTATGTGTGTGAATGAATGCAGGCATTAAATGTTGTTGGTTCGCTCAAGTGAAAAGTGTGTCAAGTTTCGACAAAGATCAAGTACATCTCTGATGCAAAATGAGTTACACACATCCGCAAACTACACTACTCTTTCCCCCCCTCCCCTTCCCAGTTTTCATATCTACCCGCAATATCGATAGCTGACAACAATGCAAGAAGTCAAATGTAACGCTGACGAGCCAAAGTATTTTTCCTATACAGCTGCAGCCGTGACGGTGAATAAATTCAACGCGACTCTGCACAGGAAAAGTTCTCAACCAATCGAGTATATCTGCATGCATATATCCGCCAATACATATACATACAATCATACACACAAGCACACATACATATAAACATACACGTAAATAATTGCAGCGGCAAATTTCCTATTTCTGTTTTTATAGCAAAGAAAAAGCACTTTATGGCCAATTTTTTCTTCTTCTTTATGCTTTCCCTTGTTCTGCCGTTAGCTGCAGTTTGTTTTTTTTTTAATCCCCTATTAATTTTGGTAGTTTCATTTTTACCATTTTCCATGCTTCTTTATGCTTTGAGAGAGGTCAGCAGTGAAGTGTGAAAATTTCTTGATCGGAAATAACTCATAAATATTGGCCCATTTGTGGTACTTGCATTGCATTTTATTTTATATGAAGAAGTGAAAGCTGGTGTCGATGACCTGCAGAATAGGAAATGAAAATGGCTAGTTTTCGAAAGTTAGCCAATAACGGTGAGAACTATTTCGAGTTATGAAAGTTTAACTTATTAGAAAAGTGTATAGTAAATAAGTAGATAATTTTACCAAAATGTCAAAAACTTTATTAAAATTTTCTTTTCTGTTTTCTGTTGATTTTTTTTACACTACAAACAAAAAGCTACATCTGCATGAGCTGGACCGATTTGAAAATACCTTCGAAAATGAACATAAATAAAAATAGTTTAAAAATTTTTATTTTTTATTATAATTTAAAAATTTTTATTTTTTAAAATCACTAAAGTAATTAAATTTTTCAAATATTTTTGTGCAGACTTTTAGAGTTTATGCTATATGACCAGAGACAATTTTTTTTTTAATATTTGAAAAAAATATTTTTTTGGTAAAAAAGCTCCACTTTTGGAGGCGCTCGCATTAATTTTAACGTTTTTCAAAATATTTTGGTTGATGTCTTAATATACATATAATTAATTTTCGAATTCCGATGAACAAATACAACCTTTTTTGGCACCTTTGTTTATAGGTGGCAACTTTATTCGAAAATCTTTCTTAATATAATCATATAAATACTAAAATTGGTAAATTTAGTAATGTTGTACTTTATTTAATTTCAAAAGGACGCATTTATTTAATTTGGGAAAAGTGGTAACGCTTTTATAAATTGCTTTCAAAATAGTTAGGTGTAAATATTATTTTCGTTATAAATAAATTTTTGTTTAATTGTTTAATAACTTGGCAACCGCTCAAATAATCATTTTATAAAATGAGTTTTCACGCGCCCCTATTAGTTCATAACTATAATGTAAATATTCATTCATTGAATTTAAATTTTAAACAGGTGGCAACCCTTGCCAAAATATTATGAAATTAAGCTTTCTTAATTCTCTTTCGCTTGACACCAGTATATTGAAATTTCAGTAACCTTACCAATTATTTCCATTTAAGCTTGTTTAGAAAGATGGCAGTATTCTTCAGAAATGTTTTTAATAATCTCATATTTCAATTAGCTTATAAATCAAATTAAGGCAATCTTTCTAACACGTAACAATCCTCTCCAAAAAATATTTTTGAAATGTAGTTTTCTAACATTCCTTTCATCAATACCAATGCTTTAATATTTTCCTTAATTTACTAATTTAATTTATTTCTTAGAACAGGTGGCAGCATTGCGAAAAAAAATATTTTTGAAAACAAGCTTATTTAAACGTTTTACGTATCGATTAAGGAATTAATTTACGAGTTTACTTAAAACAGATGGCAACTCTCTTTAAACATTTGTTCGCAAAAACTCCTTCCATTCTCACCAATATTGTGATATCTCAGTTAATAACTTAATAACTGAAATGAATTATACTATTTAAGCAAGTAGTATTTTTACTAATACTACTACTAATTACTACAACTATTTTTTCTAATATTTACCACTATTTTTACTTGTGCTACTACAAATTATTCATTTCTACCACTAATTTCAAATAATTACTTATTTCTACTACTATTTTTGCTAATCCTCCTACTAATTTCTAACACTCTTTTTACTAATTTCTGTTACCTTTTTTACTAATACTACTACTTATTTCTACTGCTATTTTTACAATTGTAATATTACACTGTGGAACAAATTCAGGTTAGCAAATGTTAGGTCGATTCTGAGAGCGAGGGGTGAAAATAGAGGCTAAATTGGAAGACCCGTATTGCGGCGTTTGTTTATGTTAGTTCGAATTTTTTTTAATCGACCTTTGAACTTTGCAGTCAAATGCCGATTTTCAACATATTTTTTATATGGTTTTTTTGCTATAACTCGTCGACTAAATGATATTTTTTCAATCTGTTAAAGTAAAATTATTGCTAGAGACCAGTGCAACAGTTAAAATTAAAAAAAAAAATTGATTTAGAAAATTTTTGTATTGCTTATGAAGCAAAATGTTGGAAATTTTTTTCCTCATGCCTTTTGAACATATTTTCCACAAAACTAAGACTTTCTTGCTTTCTGTTTGATCTATAATATGCTTCTCAGTTTCTTCAATAAATTTCGTTTGAAAAGAAAACAATCATAATACAAAACTTGCGTTTTCCAGCTTAATGTTAATTTACTTCTCATTACTTATGTACCAATTTTTTCAGTGTTGGTTTTGAAGAAACATTGAAAAAGAAAGTATAAAAATATGGAAAAAATATAGTTTTGAAATGTTAGTTATGAAAAGTTTTAAGTAAAAAAATTTAATAAATTAAATTAATGATTTGGCCTGTTGCCGTTTAGCAGGCGGCTGTGGATCAACATCACTGCTCTCTCTAATATCTTGGTCATCGTCATCATCATCAGAAAGGTCGATAATTTCGTCCAACAGATATTCTGGAATTCCATCTTTGTCTTCCCCTTCTTCGTCTTTTTCCTCTTTTCCCTCGTCTTCCTCTTCTTCAAAGGTGTTTTTATACCACCAACAAATTTCAGCGAGTATTGGATCTGGAGATTTCTTTACTCTGTACCTGAAACGAAAATAGTTTTCAATCGTTAACATGTTTAAATTGTGCACTCTGACAAAGATATTAGAAAAATCTAGGAATTCCTTATTTCAAATGGAAGCGCAGTTTGGTGATAACGCTCGCGTTGATTCAGTTGGCAACTGTTGAGCGAGTTGATCAAGATGCTGATGCAAGAGATGAATTTTATCCGACATATTAACCCCAATTTCGTCGAAAGCTGCCAACATGTTTGCAACAGATTGCCTGTAGTTATCTTTGCGTTCTTTACCCAAAAGTCTTTTAATGACTGCTTTCAATGCGAGCCATGCATTTAATTCTCGGTGTGTCAGAACTTGGTCAAAATCTTGAGGACTCATTAGTTTCTGTATGTCGGGACCATTAACAACCCCTTCCTGAATTTTGGCGGCGTTACTTAGTCTTGGGAAAATGTCTTTTAAGCGGTTGCATACTGCTGGTCTTTTTGCGATACATTTCAAAAAAATTTTAGCAATGCTAAGTTTAATGTGGGGCAACGGCAACAAAATTTTCATTTCAGGAACAAGACTTTCATGTAGCCTATTGTCTTTAGGACATTTCCGTTAAATGCCACTATTCCAGCTATGCTGTTTGTACTGGTTTCTTCCTTTAATACCTTTTCCGTATCGTGAATCCCGATCGCACAATAAACACGGATATTTTGGACGGTCAGATGCTGTTAAGCCTGTAATCAGTGAAACTATTTTGAGGTCGCAGCAAATGCGCCACTGGTGTTCGTTATATTTGACTACTTTCAGAATGTGTTTCAAATTATCGAAATTTTCACTAGTGTCAGTGCTATACGCAATTGGAACAGAAGGCATTCTATTCGTCTTGTGCAAAAGCACAACTTTTAAGCTGATTAGTGAACTATCGATGAATAAACGCCAATCATCTTTTTTATGGGTTAACCCTATCGTCTCCATTAACTTATTGATATCGTTTCAATAAGCGAATTTTTTTGCATCATTCACATTGAAAAACATTTCTAACTCTTTTTGGCGTTTTCGATATGCTGTTACTTTGGTACCTTTCGCCAGCAAATTATTTCCCTTCAAAAATGAAGCCAGTTTTTCTGATTTTTTCTGAGTCAAACACAAAATTGCAACAATTGCATCCAATTGCTTTTGTGTGACTAGGATTGGGTCCTTTGATGTTTCATAGGATGTACCTTCACCAGGGTCGTATTCTGAGAAGAAATGCATGGATATAGCAGCGGCGGTTGTAGTACTGATCTCTGTTTGAAAATCAATACTTTGGTATGTTGGTACTGGAATGAATTCTGAGTGCGGTAATGATAATTTGACACTTGGCACTGCTACATAAGTTTTATTCTTTGCTTTCCTTCTATTCAAAATTTTATGGTAGTTGATACATCCATAGCAAATTTCTTGTTGATGCGGGCTGTTGTCTTACCACATCATTGGTATACCAAAAGGCATTGCCTTCTTCTTTTCACTTTTCCATTGCATAACACTTGAATAGCAATTAAGGCAAACTTTTTTAGGGGCATAGTTTACGTCAGTGATAAACTCTTGCGAGAAATATTGTTTATAGGCTTGCTATGAAATGTCCACAAACATTACAAAAATTGACCATTTTACATTTTGGTTCCAACATTTTTAATACAATATATATTACACAATGTTGTTTTTGTTATTTTTATGAAACCGATGCACTTAACTTAAATCACTCACAAAACGAAATAAGTTCCAAAAAAATTAATTGCGAATTTTATCACGACCGAGCGAAAATTAAAAGACATCAGCTTCGGCTGAGTTTCGGGTCTTAACTGAATCTTTATTTTTGACATAAGTTCGCTTGTACGAAATAAATAAAAATAAAAAGAGGAAGACGAGGAAAAAGAGGATGAAGGGGAAGAAATTTATTGCATGTGACTGCAAAGTTCGAACTAACATAAAAAAAACGCCGCGATACGGGTCTTCTAATTTACCCACTATTTTCATCCCTCACTCTCAGAATCGACCTAACTTTTGCTAACCTGAATTTGTTCCACAGTGTTATTTTAAGTCGGCAAAGAAGTTTAGCTTTTTCCTTATTTTCCTGTTTAAATCAAATCGTACAAAATGAGAAGTGATATCTCTGGCTGAAGCACTAACCTTTTGCTTAAAAAACTCTTTTTGTAAATAAAACAAACGGTGAAAATCGTTTCGAGTATTCCAATTAAACGCTCCATTCAAAAGACTTAAGAGACGAACCTCCAGCTTTCAACAAGTAGCCCCAGCTCACCTTAGCCCCTCATTCAAAATCGTAGTATTCAAATTAGAACATGCATTTTTTACATACTAGCGTTTCTATTAAAAAGTTCCTAAACACTCGACCGCTTTCACGGTGCAACGGCATTCGGATAATTGCACTTTCGCCTAATTTAAGATTTCTTCCATCGCCACTCTTCGCTCGTACTCGTACAAATGCATTTTTGTATGAATATCGATGGAAAAAATTTCACCAATTATTACAGTAAATAAACTGTTAAATTCCACACTAGTTGTGAGGAAATCGCGAAAAGAAATGCCTCGCATCAAATTTAATTGGCAGACTAGAAATTTCTCGAAACTGCAAACAAGCGCCAAATGTTAATAAGTTGAGAAGAAAAAATAAATGCCATGAAAACATGGCATAAAAGGAAATTGCAAGAGGAGCAAGAAAATTTGCAAAGGCAAATCCAGCCAATGTCAATGGATACAACCATAAACAAACAGTAAAGTAGTTGCCAAAAAGCAATAACAACAACTAGCTAACGTTTGTCATAAAAACTGCACAACGCTTGTAAATTGTTTGTGTGTACCAAAAGCAAAACTGACCCAGTGCAACAGTGACCATGACCATGAATATCACTGCGGAATGGAGGCGCTCTGGCGCATCTAAGGATCGTGCAAGGGGCCTGGTTGATTGGCAAAGCAAGCCCAACTGCTATGGCAATGTGAAATGCACCAAAAGCAATTATGTTAGCTTGGCGCCACCAATGCGGGAAAAAATAATTGCTTCCGGAAGGAAACTAACATGACCGGTTTTGTGGTGATGGTCAACGACAGCGGCACCCATAACTGGTCATTAATGCTTGCTTGCTTGCTTTGCTAGCCTCCTTTTGCCAATGTTGGAGCTCGTCGTGCAGCTTCACTGTAGGAATTTGCAAATGTAGCGATGTAACTATAGCCAATGTATTTGTTGGTATTTATGTTGCAATGTGATGTGTCAAGTTGTTAGTTTAGTTGTGTACACTGTGATGCTATCGGCAAATGAAAATTGCTAGCGACAAAATTATGGTATTGTAAAAATGGCTCAAGTGTAAGATAATTTGTTTGTAAATGCGAAAATAGCTTTCAAAATGGATTTTAAATGATCATTGCGGAAAATGAATATGTATTGGTGCAGATGTGCTCCGAAGTGGGATACTTTCAAAAGACTTGAGTTTAAAAATAAATTAAAACATAAAGCATATGGGTCATATAAAAAGTATCCGCGGTGTTTGTGTCAATTTTGAACGCAAAATTCCTTATTGAAAATCAATTTAATTAAGTACTCGTGTATATAAATAGGTAATTATCATCTTTAGCTTCTTGCTAATTGTAAAGTAGTTTCAAATGGCCAACGTGTAGAAGTTCGAAGGTTTATCGGCCCTTCGATCAGTAAATTTTTTACCATCAAGAGAGTTTTGCAAATACTGAAACAAATGGTAAAAAGATTGTACAGGGCTCGCGCTATATGGTTGCTGTATTAAAACCTCCCTACTTAATTTGGTTAACTTTTTCTTAGTCATCAAAAATGTGTGTGTACTGGCATTGCCTGATGAAACACAACTCCCATTCTAATGACCGATTCTGGTCGCTTTTTCTTGAATGGCTCGCAAAAGCAGATCTAATTTGTCAACACTTTGATTAGAGGAATATGAAGAGAATTTAAGAAAGAAACACTTATTATTCTACGAGCATTTATTCAAAATAAAACTAGCTATTCTTAACAGAAACGACGATTTTGTTCATTCACATGGATTTTTCCAACAACAAATCTTCTACTACATTCATAACTACCAACTAAATTCGCTCTATCAAAGACGACAATCTGTGCATTTTTTCTTCCTCTCACTAAAAAAATTTAGGTCAAACCAGCCGCCCAAGCAGCCGCCAACAAAACACTCACTCACGCTCCCAAGCGATCATCATTCAAGCGAACCAAATCGAGGCAAGTCATGCCACAGCAACAACAAGAAATCAACCAACCAACAAATCAACCATTTAACCCACAAATCGGTCAGGTTGGCGCAACATTGTGATGGCAATTTATTATACCTTTTATACCATATATGTACATACATACATACATACATACATATCGATGTAATATATGTAATGTAATGTAAGCGTATTTTGCACAAAAACCACAACAACAACAACCGGCAAACTACCAAAAGGAAAAACACGCAACACTACCGCCAAGAAAATAATAAATTTCCTCACTACACGCCAAATGACAAAGTAAAAAATAGTGGAAAGATTAAAACACACACACACACACTTACACAAATACAAAGATTTCCATTCAAAGTATTGCGGAAACCCCCATTTGAATACCTGCATATATGATATATGTGTACATTTTACATGCACGGCTGCTGGCCATGTTGCCACGGTGGCTCCGAGAAAAAGTAGGTGAAGGTAAGATGCCAACGATGGTAGTTTCACTGCCATCTCGAGTGCTTTGCCGCTCTTTGCGTTCCCCTTGTATTTGCCATGCTTCGCATTCGACTTGTTGCCAATGTTGTGGGTCAATGCGCTGCTGCCGTTTTGGCGATTTCCGTTGCCACTGTCATTGCCACAATGTCGCCCAACTATTGCTGCCACAAAATAAATGTCTCTGGCGCAACAACAACGAATCAGCTGAATTGCAAATATCGTATGCTGGTAGCAAGTTGGTGTTGTTGTCGCTGGTGGGTAATGTTTTTTTTTTTTTTGTTTTTTAATAAATCAATGAAGCATCGTTTGGTTGATTTCGAAAATGCGTCAACTACAACGTCGTGGGGTCGCTGACATTTTTGGCGATTAAGTAGTTTACTTTAATTGGAAATGTCACATGGTCTGTTAGTCGGCAGATGATGAGTTCAAAGCCGACTTATGGTATTTAAAAACCATACTTTTGTTTTCGAAACAACAGCGCGTTGATTGGGATGGAAAGTGGACAACAATTTCGCTAATTTTCGTTATGCTGTTTTGGTACAAAAACCCAAAATTTTGTGTTGCAGGGCTGAAAATTGGCCGTGGTATTTTAAATAGACTGATGGTTGGAATGGAACATTTTAGATTTGGATGGATTTTGTTTACGACTTTTTCTTTATCATAAAACGGAGTTCAAAGTAATGCAAAAGTCGAAATTGTACCATTTTCTGGATTTTCAAGATTGTTTTTTTAATATCTCTTAAACTATGATATTATAGTTACAAAAATGTTTTTCTATTCTGAATTTTGGGTTGCAAGGCTAAAAATTGGCGGTTCCTTTTTATGTAAATTGGCTGATGGCTGGAATCGGTCATTTTTTATTTGGATGAATTTCGTCTATGACTTTTTCTTTATTCTAAAATCTAAGGAAAAAAAATTATTTTCGAGAGTTATGGAAAATTCAAAATTACGCAATTTTTCTGGATTTTCAAGTTTAGTTTTTTTAATAGCTCAAAAACTATGATATTATAGTTAAAAAAAAAATTATTTTTAGCTCTGAATATGATTGCTGGGACTAAGAAAAATATACTTATTTTGAAAACAAAAATTCGAAAAAAAATTACAAAATTCAAAAATTTTAAAATCGATAAATCCAAAGCAATATATAACATTTTTGACACTTTCTTTCTATGTTCTCGAAATGTTGTGAAATCTCCCAGGTGTTTGTTTTCAGAAACTTGATCTTTTGCATTATAAAAACAGATGTTTTTTGCGAACTTTAAATGAAGTTATGTTTGATTTTTGAGAATTCGTAGTCCTATATTTTTTTAAATTTTATTTATATCCACTAATAAAAGAAAATTATTTTTTTCTAAATTCAAAAACTCTTATACTATACGATATCTGAGAAGAAAAGCATTACCTTGTAAATGTCAGGATTTTTCAAGATAAGTTATAGTTATTTAAAAAAATAATAATTTTTAAAATTTCCAAATTCTTTTTCTTCGATTTTTTTTTTAATATACTTTTTAAAGCCAAACATATAACTTTTAAAACCAACTTACTTAATTTTTTGAGATATTCAAAAAATAAACAAATATTTTTCCATATTTTTTCCATTCAAGTATCGATCAATGCATAACTTTCGAAAAAATCATTTAAATATTTTTTTCTTTGGAAAAACTTCTTTATAAAAGAAAATAAAAGATCTGACCAAAATTCATCCAAATTAAAAATAATCGATTCGGGTCGAATTTCTAACCCACGGACTATGGGGCCTGTGCTGCAAAAATCAAAGTAATCGATAAAGCGATTATAGGTATCTTACAGAAAATTTTCCAGGGATTAAGAAAATATGTATTTTAAATAAACACGAATTTGTGGTTAAGGTGTTACAGCAGCTCAAAATTTAGAATTTTCTGCATGTGGACCAATTTTTATTTTTTTTCTTTTTCGTCGCATTTAAGATTATGTTGTCTGTGAATAAGGCCACCGGTTGCTATTTTCGTATATTTTATTTAGAATCTTTAATATTTGGTATTAACAATAGTTCTCTTTTTCCATATAATTTTTAGATCAATTTGTAGTAGAGGTAAAAAACAATGTTCAGATATGTCCTCTGGGAAATTACCGCTGGTTATTTGTACGATCTTAGAGGCCACACGATCAGCCAAAGTTTCATTCAATAAATTTATTGTTTCATTGTCAACACTACAAATGCGACAATTTCGTTTATTAACCTACCCATTTAACCAAAAGTGAGCTACATCGATGAACAAAATTTCCATGATTTTATTCATTTCATTTTTTTTTTTTTTTGATAAGTTTGGTAATAAATTTGCAAGATTTGCAAACGTTGTTTCGGAGCATGATGCCAGTATGAAAGGTGTTATACATATACATTGTTGACTGCGTTAGACAAATTTTGTAATCTCTTTTCTAATTTTTAAGGGTTTTTTTTTTTTTGAACAGTTAAGTTAAAGTTAACGAAATGCAGAGAAGGCAACACAGCTTTATTATTCAATGTTTGATTTGCTTTTATTGCTGGCGTTTGTTTTTCTGATTGAATGTAAACTACAATTTCTTATTTAAGTATAATATTATTCGTATGAACGAATGAAGGAATGTATTCCGCACACCATGAGACATATGCATACTCGTATGGTGCCTGGAGTATTTTTAAATATTTTGCTACTCCTATCCACTGACACTTTCAAGCAAGTCTTTATTTTTATTTTACAAAAACCTTGATAAAGAGCTTAATTGCAGGCTTTAATTCATTTGTGCTGTGTTCCTGACCAAGCTCAGCATCGCCCGATTGTGAGTGTGTCATTCCATCCCGAATTCGAATCTCGGCCGGCGCAAATTACATTAAAAATTATAGAAAAAAAAGCGGTCGCCCTTCGGCAGGGAATTGCAAACCTCCGAGTGTATTTCTGTTATTAAAAAACTTCTCTTGGTTCCTTTGGTGAATAAAATTTTTCGGAATCGGAATAGGTTGGTGTTTTTGATTTTGATTCCGACAACATTTTTTCGTTTTGAAAAGTTTTCCCTTTGGCAAGTCGGAATGAAAGGTAATTTTCAAACTAAACCTAAATATATATGTATGTTGTTTGACAGCCAAACCTTTTGTATTTAAAAGTTTGAATTATTGAAAAGATTTAAAAATCTTCCACTGTTCTAATCTGAATACGGATACAGATAGGTCTGTATCAGAGAATTTCTATTTAAAAAATGCTTAGATAGATACAGGGAGGGGAAGCGATTAGATCGAAATTGACCTGTTTTTGATTCCGCTTCAGCGCATGCGCAATGTTCATCGAAAAGTTCAATATTGCCTTCGTGTGAAAAAGTGAGAAAAATTCTATAAAACACATTGGTACTGTTAAATTAAAGCATTTTGCGGAAATATTTTATTTGAGTCGCAGCTTTTGCAGAGAATCGCACCTGATGGCAACCCCTACGATGGCACCATTGAGACCAGCTGGTTATATTTGTAAACAAATTAAAATAATTCGATGTAAAACCAAGGAAATTACGGTGTAGACTTGCTTGGAGTCCAGCTTTAATTATATGCCCACGCGCATTCTAATGATTTTTGTTGTTTTGTCTCAGTACATCCAAAAGGCATTGTTAAAATTTTCAGAAAAATAAATAATTAACAACAGCTTTTAAAACTGATTATCAACTCGGAATTGAAATAATTTGAAAACTACTCGCTATCTATTCAAACCCGCTCGGTATGAAGAAGCTCGCCACCAAAATGAGCCAGAATGGCATTAATTTTACTTTTCAACCAAATCGAAGTGCAGAACAGGCCCGTATATCAGGAAATGTTTGGGTTTAATAAGACACCTTAGCGCAATCAGTCTAGCTATATTTTCATTCGTAGTATACTAGAAAGCTAATCATTTATACAAAAAATAACAATATTTGGATTAGAATTTTTCCCCCAAAACCGCCTTAATTTCATCCAATTTGTCCACCCATTTCAAAATTACAATGTCGAACTAAGTCAGTAGCAAAACAAGCTGTCACTACATACATCACCTTTTTATTATTCCATCATGGTTCCGGTGTAAGTCTGTTTACGATGAAATGGCAAACCAATCTGAGTATAAATCAAGTTGTCAAAAAGACCAACTCCGAAAAAAGTGTTGCCTCTTTGAAAACCAAACGTCCAAAAAAAAAATTAAGGAGAAACAATATTGATAAAAAAAAAGCGCGCCTAAGCAGGTACGAAAAGTGGGCCGGGAATTTAGTATGGTCGAAAGGTTGCTTTTGGTTTTTCAATTTTTTTAATAAACCCATATGTTTACGAGCTGCTTAATAAGCCTGAAGTTTCATAATGGATTTCAAACACAATGTTTGTAAGGCAACCTGTTTTAATATTTATCTTGAATTTTAGACATTTTACTTTCAGATGCAAATGACTTTTTTTAGTTCTACAGTTATAATTTTTTGCAACAAAAAAGTTAATAGGCGTTTTAATGCTACGCAGAGAAAAATTCAATGGATAAAATTCATTAGTTTAATATGAAAGCTATGATATATTAATTTAAAATAAACGAGTTTCTCTTTAAAAAAAAGTCTACTATATTTTAATCAAAGTTTTCCACCGCATTAAATGCCTTTAATTTTTGGTCATCTATACACAATACTCATACATAGATAGCCCAACATTTAGTCAAATTTTCCTTTCACAGTATGTTAATTATTCTCTTATTCCACTTGCATTCGTGTCACCTAGCATGGTCCCAAGCAGCTCCGAACCGAAACACATTTTACACGCAAATCACGACATCATTCGATAACCTCAAAATCTAATTTCCATTACGCTCACAGCAATGCAAAGAACCAATCAGAAGGCATTCAAATCGTATAATTCTAAACGAGCGCACGGTATGGCACATAAATCACTGGATTCCACTATAAATAAAATTCGAAACTTTTTGGTCAGCCACGGTTATTTGCTAGGCCGTCGCGCGTGCACCTGCCACACACCAACTGGTACTTTTTTTTTTTTTTGTTAAGTGAAATTGAAATTTAATTTTTATCGTTTCCAATAAGTAATGTATGTAAAACTATAAAAGGCCATCGCCACCATCGCACTTGTGGGCGTCGCTTCACTTTCTTCGATGCGTAAATGCGCAAAATCAGCCACACCACAATAGATTTGTCGCTCAGCGAGGGCAGCCGTGAAATTTCTTTTTCCGTATCCAAAGCGAAGTTATACAGTGAAATAATTGTAGTAATAGAGTTTGTGCAAAAAATATGCTAAAATATTACCTAATAATTGTCATATTCGGCATACACTTAGTCTGGTATTGGGACGCAGCGCTGGCATTGAGCGTTTTTCGACCGGCAGTACCACCGCCACCCCGCTGGAGTGCCAACATGCAAGTGTTGCGGCGTCACAACAGTATGTGGTAACTATTGAAAACAAAAAAAAAACAACAAAAAAATAAAAATTTGAATAAAAAGAAGAATATTAACAATCAAAATATAGCTACAACAAAAAAAAAGTTGAGCGATTAAATTTCAAAACTTATTGTATGTGTGTGTGTGTGTGTGTTTGTGTTTGTATTTGCACGCAGATCCTGCTTTTGAATTTTGGGAGGATAATAGTGATACAAATCTCTGGGAGCACTGTGGTCTATTTGAAGGCGATATTATGCAGTACCGTGACTGGTTGCGCAACGGTTTATTGAAGGAAAGATTCACTTGGCCTGATGCGACCGTACCATTTTACATTGACAGCGATGATTTTAGTGAGTATAATCTAAGTGAAAAAAAAACAAAACTTTACTAAACCCTTGTGGGAGTTCAAAAGTAAAAATTAGAAAAAGTTTAACAAATTATTTTCGAATAAAAATACAAAGTGTGTAATAAATTTAACAAAATAATGAATTATATAAGGTATTTTTATCATTAAACCCAACAATTGAACTAAAGACTTAAGCAACGAACTTGAGATTGGAAAAATCTACTATAGTACACCCTCAACATATTTGAAACATATAAAAGTGTTTATATAAGTTTTACATACATGGCTATGTATTTAAAGCAGTCAAAGTAATAAAACAAAACAAACCAAATCATCCAACACCCCTCTCCCTCTGGTCCGAGCCCGTCAAAACTGCACGTTTCCTGGGTCTCCCCCTAGATGAGTTTGACGACAACGACCATGGATGCATCCGTTCTTCACAGGGCATAGCTAACCGCTACAACAACGACAACAACATTAAGACAAAAATATTTTTACGAATTATTAATTGGTATATTTATTTTATGGACGCCAAGAAGGTTTATTTTCTTCTAGTAATTTTTGGGCATTCTTCTATGTTTTCACGTCTGTATTAGAATTTTAAGGTATTGTTTCTATAAATAATTTAAACTGCATTCGCAATTTTGAACGATTTGGCCGATATTCGGCATATTTTTTTCATATATGTATACATTGAGCATTTGAGAACTCCAAACAGCTTTTTGTAGGGTTAGAAAACATATTTATAACCAAATATTTCAGGAAGGCCTAAGACCTCCGGGAACTATACTAGAAGCCTCATCGTGCACAAAAACATATCAGACTGGTGGTAGCTTAAATATGAAACCAACATGATGATTAACATAACTTCGAATTTCGAAAATCGAACCTACTATTCTGTGATAGGCCTGAATATCCCTTTCCAAGCTGATATTAACTTCATTTATCGACTAACTGAAGATTGTATGTTAGGAATAGTGTTGTCAAAGGAAGTGGTCTAAAAATTTTCATTAAAAAAGGAAAGATGTATAACTTTTGGAAATTTAAAAAAATCTTCATTTGAATATTTCTAACGATAAACATCTTGTGAAGATAGATCTACACTTATGGCAACGCATTGATAGCAGCTCGCTTACTTTTAAAATAATTTTATAGAATAATTTCAGGCGCAGTTAAAACCATTACCATATAGTCCAAATTAGGAACATCAATTACTAATTAACGGGTCTATTCCGCTTGTTACCGGTAATTTTTTTTTTTACATATTTCATAGGAAACTCTTCCCACTTTTATGTGCAGTTTATGCAAACCCACTGTTAATACGATTTAATATTTATTTTTGTAAAACATGTTATCGATTTTTGTATCTATACAAAGGCTAAATATAAGTAAAACCAGGGTTACTAACACCCTCTTGTTTCCTACAAATGGGCATAAACATTTATTATGTCGCTATTACCTCGTTGTTACCACCCAATTCTATGGTAACAAAAATCACCAGTAATATTTATCCACAGAGTATCTGTGCCAAATGATAGAGAAGTACACTGGATAGTAAATTTTTTGACAAGTAGAATTTTCGACCAATTTCACCACATCAGAAACCAATTGGATCTAATCAGATTCTAATATCAACCAGCAGAAGTCAAATTAGTTCTTGGTATGGTGAAATTGGATTTGATTTATGTTACAGGAACGGTGGGGGTGGCGGTGGAATTTCTTTGTTATCAACATTCTTTGATGCTACACTGACAAAACTCACCCACCTGATAATAGTCAGGTTTACTGCTCCTAAAACTATAAGAGAAAAATGAGCTTCAACCTTCTATTGTTGTCAATACACATTGTAGTTTTCATGTCGTTATATTCTGTGTCATAATTTTAGGCGCAGTAACCCTCACAACTGTCAAGTTTCTGAGTTTTGTCAGTGCATCAGCATAGGGCAGGGCAGGTAATTTAGAAGAATATCGAAAAATTTATTTAGAAAGAACGTAGCTTACAAAGAAGTTACATGGCGTTTCATTTCTTTTCTTGTGGCAAGAAATGTTGTCTTTCTTACCTCACCGCACCAGAAACCAATTGGATCAAATCAGATTCTAATTTCAATCAGCAAAAGTCAAATTAGTTCTGGTGAAATAAAACAAGATTTTCTGTTAGAGGAACGGCGAGTGTGATGCAACTTCTTTGTAATCAACGTTCTTACCAAAGCGGGCTTTTGGTTTCTTGGTGTGGGGAAATAAGACGACATTTCTTGTCACAGAAAACGAAACGCCATGTAAATTCTTTACGATCAAAAGTATTTTCCCCATGGAAATTTTCTCTCAATTTCACAATTTATACTCATATAACGATAAAACAAAATTCATTTTAATATGGCAGCAGACCGAGACATCATCGGCAAGAAAAATTCTCAAAAATCAACGGTTATTTCTAGTTACTAGAATGTTGCATTTTCTTGTAGTACAATTTAATAATCTATGAAACTGTATACTCGAAATTTTTCAATTGTTTTTTTAATTTATAATTTAGATAAAAATTTGTTAAATTATTATAAATTTTGCATGAAGTTTAAAACAATAACAGTATTTTAATTGAAAAGTAGCGGAATTTCAAAAGAAAAATAAATTACGCAGAATTTGTCAATTGTGGTGCGCTTATAGTTTGAAACAGAGTGTATGTATGTACTTTGACTTACCTCCTTTCTTTGAAGTCGGTTTTAAAATAGAGCAAAAGGTGCAATATTTTTAGCTCAGTCCTTTGAGAAATATTCACTGGAAACTTCCTCTCAACGCCCAGTTTACCCAATAAAATTTCAATAAAATAAATCAATAAGTGAAATCCAAATCATTAACATATTCAATAATTATTCCATTGATTCCAATTTAAACCTACATTTTATATTTTACCCTCCTCACTGTTCAGATCAAACGCAGGTGATGACAATTTTGGAAGCTTTCAAAGAATATCACGAAAATACCTGCATTCGATTTCGTCCCTACGAAAAGGGCGATACCAATTGGATAGTCGTGAAAGGCAACTATTCGGGCTGTTGGTCCAGCGTGGGACGTCGACAAGGAGGGCAGGTTATTTCGTAGAATTAAAATATAAAAAATCGACTACATAAAATTATAACATTATATTCCAATACTTTGCAGGTAATTAACCTCAATTCGCCACGTTGCGTTTCGCATGGCGTCATTGTGCACGAACTGCTACATGCACTGGGCTTCTATCACCAACAGAGTTCGACAGAACGCGATGAATATGTCAAAATCAATTGGGAGAATATACTAGATGGGCATGCGCATAATTTCAAAAAATACGCACGCACACATATAACAAATTTCGGCGTTGAATATGACTATTTGAGTGTTATGCATTACAGTTCGAAAGCGTTCACGAAAAATGGCAAGCCAACTATTGAGCCACTGGTAAGCGGCGGCGATGTTTGTATTTGATGCACTTCGTTTTTTTTTTTGACATAACCTCACAAATTAATTTAGTATATATTTTTCATTTTGTTAAGCTTTTTTGTTTTAAAGTTTATTATTTTTTGTTTAATTTCTCAGGATCCGGACGCCTCGCTGGGTCAACGCAAAAGTCTCTCCGAAAAAGATATATCAAAGTTAAATGCAATGTACCAGGAGGAATGTAAAGTGGATTACGTATTTAGTTTTGATCGGCTGGGGACATATTTAGATGAGCTTTTGGGATATTTTCAAAACGATTTATTTAGTCGAAACAGTCTAGAGGAACGTACAAAAATGTAAAAAAAGTAAATTCAATGAACATTTTTAATTATTTTGTCGCGTTGTGAGATTATAAAAAATGTGAAATATTTTCACAAGTAAAAAGAACTATAAATTATAGACAAAACTTAACTTAAATTAAAATCTCATTGTTTTTCTTTTTTGCTTTTGAGTCGTGCTGCATCGATTTCCTTGTATTATACATTCTTTTTATGCGTAGAAAGTAAAGTGGCGCAACTCTTCCAAGGTACTTTCGGCAGTCTGCAGAAAAAAAAACAATCAATCAATTCATTCAGTAAAAAATATATTTTGTTCCACACAATATTGAGCGTTAAGCTGAAGCACCAATGCAAACCTAAGCGTGCGTTTCAATTGTCATTTTATGGCTGGAAATAGAAATATGGGCTACTTTCTTGAGTTTTTGGGGAACGTTCTCCTCAAGCCCACGCACTTATATGTAGGTGCATGCAATGGAGTTCCAGCCTTCGATGTCAGTACAAATTGCGTCCAACTCCGTTTTGTACTCACCTCTCTCACCATCGGATTATCATCATCTGCCAGCTCTTCAATTGCTTTCTTTATATCTGTACACCAAATATTCTGTAAGCCACGCAGACTAAAGCGCGCCAGCAAGCGGAACAACATACAGATGCGCGTGCGAATCAAATCATCGGTATTACCGAATAACGCCAGCAAATCCATTTTGCTGCTGAATATGGCTTTTTCTACTAAGTCCGCATTTTCCGGCAACTCGCGCAGCACACAAATTAGTAGCCCCAAAATATTAGCGGAAATGCGCACAGCATGTAGGTTTTTGAAATCTAAAAATTGGAGCGCAGATTAAGCAAAATAGTAAACAATCGCAGTGCAATTATAAAGCTAACCATGTTGCAATAAGCTAATGAGCAAATCATTTGCCGCCAATATGGCCACTGCATCGCAGAACTGCGATAGAAATTGCTGCTTCAAATGCACCAGATGGCAGATCAGTTCGTAGAGTCGCGAAGTGGTGCGTATTTCTTCGGAATTCAGTTCACTCACCGAACGCACTGCTCGTCCACGGTGCGAATGTGTCAACGAGGCGCTCGAATCACCACTGTCTTTGTGACTAATCAACAATTTTGAGGCATACATTAGATTTGGCACGAGCTTAACGTCGATGTAAACCTTAAAGACATTTGGCAATAAATCAATTCTGTAGTGAAAAAAACACGCATACGAGTCGGAAGTAAAACTTATTTGTGGTAGTAGAAATTAATAAAAGTGGTCGTAGTAAAAATAATGGTAGAAATTATTAGTAACATTATTAAAAATAGTGGTCGAAATTTGTAGTAGCCTTAATAAAAATATTGAAAGAAATTAGTAAAAATAGTGATATAAAGTAATAAAAAATAGTGACAGAAATTAGTAAAAATAGTGGTAGAAATTAGTAAAAAAATAGTGGTAGAAATGAATAAAAGCAGTAAAAGAAGTTAGTAAAAATAGTGGTAGAAATTAATAGTACCATCAATAAAAAAGTGGTAGAAACTAGTAAAAAATAGCGGAAGAAATTATTAAAAATAGTGGGCGAAATTAGTAAAAAATAGTGGTAGAAATTATAAAAAGCAGTAAAAGAAATTAGTTAAAATCACGAATAAAAATAGTGGTAGAAATGAGCAAAAAATAGTGGTAGAAATTAATAGTAGCATCAATACAAATAGTAGTCGAACTTTGTAGTAGCATAAATATAAAAAAAAGTAGTAGAAATTAATAAAAAATAGTGGTAGAAAGTAGTGAAAATATTGTTAAAAATTAGTAAAAATAGTGGAGAAATAAGTAAAAAATTGTGGTAGAAATTATTAAAACCAGTAAAAGAAATTAGCAAAAATAGTGGTAGAAATTAGTAGTAGCACGAATAAAAATAGTGGTAGAAATTAATAGTACCATCAATAAAAATAGTGGTAGAAACTAGTAAAAATAGCGGAAAAAATTATTAAAAATAGCGGTAGAAATTATTTTAAAAAAATACTGGTAGAAATTAGTAAAAAATAGTGGTATAAAATATAAGTAGCATTAATAAAAATAGTTTTCAAATTCGTAAAAATAGTGGTAAAAATTAGTAAAAAATAGTGGTAGAAATTAATAGTGCCATCAGTAAAAAATAGTGATAGAAAATAGTAAAAAAAAATAGCGGCAGAAATTAGTAAAAAATAGTGGTAGAAATTAGTAGTAGCACGAATAAAAATAGTGGTAGAAATTAGAAAAAAACAGTGGTAGAAATTAATAGTACCATCAGTAAAAATAGTGGTAGAAACTAGTAAAAATAGCGGAAAAAATTATTAAAAATAATGGTAGAAATTATTTTAAAAAAATACCGGTAGAAATTTGTAAAAATAGTGGTATAAAATATAGGTAGCTTCAATAAAAATAGTTTTCAAATTCGTAAAAATAGTGGTTAAAATTAGCAAAAAAATAGTGGTAGAAATTAATAGTACCATCAGTAAAAAAATAGTGGTAGAAATTAGTAAAAAAAAATAGCGGAAGAAATTAGTAAAAATAGTGGTAGAAATTAGTAAAAAAAATATTGGTAGAACTTAGTAGTAGCATGAATAAAAATAGTTGTAGAAATAGTGGTAGTAATTAGTAAAGTTTTACTTCAATTACATACACCATTTACTTACATTTTGAATCAACTCAATAACGCATGGAGACTCATCAGATACAAACGGCAGCGATAAAAGCTGTGCAACGCTGTCCACCACCTTAGGTATGGCCTTGGAATTTCGTAACGGCGCGACTATGATGCTTACCTAATTTATTTTAAGATTTAGTATACAATTTCAATACCAGCTTTGTGCATTGAATTACACTCACCAAATTGTGCTGTTTCAGCGAATCTAATTCACCGTCAAACACCTCCTGCATTGTGCGGTGTAAAAACGCTAACCATTCGTCATTTTCTATGGGAGGACTCTGCGACTCATCACACGAATCCCAGCCGGGCAAAAGACATGGTGGGGAATTTCTAGAAAATATATTATCATTATTTTATTTTCACTTTGCGTTTTGTGCAGTTTATTTATACTCAGTGTTGCGCTTCTCCTCTGCTGAAAGTGTCGCACTCTTGCTACATTTTTGTTCTTTCTCCTTGTCCTTGTCCTTGTCCTTGTCCTTATCTTTATCTCTTCGATCAACTGTTTTACGTACTTCCACATCGAAACCCTGCCCCAAACGCAATGAGAAGTTGTCTAAATTCTGACTAAGCTTACGTTTTTCCAAATCTCTGATCCGTGTTACTTTCATATTTGTATTTGTATCTTGTAATTTCGGGTTCTCTGTTGACAACTTTTGTTGTTGCTGTGGTGGTGATGAATTTCGTTTTGCAGCATACATAAAGTTATCATTCATATGGTTGAGTATCATGTTTGTATTGCCGCTGATATAGCACGTCTGTGAATTGATTACAGGTGCTGCTGCCGCTGCTTCCGTTACAATATTAAAATGCGGTATGGTAATACCGCCGTTTTGTGCATTCAAAACTGAAGCATCTTTGTAAGATTGATCGGCAAATGGAACTATAACGGTGTTAATATTCTCTTCAACATCAGTTTCGAGATTCTCAATATCGCTGGGCGGTATGGCATTAATACTGTCGCGTGAGCTGGTCAGATTGTCGTTAGTACAATGAGACGCGTTTGTAAGACGCATTGAGGCCACTTGCTTGGAGAGGTCGTCTGAGTTGACGCTGGAATATTTTTAATAGACTGTTTAATTTAAAACAAAAAAACTAAACAAAAAAATTAAATTGTTTGTATTCAATATGCTACCATTGAGTTCGCGTAGATTTGGAACTTTTTTGCTTTTGTGGATTTGTGAATGGCGAATTATTTGCCTTGATGCCAGCGATAAAAAGTTTTCCTTCAACAAAGGGATGACAGAGTATTTCCGTCCAAGATGTGCGTAGCGATGGATCTTTTTCCAGCAATCCCTTTATTTTGAAATTTTTAATATTAACTAAAGTTAACAAGTGTTTATTTTCCCCTGCTTACCTGCAAGAAAGAGCGACAGTCGCTACTTAAAAAGGTGGGCCACTTCACCTCTTCGTGCTTGATTAGCTTCACTAAATGCAATATCGAAGTTGTGCAGAACGGTGGCGCACCTGCCATGCATTCATAGGCAATACAACCCAGCGACCATAAGTCCGCTTGATGGTCATATGGTTGCTCGGCCAGCAACTCTGGCGCCATATACAATGGCGTACCTTTGATAGAAGTCAGCACATGCGTGCCCATAGTCATATTGCGTGCCAAGCCAAAATCGCACAACTTGGCATGCAAATCTTCATTGAGCAAAACATTCTGTGGCTTCAAGTCTCGATGTAGTATGCGATTCGAGTGCAAATAATAAAGTGCCGACACTAAATGGCAAATGAGCAGCTGCGCCTTATCCTCTGCCACAGCACCTTTTCGCGCAAGATATCGATGCAGGTCGATGGGTGCGAATTCTGTGACCACAATTAAATCGTTCTTAGTTTCAAATGATTCCAGCATCTCAATGACATTCTGGTGTTTCAGATGCGCTTGTATATCGCATTCACGTCGAAGATTTTTCAACTCACGGCTGCTACGGCCGCGCTATAACGAATTTGTTGTACTTGTAATTAAAAATATTACTATTAAATGTTATTTACCTTGGATATCACTTTTATTGCCACCACTTGGGCATCTTCTTTGCGAATGGCTTTGTAGACGCGCCCAAAGGAACCCTCGCCGATCAGAGAACTCACCGTGTAACGATTCATGAGGCAGGCCAAACTACTTGCAGTCTTTTCATTTAATACTATGAATCCAATTAATCTTTTTTACTCAAACGAAAATGTAATATACTAATAGTTTATTGTGATATTCTAATTAAGCTTTGTTTTTAGTTTACTGTTTAATTTACTGTAGCGTAGCAAAATGCCGCAAAACAAATTCAATGATGCACATACCAAAACAAAAGGTGAACTTGTTGCGCTTGACGTTATGTGATCAGCTGACCGGCTGCAGGCAAAGCGTAACGTCAGGGCTACCGAGTTCGAAATTCTTTTGATACCTTTTATTTTAAAGGTCTTCAAGAACTATAGCTTATATGAAGATGAACCGTATTACTGATTTAGAAAATTCAACTAAACGCCATAAACAAAACACATAGACATACAATTATAGTGTGCTGTTCTGTCATTACCCATTTCAACTCAAACCAGGAAGAAATCAAGTCCACCTCTAAATTTTCACAATAGCAATGGAAAAACGTATAATGCCATAACCAAACTACATTTTTGATTCTTTGAACTTTGTAGCGACTAGAATTTTTTTGTAGTGCTCGTAAATTGAAAACAAAGATAGTATCACAACGAAATAGAAATATAATAAAAATTTAAGCAATATCGCACATTTTTCCTTCATCCAAGGATTAAACAACCCTGTGGCCACCGAGCTGTCCAGGCAATTAAGGAATAATACGAATGAATGCATTTAAATTGTAAAGTTATTTGAATGTAATTAACTAATCTATGGTGATATGTAACTATAGTTTAAGGGGCGTTATGCGAAATTCAAAACCCGATAATCGCGTGTTTATTTCACTTTATGATAATCGAACGTTCCATATTTATTCGCAATTAATAGAATTTGAAAAAACTAAGCACCTAATGCAAATAAAATGTACCCAGTTTTTGTATTCTTGAGATAAGTAATAAAATGTATCGATTACTTGTATCCAACGATTAATCCCTGCTCTATGTAAAAGCAATTGTGAACTATCGACGGGCAAATTAAAAGCGTACCGATATAAATCGACATCTTTAAACAATAACGGTTTGTGAAGTAAAAAAAAAACATCGATATATCGGTAATTTTACCTCAAGGCGCAATTACTTAAAATATTCGAGTTTCAAAAAATAATACCTATTTCAAACATATAATACGCACAGTTACGTTTAAGTCGAATCAAATTGAACTCACAGGGATCCTAAAAAAATATCGAATGTGTTACAACTTTAGTACTGGAAGTAAATATCGAAGATAATTGTGTCTAGATTAAAATACATATATCGGCATATAAATATGTATATACATACATATATGTTATTAAAATTATTATTATTATTATTATTATTATTATTATGTCCCAAAAATTATAGATTACAAGGTTGCGCCTCCCCTCGTCAAAGAGACGAATCCAAAGTCAAGTAAATAAGTAATATGCAGAAAGGAATAGCGAGTAACATTAAATTTTTCAGTGCCAAATGTGTTTCAATTTTATTAGAAAGGAATTATGTGAATTAGAGAAAGATATTTAATAAATAAATCGTTAAAATATTAAAAAAGTGACTATGTTCCGCCCATTTATATAAAAAAAACCTTTTGGTATCCCTTTACTTGGGAACTGCCAAAATCGGTAAAACCAAATTAATGGTGCCACTGACTGATATCGATATTTTTTACTCATTCCTACTGCAGAATGCAGTTGCAACGTTTCTTTGGTTAAATAATCAAATTAAATGACTTTATCAACAGAGTTCTCCAATTATCTCTCAAGCACACAGATATCTTAGCAAGTATGTATAAACTTAATAGTTAAGTATGCGCTAAAATATCAATAGACGCGAAGCACGAGAATAGTATGTAAATGCAAATATGTTTCCTGTTTTCAATTCATTTATTAAACATACTAGAAACTGACGTGGCGGTCAAGTTGCAATTATTGCTATCAGATGCAGTGTTTTGTGGGGGTGTAATATTGTTCTTATAACCAGCACTTTTTGAAGGTGTGGTGCTTAGTTTAGCTGTGTACAAGTTGAGAAGAACATATAAAGATTCAATTAACACAATACTATAGTTCACATATTTTCAAAAGTAAGAATATAAAGTTGGACATTGGACTAGCTACTACTTTTATTAAAAAATTAATTGGTAATGTTAGGGCTTGGTTAATCTAATACCCCATAAACAGGGGCTGCTTTAGGAGCATAATATTAAAATACATACCTTTTCTTTGAAAATAAATCACATAAATTTCCCCCAATGATTGCACGGACATTACAAAGACGTCCAGTTATTCTAATCTCAATAAAATAAAACTCTACCCCACATTTATGGATAAAGTGCATAAATGGTTAAAAAGTATTTTATTCAAACTACGACGCGTAGTGCTGAACAGTCAATGAAATCGCTAACACAGTGCTTAAAACTGAAATTCCAACTTATTTAAATGTATTAAATTTTTGCATCCATTTCTAGAGCCACCATGAGTTTATCAGACATTTCGCGGAAATTCACGGAAAGAACTTTGGATGAAATTATCCAGAAGGCAGGCGGCACCAAACATACTTCCTACAAATTCGGTGAAGGATTCAAGAAAGGCGATTCTTATCTAAGTAAAGTGTTTCGTCTAAGCGTTTACGGCGTGAATGAAAAGGATGGGTAAGCGAATGCAAACATTAATACATAAATAAGTTATAAAAGATAAAGGCTATAAATTAAATAAGTGATATATTATGCATTTCCTTCCAGTTCTACACTTGAAGTGCATCTAATTTGTAAAGGCATGCCCGACAATGCCGCCCGCAGAAAAGTTTTTCACTCCGCCGATTTTTTTCGTAATGAAATCAACTTCTACACAAAGGTTGTACCTGCTTGGGAGGCTTTTCAAGCGCGCCGGAAACCCACTAATCCCTTTAACGAGTATCCAAAATGTTTTGCAACACATTGTGATGGCGAAAATGATTTCATTGCTTTGGAGAATGTTAGTTTCCTTGGTTATGGTGCACCTAATCGACAAGATTATATATCTTTGGAAGATGCATTGCTAACAATGCGTACATTGGGTCGATTCCACGGCATATCGTTAGCTTTCCGTGCGTTAGAACCAGCCAACTTTGAGGCGGCGGCGAAGGGACTAGAGGTAAGTGATTACTTAAATGCCAAAAAAAAATATAGCTGGTCAAAAATTATTACAAATGATTACATACGATTTTTTTTACAATGTCTTGCCTTTTCTAGGAAACCTACTACAGTGAGAATAAACGTTCTTGGTACACCGGTTTTCTCGGTTTAGCCTGCAATGTTGCCAAAGATGCTATACAAAAAACCTATCCTGGCACTAAATATGAAACTATTGGTGCTAAATTTTTACAGCCTACACCGTTATATGATGATCTTATCAAGCTCGTATCTGCTGATTGTACGTACAAATAATACAAAATACAATTTATGCATATTTGTTAAATTAATTTTTTTTTAAATAACAGCACCATTAGCAGCTATTGGGCATGGTGATTGTTGGACACCGAATTTCTTGACCCGTTACTCGAAAGACAATTGCCCAGAAGCAATTATAGTAATTGATTTCCAGTTGGCACGTCGCGCTTCCATTGCTTTAGATATATCTTTCTTCATATATTCGTGTACAAGTGAGGAACTGCGTGCGGCGCACTATGAGCAACTATTGAAAGTAAGAAAATTTTACTATTTATTTGCCGATCTTAAATAATATTACACTTGTTTTCGCTTCTTTTAGGAGTACCACCAGAGTGCTTGTGCCTTGATCGCCGAATTAGGCGCAGATCCATCTGCAGTTTTGAGTTGGCAAGCCTTGCAAAATGAATTGCGACAGTTTGCACGTTTTGGTTGTGGCATGGGTATTGAGTCCCTGCCCATGTCACTGATCGAAGATGACGAAGTCGCTGATTTAGATGATATGAAAGAGGATGCAGTGCTTACAGATATTTGGGATATCAAACCTTTTAAGGAGCAGAAAAAACGCGAACGTATTGCACAGATATTCAAGCATGCCATCGATCAAAACTATATAACTAACTAAAATAAAAACAAATAGTACCTGTAATTCGTGATATCCACATATTTCAAGTTTAAAAGCATAACAAGGCATACATTTCTTTTGCTTAGTTTTTAAATTTTTGTAATGTATTTACAAATATGAATAAATATGTATCTATAAACACTGCCCCTCATTTAGCACACACCATTTCGGTATAACTGCGTCGGATTTTATACCGCGTGATAGAAGACGTTCACGATAACGCAAAAATCGTGACTGCACCAGTAGGCTGGATAGTTTCGGGTTCGCCCATAGTCGTTCGGCAGCAGCACCAGCGCGTGGCCACATACGTGATTCTGGGCAAAAACAAAAGGGAAAATTATTTTCACTATTCCTCCGACACTCATTTACTGCAATATCCACTTACCCACAGAACTCTGATCCACAAACTCACTCCACATGCAGACCTCACCGCCCAATGTCAATGGATGCACTTCCATGCGATTGTCATATACCTTCTTCCAATTATAATAGTTTGTCCGTCCCCAGAAACCATGATCCAAATACCAGGCATTCTTCGTTGATACAATAATGCGATATCCCTTCATTAACAAGTCGGTGTTCAGCGTGCTATCTGATTCCACCCACGTCTGTATGATGTAACGTTCCTTGGGCAAGTGGTCAGTTATAATATCGGGATCGGTCAAGTGACTAGACCAAATTATAACAGATTTAGGTATTGCAATACGTGGATATTGTCGTTGTGTCACATTATCCCACGAGTCCAAGTTCTTCTGATGAAATTCTGCCCAAAGTTTGTAAAAGCTGCGCAAACTCAAATCATAGCCCGTATCACGCATGCGTCGCGTTATTTCTGCTGTATTATTCCAGCAGGGTATAAAGACTTCATCACCACCCATGTGAATTGTTTCCTCCGGTGCATTTACCTCGGCGAGATCTTCATAAATTTCCTTCATTATACTGTACATATTTTCGTTGAGGGGATTTAATTGACCACATGGTGGCTCAATGCAGTAGGAGCGCCAAGGCTGTTGGTTAACACACACCGCCATATTGCCGAGACCCGACATGGGGCCCCACTGCCAACCATTGCCAGCATGGGAGGGTCCATCGATTTCGATGATGATGCGTATGCCGCGCAGGCGTGCATAGCGTACCATGTTATGGGTATCGCTACGGGTGTAAACCATATCGGGTCGATAAGCGCCAAATCTATGGGAGGGAGACGGGCCAATGTAAAATAATTCAAGTTAGGCTGTAACTAGTAAAAGTAAGTCGCGAAAATTTATAGTGCAAAAAATAAATAGTTTTTTATAAACATATTTATTTTGCTGTTTTATTTAAATCTATTTATTTTTGTAATATTGTGTTGTATTATATTATATGATGTTTAAATTTTTTTTTGTTTATTTGAATTTACTTATTTTCTTTCGCCGTTATGTATATTTGGTTATATCTTTTTTAATGTTATTTGTGTTTATATTATTTTATATTGTGATTTTATTTTATTATTTTGTTTAATTAAAATTTATTTTACTTTATGCAATTTCGTGGTGCATTGTGGTATATAAAATAAGTAATATATTCTGTTTTATTTGTATAAAACTATATTTTCTTTAATTTTTATTTATTTTTTATTATTCAATTGTTTACTATTTTATTATAAGTATGTTTTCTTTTATTAATTATTTATTAATTAATTATTTGTGTTTATTTGAATATTTTATTTCAGTGTTATACTCTATTTTGCTATTATATTTTATTTTATCTTTTATTATTTTGTTTAATTTAATTTAATTTTATATTGCTATTCTTTTACTTTATACGATTTTATATTACGTATATTGTATTATATTAGGTTTTAATTGTTTTTGTGTTAATATAAATTTTATAAAATTATTAATTTTCTTTTATCGTATTTTGTTTCATTTCAAATTATTTTATTTTGCTTTTTTTACTTTATATGGTTTTATATTATGTACATATTTTGTGGTATATTGTATTATAGTATATTCTGTTTTTTGTGTGTTTTTTAATTTTAATAAATTTACTTATTTTCTTATACCGTTATGTATATTTTGTTTAATTTTAATTTATTTTCTCATTAATTTAAACTTCTAATATTTTGTTGTATGTTGTATAATCTTATTTGCTTTTTTTTCGTTTGTTGTTATCTTTTGTCATTATAATTGTTTTGTTTTGTTATTATAATTCATTTTCTTTTATAATTATTTTTCATTTCAATTTTTTATTTTGCTTTCATTTTGTTATTCATTTGGTTTATTCTATGTTATCTAAATTGATTTATTTAATTTTAGTATTATTTATTTTTAGTTTTATTTCGTTATATTTTATTTTCTACTCCCATTTTTTAATATTTTATCTTATTTTGCTTTTTTTTGTATTTTTTTTCGTTCTGTTATATCTATTAAAATATAAATTTGATTTACATTAGTTACTTTTATTTTGATTTTAATTTATGCCACTTTTTATTTTATTTCCCTTATTTTTAATGTACTTTAAAATTGTCTCCAAACTATTTAAGTTTCTTCACTTATTCTTATTTCAATTATATATTTATTTGGTTAAGTTTTATTCATTTTTTATTTAATTGTTATCTTTTTTATTTCACTCTATTTTACTTTAATTAACTTTAGTTTAGTTGGTTTTGTTCCACTTATTTTGCCTAGTTTTAATTTGTTTAATTTTATTAATTTTTTCTTATCTATTACTCAAATTTTTATTTTAATTACTTTGATTCGCTTTATTTTAATTGATCAAATTTTATTACTTTTATACTATTCTATTTAAGCAGTTTTTTTTATTTTATTTTGTGAAATTTTTTGTTTCACTTCATTTTGTGTTATACATATGTATGTTTGCATATTGTTTTATTTTTGTATATTTTACTTGTTATTTTATTTTTTTAATTCACTTTGATAATTTTTTTACATCGTTTTATATTAAATAATTTTTTCTTTAATAAATTTTTATTTTATGATATCTGTCGTTTAAACTAATTAAATAAAATTTAATTTATTAATTAATTCGACAATATTAATTATATTTTTTTATTCCTTTTTTAGATTTATTTAGTTTCTATTTTGTTTTGTTTTATTTTATTTCACCTTATTTCACTTTATTTATTTTTTGAGTTTAGTTTACTTTATATTTTTATATTTCCTTTTCGTTATATATTTATCTAATACATTAGACTCTCGAAGTTAATTCTTTCGGTTGTGGAAGATCTTGCTTGATAACTCCGTATTTGGATTCTTAAATAATAAATATCCTCTCTTTTCACATTTGTTTTTTTTTTACAGACAAAGCGAAAATGTTTATCGACGAAGTGCAGAATAGTTAAATTTCTTGAGTGCTGCGTCGACGCTGAAATTCAGTTAACTTAACCGAGCTATTGACTTTTCTGCGATTCTACTGTAATTCATTTATTTTTTTCATTTCATCCCCCCATTCTAATTGACTTACTGCTGTAATTCGGGTACTCTTGTTATTTCCAGAGGAAAACTTTGGGTATCTACCACATGCCAATGCAGTACATTCATCTTCGATGCTGCCATAGCATCCAGCGTCCTACTGACCAGCCGCAATGGTATAAAGTTCCGGGCAGTGTCTAAAAGTAAGCCACGATGAGGGTAAATGGGTCCATCGCGCACACGAGCAGCTTTCACCATCAATAAGCCATTGCTGTTTATAATAAAAATAAAATACAAAAATTCTTAGTTAAATTTTTCATTTTGTAAATTAGAGATTAGATGCACCCACCCTTTGCCGCCCGCTATTAGATTGCTAAGAGTCTCCAATGCATGCCTAGCACCGTAGACTGTTTGCGCTTTAATCTCAACAAAGGTGGCCATATCTACTCGAAAATTTTTTAAGTATATACTTATTTAATACACATAACTATCGTAAGTGATATATTTTTTTGCACTTAATTTAATACCCACCTGTTGTTCGTATACTCAGCACATAAGTCTCATTCGTGCCCCAATCCAATACTAAACTATTTGAACTCACTGTAGTCTTTACCAGTACCTCCTTGCTATTTGGCAGCGTACAATTTCTCACACACTCCTTCAGTATATTGCTAACGAAAATGCGATTCGCTTCACGTACATATTGTGTACTTGCTGGATCTGGTGCAGCCACATTGAATCTCACCTTCCACGGATCAAAACTTATACGTTCGTTTGATATGGTACAGTCGCCGGTTGGCATTGGCCATATTGCGCCATACCTGCCACACGAAAGCCGACAGTCATTTTGGCTCTCAAAACGCTTCACATCTCCAATATTAGCCGCTTCATCGATAAGGCACAAATCAGTTGAAGTGCAAATCCATAGGGGACTTTATGTGGAGGAAAATTTAAGAAGAGATGGGAAGAAAATGAGTTGAAAAATAAAATTTAAATCTGTTTTAAATAAATTATTAATCTATTATTATTAATGAAATGCCTTAAGTTAAGTAATAGTATGATAAAACTAATTTGAAATACTTAATAAATTTGTACAAACCTTCCATTGTCCGCTTGTGTAGTGACAACTAGTAAAAGGAGAGCAATGAAGAACCCCACAGAAATGCTTGACTTGGACATCTTGTAACTCATCTGTTGGAAAAAGGTTACGGTTGTCAATTTTATGACTTGTATTAATTTTTAGTCTAATAAAATATCAAAAGCTTCCGACGCAATTTAGTCAATACGTTTTGGTATACATGAATATTTTATATCAGTCTCGAATATCTTAACTGGTGCGTTAGAAAGTTCGAGTATCAGTAGTTTTGAATCTTTCGTTTTCTAGAAAATTGAATCTATACTTATTATATAAAATGGATTATATAGAGAATGTTTGCAATGATTTGGCTTTCAAAGTACCGATTTTAATAATTATTTTTCTTAATTGAAACCTTTGCGAAAAACAATAGAGGGGCATACATATTTTTTTAATCATCACTCCATATTTTTTCACATATCACATTAAAAAAAAATCGGTAGATATGGTTTTTCCATCAGAATTTTAAAATTGTTTATAGTTAAAGATATCAACCAAAATATTTCGCAATAATATTTAGAACTGAACCGATTTGAAATTGCCAAAAAATTTTGGAGGTTTTTATACGTAAAAATAGTTTTTTAAAATATTAAAACAAAGTCAACTTAAAATGTGCACAAACTTATCAGAGGCTCAGATCACTTTAAGCTTAAAAGTTTTGCCTAAAAATATTTAAAAATTTGTTCAACGGAGTTACATACATTTATAATAAAGGGTGTTTTTTTAGACTGTTAGAACTTTAAATTAAAATAAAACACATAAAAAATAGAGTATGATGCCAGATTTTTTATTTGAAAGATATGTATTTTCATGACATTTATTATTTAAAAACGAGATCTGACATACATACGAGTATGGCCGCCACGACTAGCTTTGGTGAATCGGATGCGATCAGTCCAATTTTGAACCACTTTTTGCGTGGCACCGTCTTGTTGGAACCAAAATTCTTGCAGGTCGATGTGCAAATTCGGAAATAAATAATCGGTAATCATTGGTCTGTAAAGATCACCATTGACAGTAACATTCGCTCCGGCCTCATTTTTAAATAAATAAGGACCGATGATGCCTCCAGCATGTAAACCACACCATACGGGGCATTTTTGGTTTACGGTTTGGCGAACAGACCACTGATTTTTAAAGTAATTTCCACAATTTGTAAACGTTGTTGCGGCGTCATTCTTTCAATGCTTATTTTACAGAAATGTCATAACGAAATGTCATTTACCAGCTGTCAAGTGACTGCTATCCTTATCGACAGTTCTATCAGTCTAAATAAAAAAACCCGATACTAAGGGCCTGTGCCAATTGATAGGAAAGTACTCTGAAAAGTAAACTTTTGACATCAATGAGGTAAATAAAAATACCAAAATATCTAATAAATGCATGAATTTCAGTTCAAAATAAATTGAAACCAGCAAAAACAAATATTTTCTATATAATTGCAGCATTTTATTACTAGTATAATTCACTGGTCTTTTGTCTCCAAAGCAACAGTCAAAAATATCCAGCAGTAAAAAGCTACAAATTGACACAGACTCCAATAATATATCATCGGAAAGGTATTTTCTCATCCTCTTTATTCCTTTGCAATTAAACCATTCACTTGCCAAAGTTCATTCAGAAATCTCATTATGATTCCGTTGAACAAATTTATATATTTTTAGGAATACCTTACAGGCTTACACTGTTTTATCATCTTAATATTTACAAAATAAGATTTTTATTTATAAAAAACGCATTTTTTGGAGAAATTTTCACATCGGTCCAGCTCAGATTAATCTTAGGATTTTTCAAAATATTTTGACGGGAGTCTTAAAACATAATAAATTGTATAATTTCAGTGAAAAAACCGCAACTTTTTTGGTGAGGCACCGTAATGTACATATGTAGTATGTAAATTTTTTTAAGGTGAATCCAAGTTTTTTTTAAATAAATTGTTTGATTTCACAAATACATAAAATTAATACGTTGTACTTTTTAAGGCTTAACGAAAGTACGCCGGGTATTTGCAAGTATTGTACTATATAAATCGAAATTTAATTTCATAATGCAATTAGCAAGCATAAGATTTTTAAAATGAATTGCTCCATATCATTGAATGAGCTAAATTTTGCCTCACTTTGCAGTCTTTTGCGGAGGTAGTTCGGGATTGGTTTTCGGACAGCAAGTAATATTATTGCACTAGTTTGAAGTTAACTTTGGATTGGTTTCGAACTCATTCACGACTGGTGTGTTACTCGTTCGAAAGTACTTTGGAATTATTTTGGGACTAGTGGGATTCTGAATTAATTCTGAATAAGCAGAAACGAAAAGTTATACATATGTGCATACATAAAATGTATGTATGTATATTTAGTTGCATGTGGGGGTTTTTTTAGTGTATTCCATAGCGGCTGGGAGAGCTCACTAAAAGTATTAGTTCGCTACTAGAAGTATGTAGTTTGTGCAGTCCAATGATCTAGCCGGGTAAGCTTTTAGTTCGTTAACCTTATTTACAATGTTCAGGCCCTACTTGGAAATTGCAATAGTTTTTAAGACTAATATGGAACCTATTGCTTACGAGTATTAATTAAAAACGAAAGTATGGGCTATGCTTAGTCTAATTTCGTTGCTGTCAAGATTTTTAGGGCTAGTCTCTGCCAACCACCTTTAAGACACATCACTTCTCATACAAAATGAGATTGGTACTATATTATACATATATAAAATTCATTATATTTTAAAACATCAACTAAATTATTTCGGAACAATATTTAAGATTAACGCGAATCTGAGCTATTGGAAAATACCTACAAAAATGGAGTTTGTTTTATAAATAAAGATTGCTTTTAAAAATATTTTTTCAAGATCTTAAAATAGTTTAACATCAAAAGGCCTGCTGAAAAAAAAACTAAAAATTATAATTTGTCAATGTGATGATGATGGGGTTGACCGTTTTTTTTTTTTTGAAGATTAGTTTAAGGCAAATTTGAGTATCTCAATTAACAAAAATGTAACTATTTTAACTAACATTTTATAGCTATTGTTGGAAAGATATTTTCTCATTAAATGTAAATAAATACTAGATGTGTAAAAACAAACAAGATCAACCACCCTGTTAAGCACAGAGTGCCGAAAAGTCACACTTAATAGCGGTATGGTTGGAGATAGGAATAGCGAGAAAAACAAATAATTTTCACACGGTTAGCGTGGCAGGCAAAGTCTGGAAAGAAAGAAGTCTGATGAGGAGATGTGGTGATCTCCGAAATAGCAGCTATCACTTCTCATATTATTCCTATTACAAACCTGGCCACAAGCTCTATAAATTATACAGTAAATACATAAATACATTCACGTTCCATTTTTTTGTTTTTTTTTTGGCAAATCACATTGCATATTATGATTGCGTTGAACACATTTTTAAATATTTTAAGCAAGCCTTTTAAGCTTAAATTGTTTTAACATCTTAAGTGTTTTTTTTAATATATATATTAAAACACTATTTTCATTAATAAAATTCCATTTTGGAATGTATTCTCAAATCGGTACAGCTAACGTACAGAAATATTAATATTTTTTCGAAATATTTTGCTGGAAGCCTCAGATTATAATAAATTTTATACTTCCGGTGTCACAACCGCAACGTTTTGGTCACCACACTAGCGTAGATTAATGAAACCTTTTTTTCAGCAAATTTTTTTGTGCAGGCTTTCGACTTGGTAAATTCGACTTCAAACTTATGTTTGAACAATAGCTGGTAGATGTGAAGCCAAAAATGATAGAACAAATTCAATAAATTAAAAAAAAAATTTCATCTAATTTTCAAAAGTTTCAAACAGGATTTAAAAAAAATTTTCGAGTATGCAGTTTTGTAGCCAATTAAATTTTAATATAATAGAGTGCAAGTTGCATGTAGCTATAAATGATAGTAGATTTTTGGTAACTTTTTCTTTTGCTGAAGGTATTGCACATTTTTTCGATAAAAAAAATAAATTTTATCTCCGCATCATATGGGAGACAATGTGCAACACCATTAGCGAAAAAAAACAACATACCCAAATTCAACGGTAATTTTTAGCCACTTGAAACTTATACTAAACCTCAATTGGCAACAAAACTGCATACTCGAAAAGTTGGTACAAATTCTGATTAAAACTTTTGAATATTCGATAATGTTTTTTTAATTTATTGAATTTTTGTGAATTTCGTATAAAGTTTATGCTTTGACTTGTGCATGTGTATGGTGTAAGTTACATAATCAACTATATTTCTCTAAAAAAAAATTAATGATAAAAAATTTTAATAAAAAACTTTGCCAATATTAAAAAAAAAAACACTGTACGAGTTTCCCTCAGAGCCACTCTATCTGATTCTTAGCATCCCTATGGGAAATGCAAACACTACGCCGTGCATGGAGAAAACATTTTATGCTCCATTTCTTTTTAAAGCACGAACCCACTCGATTTGAATAGGGAATGTTTTCACTTTATTCCCAAATGGAAGCTTTTCACATTTTCTTGTTTACAAAATTATCTACAGTATATTTATGTATGTATGCACATATGTTGGTGTGTATTCCATATAAATTTTCAACCACTAATTATTCTTTTTAACACTTCGCGCATGCTCTTCTCACACCAAAAAACAATAGTTTTTTAACACTTCCCTCTATTTCACTATTTCTATATTATCATAACTAAAAGTCATCAGATTTGTAGTTCACTATTTAAAAATTTGATTAAGTTACTTAGGCTTTTCGGCTATGCTCATTGATTAATCGTCTGACCGCCTATTGTGCACACAACCAACCAACCACCCACCCAGTCTCTCGAATCGCGCTCTCCGATCACCGTCACACGATCGGCCACATTTACAACTCAAAACTAGTGGTGAACGCGCGCTCGATCGTCTAACGCCCATGCAATTCAAACCGCTGCAAAAGCTCAACTGAACGATTTGCACGATATAAACCCAACTTACATGACCGGCAGGCAGTCAGGCACACTCTATGTAAAATTTTGTATGTTGCTGTGCGTACGAGAAATGTACGACTGTGTTGTATTTAGTAAAATAAACTATGTTGGAGACGGTTGCACCAACTCAGCGGAAAAGGGGCTTGAAATCAAAAGACCCAATAAATTGTACACATATGGATGAATGGATGTATGTATGTATGTATTTTATGCCGGGTGTGTTGCGACTGCCAACACAGAGTGTATTTGTGCTTGGCTCAGCGGCAATTGGTTTTTTGGTTCGACGAGCAGCAAAATATCATCTTTTTCCAACAGGGATCGCCCACCGATATCCGGGCGTTTGGGTAGTACTCTATTTGCCGTGAACAACTTTTTACCTCTCCACTGCGACAAAAAACTGTGCTGTCTGCCCTCCATTTGTGGGGCGTTACACCAACGTTTGGTAATGCAACTCGGCCTATTGTTATGATGGACTTGATCCGCTTATGGTTGAGAAAGAAATTCGTAAATATGTAAATGCTAAAACATGCACACATCTATGTAAGTATGTACATATGTATGTATATTAGTATGTAATTCTTTGCAAAACCAGAAAACAACCAAGGCAGCCAAAAGCTGATATATAAACTAACAATGGGGGATACACAGTGCAACAGCTGTTCCATTTGCATATGATCGCCTTTCAGCTTCAGCTTGGACTTTGGTTTTACCCTACAACTATGTGCGTTGGGTGTTCACAGACAGTTTATTTTTATTTAAAAAAAAGAAGCTTTTACTCGCGGTTTCGCTCGCATGGCACTCGGTTTCACGTTATGAATTCAAATGTAACAGAAAATGAAATATTAAAATAACTTCACTAAAGATAAAAAATTTTAAATAATTTTTATTTTATGTTTTTAATCCGCCTCCAATTCATCATTATGGTTGGTTCAGGTCTGTCTTTTATGTTCAGTGCAACGAAATTTATTGTTTAAAATACACCATGCAATCAAACTTTGTTTAGTGTCTTGAAGTGTTGAAGAACTGATCATCTTTCTGGTGGTTATATAAATTATGTCTATCTTTTAGTGTTAATGAAGTCTGAAAAATTATATTTCAGAATATTGGCAAAGCAAGTATGTACCAGTATGAAGAGAACTTGCTTTACGTGCTAATCTTTCTATACATCCATATATAGATTTTTTTTCAAATTTTGTATGGGGGTAATTTTATTCAGAGATGTGTATTGATAAATGCAATTTGTGAAACTGTATTTCATAAAAATTTAACTTTGCTTTACATAAACAAATATTTATTTAATTTTGTAAAAGTGGCAACACTTTTATGAACTTCTTCAAAATAACACTCTAACGGTTGCCAACGCCTCAAAATTTTGTCGAAACTAAGTAGTCCAAATAAGTTTTTGGAATGAAGCTTCCTTAAACCTTTATCGTTGGACATCAGTCTAGTAGAATTTAAGTTACGTTAACAAACGAATTGAATCAACTGAATTGAATGTTCAACAAATTTAATATTTTATTTTTAATATTTTATTTTTAAATAAATGGCAACGCTCTTTCGCGATTAAGCTTACTTAAGCCTAGTTTCTTGGAATCTCATGCCGTTATATCTCCTTTAACTTAATAATTTAGTATCATTTACATTTTTGAGCAGGTGACGAACTCTCCAAAAGTATTTTCAAAATAAGGCTTCCTTAAACCTTCTTCATTTTAGAACTATAATTCAATATTTGATTTAACTTAAATGAGTTCTTAAGCAGGTTCCGAAATGACTCTTTTTGTTTAGTTCGAGAGTCATATTGGAAAACTTCACTTAATTTATTAATTTAACTTAATTTATCTTTAAACTGGTGGCAAACTTTTTTCAAATATTTTGAAAATTAAGTTATATTAAACATCTTTAATTTCGTACCCATATTGCAATATTTGATTTTACTCATTGTTTTAATTGAATTCAACCTCTTAAACAGGTGGCAACTCCCTTTAAAATTGCTTCAATGTCAACCTATATGACACACTCACTCCCACACACAACATTTAAAATTTAAAAAATGCTTGCACCTTGATTGATACATCATAATTGCTGGAACTGGACGCTTCTTCTTCGACGTCAAAGGAATAAATGCCGGTTGACGGACTACATACATACATACCTATATATATCATTGCAGTAAATTAGGATCTTATTTTCACTGCCCGTACTTTTGAAGTTTGTCAGGAAGTTATGTTTAATATTTGTAATCCTTGTTTTAAAATTCAATATCTCTTTGGGTTCACTCTGTCGTGACTCGATCTTCTAAGTAGCCCAGTTTATTTTTAAACGTCAGTCTCCTCAAAAGCTTTTTGAGATGGATGACCTCAGGAAAACTTTATGAGTGTTACGTTTCTCTCTCTTAAAATTACGGTTAAATTTGATATTACGTTGAAGATTTCAAAATGGCACTTGCGCCTATTTTTGTGGCCGGCACTATAATCTAAATGTAAATAGAGATATTCCGAAGGAAATCTCAATTGCATCTGAATAAGATTTTGATTGCTAATAATGGCGAAATTTGCATATTTTTGATAGCACAACTTTGGAAATCTCGTTTTTTATTCATAGTTGGAAAATGTATTTATTGAAACAATAATTGAAGCTATAAAAAAAACAACCAACACACATTTCCAAAATCCTTAAAAAAAAAATTTGCAACGTTTTAATAAAATAGAATAAAAAAAAAATTCGATGCACCCGAAAATAAAACAATTGAAATTTTTATCTCAAATTAATTCACTTGCCACTACAAAGGAAAAAATACTGGCATTAGTTGGTTAGAAGACAGGACGGTAGCTCAATGGTGGTAAAATCTAATTTAACAAACCCCTGACAATATTTGGGCAAAAACTTTCAAAACTTTTTATTCGCTTTGAATTAGCTTTTTCTGAATTTGCAGCGTCTCAGCACTATAAACTACCGTCAGTAGCGCTTCACATTGCATTTGGTTTCAACAATTTTATTTCAGTAAAAGTTGCATGCGTATTGCTGAAATAAGTTTAAATATTAGACCAGCACAAAAAAAAAATATACGTTCGAATTTATTTTCACCTGAAATGTGTCTCTAGTTAAAAATAAGTGCGTAGGAAGCGATCTGATTTTTTATTAAATTTCGCCATAAAAGATTCGATGTATAAAAAATTAGGGGTGACCTCATGTTTGCTTTATCGTTCAAGCCAAAGTTTTAAAAATTTAATTCACCCTATATAGCCAGTAAGTTGGGCGTTAAGCTTGGTGATCGAGTCAGTGGTCATCTCATGCATTTAGAAACACATACAGTAATGAAATAGCCGACGAATTAGACAAATCTAGAGCCTGTATTTATAAATCTCTGGTGAAAGCAATTCGCTGCCAGCTTGGAGCAATCAAGAGAACACTACAACTACAGTTCCATGTATGGCTGAAATAAAATAGAGGAGATTAACAGCTTGCCAAGTAGATACAGAAAAGATATATTCAGACTGACCGATTGGGGAACATTCGACCATGATGAGTATCCCATAAGGCACTCGATATCGGAGCTGCAATCTCAAGGGTAGTAGTAATTCTCTTTATCTGTATGAGTATCCAGCTCTGGCAGACAATAGGCAGCAGATAGTATAATTTGTTGTATCCATATGTGATTTATTTTAGCTTCATTCTTTCGGCTGGTATTGCGACAAAATTCGCAATGCTTTTTTAAATTTCTTTGCATATCTCAATTCTAGCGAGTTGCAGCGAATAAATTTTACGCAAACGTATTATTCCACTTACGAGTGGTTGGCTCAGGGGACTGCTGGCAGTTTTCCAGTGGAAGTGCTGTTGGCTTCAAATCTTAATTAAAATTCACTGATTCCTTAACATCTTAAAATTTACTTATTATTGAAAATAACTAATTGCTTTAGCTAAGGAGCCAACTTATTTTATTCAGACTGTTACAATTTCCATCCGATTTCACAAATATCCATGTGTATTTCATTTGAGCAATCAGCAACTGCGATAATATGACATCCCCACAGGCTTTAAATCATTGTTTTGAAAAATTCTATATATCTCTCTATTATTAAATTCAATCGGAAAAAGGAGCATTTTCCAGTTATTAAATTTATAAACAAATTATGTATTGTTTTATTTTTAGCCCAATGGCACATTTTTGGGGGGCGTATAACAACTAGCTTGAAGATCCCTCATTTGGGTTGGTATAATTTATTTATGGATTCTATAAATTGTTTAAGAAAAAAGTGTTTTCCCCTATTAGGCCTGAACAATATTTCATTCGTTCGGTGGGTCCCGGGTTCAAATACTGGTCGGGACAAGTAACATCAAAAATTGTAGAACAATTTTTTTTAACAGCAGTCGCCACTCGGCAGGCAATGGCAAACATCCGATTGTGTTTCTGCATAAAAAACTTCTAACTAGAATCATTTGCTGTTTGGAGTCAGCGTGAAATTCGAGGTCCTTCAATTTATGTTAGAACATCAAGACCCATACCACAAGTTGTAGCAGAAGCTTGGCCAAATATCGAGCTGTATGAGGTATGTGCCAAATTATTATTTGTAGTTATATATGAAACTTTCACTTTATTATTATATCCGAAAAGTTTCTAATCAACTGTGAAATTTGAACTGTAAAATTTTGTGAAAAGGTAAATTTTTCTTAAAAAAAATGCCGGAAAATTTTGGTCCACACTAATCTACATAAATAATCCATATGCACATGCTATGCATGCAAGTATGCGCTGAGTGATAATTATCAACCGATCAGCCAAATAGTAAGTAAATTGGCAACATCGACCGCTGTGTCTTTCGCTAGGCTTCTTTGTCTCTGGTGCCAAACACTTTCATTATCACAGCGTGTGTAAAATGTGCAAATAAGCTGACAATTAATTGGCAAACAAATGATAACGGATGTACGTAAATATATATCGGAATTTGAGGTGCAGATCAATTGTATATGTAGGCCATATGTTGTAGAAACGAGGTAACTAACCTGTAGAAAGCGTGTACATATCAAATGTAGGTCTAGTTGTGACTATTTTTCATTATTGTTAGTGCACTAGGGCACTATAGCTTAGTGCTAGTTTAATCGGCCGTGTGTCGATATTTTTAGAAAGAAAGGAGTAAAAAAAATTAAATGAACAATACACTTTTTGAAATAATTTTTGTTATTTGAATGTTTTTCAAAAAAACAAAATCTACAAAATTACTTCTCTATGTCCTACATATGTAAATTCTTGACAACATATGCAGAGAATGCAAAAAAAGTTGTGTATTGTGACGCTTAAATAGTTAAAGAAATACGAAACTGCGTAATACAATTCCATATGAAGAGTGTGGAGAGTAAAATCTCTAAAGAAGAGTCAAACTACTATGTGGCATACACACAACGCATCATCTACGAGATAAGCACTATGAAAAAGTAAAATAAGATATTTTAGTATCAGGGGCTGTGCCAAACGGTAGGAAAGCTCTATGGTGAATAAACTTTTTCCTATAGTGAGAAAATTTTCCTTTCGTAACATTTTACTGTTGAAATTTTTGACAGCTCCTTTCATGCAGAGTTAAGCGAGTTAAGCCACTAATTAAATGCAGCCTTTATATAGCGAATATCTGCCTTTGCTGACTTTAATTCTTCTGGAACTGAAATTCTTGCATTTATGAGACGCAATATTAGAACAAAAAGCGCACCAATACCGTCCTTTTTTTGGTTAAACTTGCTGTTAAATTTTTCACCTGCCGACTCAGAAATTTTTATTCACCTCGTACTTGTCAAAAATTGACTTTCTAGTGGAGTTTTTTTATCAATTGGCACTCATATCTCTATTGCAAACGCTTACTTTTTTCGATTTTAATCTTGTAAGTATATATTTTTTATAGATATTTCAAATTCAGTATCACGCTGTTTTTACCAGTTCTTTTTATAAAAATCTATATATGGTAAATACTTTATCTCACCAAACATTTAGGTTACCTAATGATTAGAAGGTAGAAGGTTAGAAGACGATTAGAGAAACTTTCGAGGTCATCATCATTATCTACATAAAGGCCATGTAGTTTTCGATATTGAGAAAGCGGTATTATAATATTATAATGATTCGATAAACCTTTATTAGAGAAATATACTGAAGAAAAACGAACTTAAAAAAAATTTCAATATATAATGTTTTCTTAAAATTGCGATATTTTCTCTAGATTGAGTAAATCTTTCTTCAAAATGAGTAAAAACCTACAGTAAACTAAATCTGTTTTCTTTAGAAGTTTTCTTTGTTTCGATAGCTGTTTTTTCAATCCAGATATTTTATAGTTTTCTATCTATTTTAGAACGCATTAAATTAAAATCTCTTTTTTATTCATATACAGTGAATATCACTGAAAATCGACCAGCTATCTTTTCCAATATTTAAAAAATTTATATTTATATTTTTTGTTTGGCAAACCAAATTTTGAGCATGAGTTATGTGGGAGAAAATGTTCAACACCGTACGCAAGAAAATTGTTAAAAATCAATGGTAATTTTTAGCTAATTCAATTTGTTGTAATGAAATGGACTAAGAAGCCTTTTAAAATTCTGATACAATTTTTAAAATACCAATGAACAATATTGAACTTTTTCAAGTTATGTAAAAATCTGAATCTTTGATTTATATGTTTTTTTTTTGTTTTAATCAAAAACATAAATAAAATATGTGTAAAAAATACTAAAAAATAAATATTAAAAAAAAATTAAATATTTCAAAAAATGCAATGTATTGTTTTCACAAACATTCACTGTAATTATTTTAAATCTTTTACTAGTTGTGTGCCGTTGTGAATAATACCACCTATTTTGTGTGAAGCAACTATTAGCACTAGAAATACCTATGAATAATACACTACTTTGGCATTCCATATGGAAAAAAAAATCCGAATATCAGCCATATCAGTCCATAAATTACAAAATATCTCTCATGCTTCATATAGTACATATTACAAATCAACGAGGTACGAGCTATGCTGAAAAATTCAATTTACGAACTCATCAGGAGAGCTTTTAAAAAGTGCTTGCAAAAGCTCACCTGAATAGATAAAAATGAAAGTGTGCTGTGAAGAAAAGTTGTAATATAAGTATATGATTCGACATTTTATGCAGGTTAGCGGATATATACGGTCTGGTTGCGACCGAACACCGATACTAAGTATTTTAATTAACATTTTCATTTCTCAAACAGTGACTGCAGTGGCCTAGATGTCGCTTTTCGGACATACAATAAGCCCTGAATTAGAACTCCCGTAGGGAGCACTAAACATTGACAGTGGGCAGTCAGTTATCGCTCTCTGTGCTATTTGATATCAAAACCTGACCAACTTGCAAATGCCAATATTTTCGAAATCTTGTGTTTTACAAAATCCCTAAATTACCAATAACGCCATAGCTTTTGCCCCAATTTAGAGTGTAATATATTCAGTGAAATTTCTTAGGAGTTTTTATGCCGCTAGAATAAATAAAAATAGTTTTGCTAAAATGAATAACACATTATTAGTAGAATACGCTCGTCGCTTGTTCTTTTAGATTACACCATATATGTTTTAATTTGTTTATTGCTGCAATAAATAAGATCATTTTTAAACTACCAGCCAAAAAAATGTATTTCATTTCTCACATTGAGTTTTTCAAAAGTAAATTCGTTTTTTATGAACTTTGAAATATTTAAAAGCATTTGCTGAGATAACTTGGTTCCGAATATCTTCCGGCATGGATCGGATTTTGCGGAGGAAATTTTAAATAAATTCCTTCTTTTATTCAAAAAATTTGTATTTCTATTTTTTTCAACTCAAAATGGTTCAGTATGACATTTTGTAATTTAAAGTGTGCATACAAAATGGTAAAAAAAATTTCCTTGTGAAATAAACGTAGTTTCAGTTAAAGACTATCTTCACTTTCGTTTAAGAATAACCAAAACACAAAAAACATTGCTTTAAAAGCCGGTGTGCGAAACAGTGTAGAACAAAAAGAGGTGAACATATTTTCACAACACAATGAAATGTTGAGAGAAAAAGTTTTAATTAATTCGTTCGAGAAAAGAAGAGCGAGGCCGAGATGTGCAAGTGCGAGTGCGAGGAGCTTGAGATACTAGCCGATAGGAAAAACGCCTGAATATTTCATCAGAAGGTACGGCGGCTTATAGAAGGTTTCAATACCGGGACAATTCCCTGTAAGAATGAAAATGGCGACCTGATGACCGACATCCAGAGCTGATAATGCACCCGAACCTCCAATCAACGAAGACGCAGTCGAAGTACCGTTACCCGACCCGTATGAAACTCGACCGGTAATAGCACGGCTAAAACCATAAGACCGCTGGTGCTGATGGACTGCCAGCAGAGCTAGGAGAGTGCGGTGGCGAGGGGCTGGTAAAGTGCATGCACCAGCTGTTTTGCAAAATATGGTCAGCTGATTGGAGTTTAAGTGTACTCTGCCAAATCCACAAAAAGGGCGATCCTGCAATATTCGCCAACTACCGCGAGATCAGTCTACTTAGCATAGCATATAAGCTTCTATCGAACGTATTGTGTGAACGAACTGATTGGAACCTATCAGTGTGGCTTTAGACCAGGCAAATCTACCATCGACCAAATATTCACGATATGCCAAATCTTGGAAAAGACTCGAGAAAGAAAAATTGACACATACCATCTTTTTGTCGACTTCAAATCAGCTTTCGATAGCACGAGAAGAAGCTGGCTATTTGCTACAATATCTGAATTTCGCATGCCAACAAGACTAATACGGCTATGTAAAATGACGTTGATCAACACAACCAGCTCCCTCAGAATCGGAAAGGACCTCTCCGAGTCGCTTGAAACCAAATGAAGCTTCAGACAGGGTGGCTCTCTTTCGTGCGACTTCTTTAACCATATGTTAGAAAATACAATTCGAGCTGCAGTGTTGAACCGTTCAGGCACCATATTTTATAAGAGCGTGCAACTTCTGGCTTATGCTGATGATATCGATATCATGGGTCTCAACAACCGCGCCGTTACTTCTGCCTTTTCCAAACTGGGTAAAGAAGCGAAACTTATGGGTCTGAAGGCGAACGGGGGCAAAACTAAATACCTCCTGTCATCAAATAAACAGTCAACGCACTTGCGTCTCGGTGACGTGATGCGACGATGAGATCTACTTTCATAGGTGAACGCCTAAACTAGAACAACGGGCGCCAAACCAGAGACTTTGTAAATTTCATTTCGGTTTATTTGCAATTCAGGTTCAAAGCAACTGCAATTTCAACAAAAAAACATTTAGTGATTCAAGAGTTGCAAAATGAAATCACCCTAATGTACTCGAATAAAGTGGTAAACAAAATTTTTATCGGTGTTTAAAAATAAGTTCCGCCTGCTTTTTTCGCAGCTCTATTTGATAAAGCGTTTATGAATAAAAATTATTGAAAACATCAAGCCAGCAGCCAGTCGGTTATTTGTTATCTAATGAACTGAAAAAATGGTACTCATGCAAAGGGAATAAGCAGACTTACTTGCGGTAGGAATAACTCAAAAGTAACAAAAGAAAATACAATAGAAGTCACTGGTCATATGCCAAATGTGTGCGAGATTAATTTCGCCTTCGAAGTCACAATAGAAGCCAGTTCGACCATTCGTTTCACTTACCTAATACATATGTACATATATACATACATATATACATATATACATACATATGTATATACATACATATATACTCATATGTACATATGTATGTATTTCATATATGCACTTAGAGCCATACCTACTACTAATACTAAGTACTTTACACATTTTTGCGCACTGGGCATTATCGTAAGTGTGAATGATTAAAATTTGCAGTGAACAATGTGAGTGGAAAAAACTTATTACAATTTACTATATGATAATTAAAAATATCCACTACTATCTGCACATGTGAGGGATGTGCGAGTAGAACAAAGAAGAAAAAGGACAGGCTGACAGTTGTTTGTAATTAGGACAGCACAATCCAAAGTCTATTATCAAATGGCTGCATCCCATTTTAAGAAGCTAAACCTATTTTTACGAAAGTTACTTGCTGTGCACTGAAATGATATGAAAAATACTAGCAGTTGGAAATAGTTTTATATTATCAGCGCAGCGCTTTTCTTCTGAATATTTTAATCAGTTACAAAACGTCGCGTGGTTTATTATCAATGCGCTAGAGAATTTTTATATTCTTGAAGCGAATATATAGTAAAATAGGATATGAGTACAGTATTCCCCTCAATCTGCAGTGCAAATTTATTTTTAAAAAAATATTTTAGCAGATTCTTGAAAATTCATTTTCTAATTACTAACATTTCTTCAAGCCGTAGACTTTTTCAAAGAACCGCGACTACGTTCTGTTCTGCTTGTGGTATGTTCTAAAAAACAAAGAAAAATTCTCAGCACGTGGTGGTGTAGGCGTATATTTCGTTTCTCAGTTCAATTTAATTACAGCTCAACACGTGGCGTTAAATCACATGTTGCTAGATAACGACTGGCCACTATTTGAAATATATAGTCCGCTTTTTAAAGGAAATTGCCGCTATTTTAAAAGCTTAATTTTCAAAATATTCTGAAAGTAGGTTGCCACCGGCTTATACTTCAAATAAGATAAATTAATAAATTAAATAAAATTTTGCAATATGGCTGTCAAACTAAAAAGATTGTGAAAGCTTAACTTCAAAAATATGTTTGTAAAGGGTTACCACCTGTTTAAAACTTAATTAAAGTTATATCAAGTTAAATATTGCGATATGGGGCTGAAAGAAGAACTGTATGGGTTTCAAACTATTTACAAGCTAAATGAGACGTAACGGAGATGATTACCACTTTTTTTCGAACGTCGATTAAAATTCATTAGCATTGTAATCGAAATTCTTCAAAACTAGTGCCAAACGTTAATGGTTTAATAAAACTATGTTTAAGAGACATTTTTCAATAGGGTTGCCACATGTTTAAAAAATGTTAAATCAATTAAACTACAAGATAAATGATTGATACAGGTAGCCTCGAAATGGTTTTGAAGTACCAAAATTTTTAAATAATACATGTTTTAGACAAATAAGTTTTTGCTAACTCAATAAAAACATAACACTTAGAAGGACCATATCTCGAAAAAATAACATGATAGAAGAAAACTAAGAATACAGTAAATTTACAATTTACATGCCACTTCGTAGCGCACATTGGAACGATTTCCTGTTGTCCCTTGTCAAGTTTGGTTCGGAGAAAACTCGGTTTCGGTGTTGTGCCATCTTTAGTGCCATTTTGCTTTTTATTCAGTTAATGTATCTGGTCCGTATTTATATGCTGTTGTTATTAGTAGGTAGAGAGTGCTAAGAACGTAGATTAAAAAGAAGTTGCATGGCGTTTCGTTTCCTGTGGCAAGAACTATCGTCCAATTCACCACACCTGGAAGCCAATTGGATCTAATCAGATTGTGATATCAATTAGCAAAAGTCAATTTAGTTTTGGTATAGTGATATCGTACGAGACTTTCTGTTAGAGGAACGCTGGGAATAAGTGCTGCAACAACTTTCTAATTCACGTTCTTTGACCTTATTTTTTCCGACAATGTTTACTTCACTACAGTGTTATTAAAAATCAACGTAACAACTATGTAAAAAGGTTTGTTCGCCAACAAAGCAAATTGGAAGGCCCGACTTTAAAGAGAGGAAATTAAGCCAAAATGTCCATGTGTGGCTAGAAGATTTCGAAAAGTGTAGCATATTAGTAAGAAAATGTCAAAAGTTCACAGTCTACGGTCAAGAAGTCTATAAATCTACAATAAAAAAGCTTTTGTTGGTTGGAAATTAATTAATATTAATGTTAAATTAATCTTAATGACGATGCTTGCCCTTTACAACCCAGCACGCCCGCAATCGATGAAAACACTGAAATAGTGTAGAAAATTGGTAAACAAAATCGTCGAATTAAAACTAGTTATGTGTGATACTAGATACAGTTATGTGGAAAATAATAGGGACACAACATTTTTCTTCATCAAATTTTCCAACTTTTAATTAGAAGTTTTATAAAAAATTGTCGAACATATGGTAGAAAATGCGTCACACGTAACTACAAACAAAAGAAGAATTTCCAAAACTGATCAAAATGTCGTGCCACTATTATTTTACACATCACTGTACCTATAAGTTACTTAAATACATACTTATTAAGCTGAAAGCCTTTGTAGATGTAGCTCTAAAGCAAATAATAAAAAAGTAATAGTAATTGTTATTTGTCTGTTTTAATAACTAAATAACACTGCTATTGCAATGTTAAATAAATTTTTCTGAATTTTATTTTCTAAACAACCGTCTCCCAAAATACTTTTGCAACTAAGCTACCTTAACCCTTTTTGCATTTGACACCAGTATAGAACAAATAATTTCTGTTACTTTAAGTAATAATTAAAAAAAAAATGGTAACGCTTTCGAAATCTATTGTAGTTAACTTATAAATTTATTTAAACTAATCATTCTACATAAGTAGGTGGCAACCCTCTTTAAACACATTTTAATTACTAATATTTCATTGATCTTATTAATTAAATTTAATTCACTATTTAAGCAGGTGGCAACTCTGCTTGTAATAAAGCTTTCTTACCCTCTTTTGCGTAGCATCCTTATTGCAGTAGTAACCTTATTAATATAATTATATTCAACTTTTTACACACATGTTAGCCATCTAAAAAATTATTTTGAAATTAAGCTTTCGTAAACCTTATAATTTGACCCAATTGTTATAAATGTGGGAAACGAAGCTTTATTAAATCTCTTTTGTTTGACGCCCATATTGTTATATTTCATTTCACTCATTGAATTGAATTTAATCATTTAAATAGGTGGCAACATTTTTATTTTCATCGATAAAGCTTGATGAATTTAACTGGAACTGTGCAGTTGCATTCCAGATATCTCAAAGTTACTTTTTGGCTCTATTCAAAAATGTCGATCCAACCTAAGTAATACTAAAAACTTTGTTCTTACAGAACATGACATTCAGCAATGTACAATTTGAAAGTATTTAGTTTTACAATTAAGTGCAAGAAATCTAAATACAATGCAATTTTATGACCTTATGATTTATGAGACATTATGACACCTTTTGAATTATCCATATGAATATTAGTATTGGTTTGCTAATTAATTTATTTTTGGCGCTGAATATGATGGATTTGAAGAAGCGTCAGGATTAACAAAACTAATTTTATTAGTAACAAACGTAAATTTAAAGAGAAGATTTTGTATGACATGAATGCATTATAAAGTTTTTCCATTGCTGTCGAGGACTAACCGCTATCCGAAATATCTGTGTCTAATATTTTGATTTTTTATATCCCCGATTCGAACAACCTACCATCTCATCCACTCGACTAAGAAGGGAGACCATAGATTATATACTTACTTCAGATATGTTCTTTACATATGTACTACATACGCATATGTATGTATGTGTAGTACGTGTAGTACATTTAGTAGCTCAAATGCTAAACTGATGCACATACATCGAAAACATTTCATTGATCAAGTTTTTGGAACTTATTTTTGCTAAATACATTAGAGCAGTTAAACTCTTTTTTGTCGAAAGTCAAAAATTACCATCAAATTTGTATTTGTGATTAAATGAATTTGCCAATGACCATGCCATTGCCTGGCGATTCGATGCCAGGGCTAGTCTGCAGTTGTGATGATGAGTGCAATGCCATATGACAAGTATTCAATCGAAAGTCAACCATTGAATTAAACAAAAAACAACAACAACAACTAAATAAAAAAAGGCAAAACAGCAAAGAAAACAAAAAGAAAGAGTACAATAAAAATCAGAGCAAAGTACCGAGTAATTATAAAAACAGCAAGTGAATTAAAAATCCACACCACATTTACTCATACACAACCACAGAAAACGTACATACAAACACACACATACATACATATGTAAATACTTGCATGCTTTCAAATAGGGAAACCAATACCGCATCAAAATCCGAACACCACAAGCCTGCGGGACCACGAGCGTTAATCCCATGAATCCGCCAAGTGAGCAAAAATAAATGACTCTATTAAATGATAAATAACATTTGTAAAAGACGTCGAATGTCATTTTATTTGGGCTATTTTTAATATATGTAAGAAGGAAAATCGTTAATTAAAAATATAAAAGAATATGAAAACTAATATAAACTTATATATAAATGCTAGAAAAGTGAACAATCGATTATTGCGTAATTCATCACTATACACATTCGATTAAAATGGCCGATCTCCCTTCGTAAAATTTTCATGCGGGCATTCCTGATGATAATAAATTTCCATTGAATCGTATTTATCAAAAATTGTGTAAAGATCAATATTACCACTCTTCCTCTTCGCGGTTTTTTTTTTTGTTTCAAAATAAAACAAAAAATAGAGATAAATGCTCCATATTTTTCTTTTTGTGACCTACTCAGAACTAGCTGGTAATTTAGTGACTTGGTTTTTGAGACTACTAGTCTCAAAATCGGCTTTCACGATGAAAAGTTTCTACTGGTGGCAAGGTACTGCTTACTGAATACTGGCAATAATTGAATTTGGGTTAAGACACCGTGGAACGCTATACTCCACCAGGCCGTGCCTAGCGCATATGATATCGTCTTTTTGCCATGTTCCTTGGCGAATAAGATCACTAGGTTTAATCTTCGTAGACTTCTTTCTGTTAGCCTTAGAATTCGGAACCCATTAAAGCCAATCAGAACGTATTGCCAGAAGTATTTAAACCAAACTATTTTGAAACTAAGCAATTTCTTATTTATTAAATTATCTCTTTTAGCTCTTTAAACAAGTTTCGAAATAATGATTTCTGAAATCTATTTTGACCGATAATTTAATTGATATTACCTTTATAAACATTTTCTAAAGGAATTTTTTTTTATTATTAATTATTATTAATTTTATTAATCCACTCGCGTCTACATACCTGAGCAATCCGGATTTATATCCGGCTAAGGAATTTCGCTTCATTAAAAATGTTTATTCTTACAACAATAACAATAGCAATCAGTCTATCGATCAAATTTTATTCAGATCCGTCCAGGTGTTTCGGAAATAAAGGTTGGTGTTAAAAGTTTATCGCAATCGGCTCCGAAGCTCTTAAAAAGTTTTACACCGAAAAACTGAAAGATTTTCTTTATAAAACCAATTGTTCCATCAGTTCAATGAGTTAATTTATTGTACACAAGAAGTAGTGGTTCAATCACCCATTTAGGAGACCGTCCAAGAAAATATTTAGACGACGTCTGCGGCTATTTTACTGCTCATTACCATATTTGTATTCCCTTTTACTAATCCCGATAAAATACGAGTAGTGCGAATACAGAAACTGCGGGATTTTACTCTCTACTTTCAAATGTTTGCTCAATTCGCGAGGGTGAAATTCAATTGAAATGAACCCATCCCATAGCAAGCGGCCCATTTGCTTCTTGAATGGTTATGTAAACGTTTTAACTGCTGGCATTGTGTAAAACGAGTAGTACTAAACAACTGTCTATCCCACCCCTCTAATTTTTTTCACTACATCTCGTGTTGTGTGTCGTATTGTAAATGATTTTCATTCGTATTTAGAATTTTGCGATTTTAAAATGAAATCACAAATCATGTTTTACAATCAGAACAATCGGATGTGCACAGGTGGCACACTGGATGGTTGGCTGGCTGATGATGATGGACTGTCGTCTTGCAGCGTAAGTGGGTGGGTATTATTGCATGCCACATTATTATAGCGAGATTTGGAGTTTGAAAAAAATGAGTCATTGTATTACTTAATTTTTTATTAATGTTTTTAAATTTTTAAAATATGCTTATCGGTTGAAGATTATTTTCATTAGATTTGAATCATCCATACTATTTCCAATTCGATCGAAGTACCTCCACATTTTACAAGTCTTTTAAATTAATTTTACTCTGTTAGCAAAACTTTAGTGAAGACTTTGTTTTACTCATGTCAATACATTAAGGTGACTCAACAAATAAATATAAAATAAAAAAATTTGTTGAGTCCTTTAACTTAAAAAAAAATATGTTGGTACTAAAGATAATTTTCTTAAACTAAATTAAACTTAATGCATTGCATTTATTTCAGTAAATTACCTTAAAGGATATGCAAATGGAAATTGAAGAGACCTACCTCAAAATTTTTAAAATATCTGAAGCATACTTATTTGATACTAGCTATTGCTGCTACTACAAGAGATAATTAGCTATAAAAAAAATTGTTTTTTCTCCGTCTCATATTACTGTTTAGTCAGCAGGTAAAGCCCCATGAGAATCCATTCTACTGAATGAGTTCAAACAGACAAAAATTCTATTATAAATTTCACTATGCACAGAAACCAATTGGATCTAATCACATTCTAATATTAATCAACAAAAGTAAAATTTCCGTTATTTGCAAAAAGTTTCCAAGGAAGAGAACGCCGGTATACAAACAACAAACATGACAGTTGAAAGCAAACGAGAGATCTTCAGAGAGTTTTCATCTGCGAGGTGTAGACCGCTACTAAAAAAATGAAAGGTGTGTCGTAAGCGAATAATACCGTGAAATAGAAAATGCAGCTTATTTACGTTGATATATTTTTTGTGTTAATCGAATGGGACTTTTGGAGTTACTGGCCTTTAAAATAAATTAGGTAAGGGAATCTTCAAGCTTTTTCCAAATTTGTTCACATTTATTTATTATTTTTTGTTGATAACCTTAATAAAACGACTGCAAAGGGGGAAACGATAATTAAAAATAATAAGTATTTCGAAGAATTTCAACTGAAAGAGTGAATATGATAAAAATTTAAATTGACTGGGTTTATTAAATACGTAATTACTTTTACATTTTCTGTCCGATTTGGACAAGGTATCACTTTTTAAAAAAGTGTAACCTGAAAGTAATTGAGAGGAAGAAAACAATGTTGAGACTAAATTTCTTTTACATAAATTGATTTCCAAAATAGTATGGTTGTGGTGGTAAAAATATATGTATCCAATTTCGTAATGCCCTTAGTACCAGTCAAGGCGCAATAAAAAGGTAGTATCAGTATAGAGCAAATACAACAATCGCATGTGTAAAGTCGCTGAAATATCAATAAAAAGTCACACACACTCAATCAGAGCGCATCAGTATATAAATGCTGGAAAATGTAAATAAAATGTGAAAATTTTGCAGCTTCTTAATATGGAAAAACATTAAACTAGCTACTCGGCTTTTATTTATTATCTGTTCAAAGTATTTTGGTACCAGCTTTTTTCTACGAAGCGTGACACACCTTAATGCCAACACTAGGCACGTATGTATGCATGTGGATGCTCCTACATATGTACAGCGTACATTTGTGTAGTGGGTGAACTCCTAAAATTATTTTGATTAATTACGCCAAAACTTTTTTTTTTTGTTTCTTTCACTTTAACAAAAACTTTTTCTTTATGATTTGTAAGGTTGCACTGGCATATGTGGATGCACATATGTAAGCTTTTATTTGTATGTACATATATTTAAATAAATAAAATTTGCAAAGTGAACTAATTAATTAAGTTTGAACTTTGATTTACATCAGTGTTGTCATTCCATTGCTCAATTATTCGCAGAGTTTAAAGAATTGAAATTAGAATTGTATTTTTAAGCCACTGTGAAAATTTGTTGATAACATAGATGCGAAATAGTATTTGTTTAATAGAGTTTGAACCTTAAAGTTATGCAGTAACCTAAGTACTTAGGTAGGTGGGAAAAATAGTTGAAAGAAATCTTAGCTAAGACCAGCTTAAGATTTTGATCATATTTGCGTTTCACAATGTACATTTAAGCAGGGAAAATATTATATTCAAATATATGGTAGCACCGCAAAATGCACGAATTTCTATGTCATCAAACCTAGCACCCTAAATGAGTTTGTTGTGAAACCATTTAGATATCCGTTTCTTCCTATTTGAACATTCGCATGGAGTCTTGGAATCGAAACAAAATTCAACCCAGCTGGGCCACTTCGGTCCTCGAAGAGTTCTGATCACATGAATTTCGTCTCCTACTCCACAGTGCCAGACTCTCGACAGTAGATGTCTTCTGTCTTCACCTTCTGCTCGTTTCCGCAACTTCTAGAGTAATCATTGTGTAAGGTCCACAGCTTAGCCTCTTGATTACCGAAACCCTGTAATACCCACATCTCCATGGATATGTATCTCCTGCTTAGTATGTAGAGATCGCTTCGTATCCCATTTAGGCCACATGACTTCTGTGTTGCCGCAGGTATCAAAAAGTTTTCATCTTTTGCCCCTTCCTTAAGATGTTTTTCCCTTATCATGAGCCTACAAGTAGCGAATTGCATTCCTTAATCTTTCTATAATGGTAAAACTGGATCGGAAGTGTCCTTCCTATCGAGTTTGTGCGCCTTCTCGTTGCCTAGTATATTACAACGTGCAGGTACCCATACCAGGTGCAAAGCGAACTGCTCAAAAGACTCGTTGAGAGATCTGCTAAAGTCAGCTAAAGTCTTGGATGTGCTTGTGACAGAGTCAAAAGCTTTTAGATATAATTGGCTGCCAGAGTAGATAAAGATATTGCTATGTGTATCTTTTTTCGATCATAGGCGTTCAATAGGGTATTTTATTGCCACTAGGACGGCTTGGAAGAAACTATAATCATTTTAGTGGCTCGGAATAAACGTACCCTAAAATTTTGTTCGCAATTTTTGAACCGTCTGCGTAGAACTCAAGAGAATCATTGCGTTCGGGAACTTCTCTGGCCTACAACTACCGTTTGGATGGATTAAAGCTACAGGTCGTTACGCAGTAGTCGGAGACAGCCGGTTGTTTTAGGTTTTCTAATATAGACGTTGCGCACTTAGTGCTGTACTTCAGCAAAATAGCTCCCCATAATACCCCAGCTCCGCCAAATCATCCGTTTACAGCTATAGAGAGCGACTATTGCTTTTTTAATACGGTAATGCATGTTCAGTGATCAGTTTAATTTCCTGTCCAATAAATACCAATCACAGTTGCCCAACATTGTTTCCTAGCATTGCATATTAGACAAGCGAATCGAAATTTTGATCAAAAATGCAATGGTTAGACAAATTTTAATTTGAATGATATTTATTGAGATCAATTCTAGGGCTTATTTAATATACTTATTCCTTTCTTTTACATATATGATGAAATTAATTGAATCATTAGTCCTTTCTTAAGAATATAGACCAAGCTTCACCCAATAAGAAAATAATTTTTACTAAGTGACTGAATTCAAATTCCTCATATTGAATAAAATATATACCAAATTGCTTCTCAAAGGTACTCCTTGACACTAATATGCCTCTTCTTTGCGCATTTTGGTTTTTTCACTCAAAAAATGGTTTTGTTCTAATACAGTTTCTACTATTAATCTGTCGACTCAGAAAGTCGACAGTTATTTCAAATCGTTTAGCTACATACCTATTATTTTAATCGGAGAGTTTATTTATATCGCTTTGTAAATAATTGGAATAATTAAATGAAAAATGGATTGCATTCATTTCAATTTCTTTCCTTTGTTAATTGTATTTTGAAAATGAAGTGAAACAGATGTTTTTAATCCATGAACAAGAATGCGATACCGATAATCAAGATGACGATACTTAATATAAGGATTTATTAACTGAATATGAACACATGCTTGATTATATAGAATTATTTAACGAATAATTCAATATTCAAAGACAAATAATTTTTTAAATTGTGAAAAAATCATTATTATTTAAAGACAAATATTATAAAACCAAATATATATTTAAACCAAAAAAAAAAAACAAAATGCAGCCAATCATCAGCGTAAGCTTTAAAAAATTTAAAATTAGTAATTGACAACACGACTTAATAACCCCTTCTATCAAGATTTATTTTATGATCTATTAAATTCTTATATTTTCGCCGCCATATTAATTTTGAATTTTTGAAATCTAATTTTAGATTTTTCATCAGCAAACCTAACAACATTAGGTAGCGTGATTAAAAGTTGAAAGTTTCCCATATTCTTCTCAAGCTTTTGGCCCAATATGCATTGCTACGAGTAACAGGGTTGATTTTCCAACTAAAGGAAATTTTATTCGAATTAGAGCATTCTTTTGCAAGCCAGACGGGCCTAATATAAAAAAACGTGCATATATCGTTGGAGAAAAAGGGCACCGCCACAAGCAAAAATATTATCAAAAATGAATGCGATTTTTTGGCCTCTTCAAACTTGAGCTTTGTGTACTAAAATTTAATGTGCTAAAAACTGCACACTCACAAATTTTTAAAATTTTATTAAAATTTGCACATTGAATTTATGCGGGTTTTGTTTAGAACGAACTTTATTTTAATTTGCCAAAAAGTCCCGGGTTTATAAAATTTACAATTAAAAATTTTTATAAAAATTAATAAAGAATTAGAAGACACAAATGAACGGCAGAAACCAGTCTCTGTCGTATGGTTATTGCAAGTAATATAATATAAACGATACGGTCGTTGCATATAAAAAGCATTAAATTTAAGGATACTGGAAAATGTACCTTCATACTTATGTAAAACAAAAATAACTTTTCCTTTTGTGCGTTTTGGTCGTTCTGAACAAACAAACAACACAAATATTATTTCGTATATTTTTCAGTGGTTTGTCAGATAATGCAACAAATTGATTTTAAAAATGATTACAAAATTATTTCAATTTCAATAAACCTTATGGTCGCTTTAACCACATTTCAATAATCTAAATGCAATGAAAATTTTCGAAATGAAATCACTTTTCAATTGATATCCATTCGGCTATTGGAATTTTATTTATTTGTAAAATATAAATGCAAAATGTAATCAATTAAATTGATTGAGACGCCATAATGCAGAAATTGAAGCGATGAAAAATATAATTTCAATATGAATTCACAATGCAAAATGCAATGCAATTCTAAGTTTGTGTGTGTGTGTGGTTGTGTTTGTATGCACGTACGAGTACGTGGAAGCGACAACAATACGCAGAAGTAAATTGGTGTGTGGGAAAGTAAATGAATCCACATACATATATCCGTTTGAGTTGGCATCCCAGAATATTTAAGTAAATTCCAATACAACGCACCACAGCGACCCAATCGAAGTGCAACTCCGAGAATAGATTGCATTTGCGGCATGCAGCAAAATATATTGACTCTGTTGTTGCTGTTGTTAGTAGCTTCATGATCGACGACTTTCACCCACACTCGCACAATTCCTACTCTCCACATGCCATTCATTCACATCTAGTACAGAAAGTTGAGCCGATGAGCGACCATATCCTCACGAGTTGGCGTTGATTTCGTTTGCTGCTACAGTTTGTACGTAGGACGCTTGCGGAACTAGCGGCTGGTAAAAATTAATCAAAACATTTACATAAAGGCAAAAATAATAACAATGTGAAAAGGACCGTCCTACTATTGCCATTGCTGTTGTTGGTGCTGTTGCTGGTGCTGCTGCTGGTGCTGACAAAAACTGCCTCAACTACTGCGCAATTATTGTTGTAGCTGCTGTTGTTGTTCTTGCTGTCGACAAGGATTTCATTTGTTATCCTGATTATGTTGGCGTCATGCACCCACTGACTGCCTGACTGGTTGACTTGCTGACAGGCTGATGACTTCTCCTTTCCCCCAATATTTTTTTTTGCTTATGTCCTTTCCCCGCTACCACATTGCACCACCAACAGCGGAAGCAACAGCAGCAGCTAAAGCAAAAGCAACGGCAACAAAACAAAAAAGATTGCGAAATTACATTGAAGACAGCGCACAACAATGAATGATTTCTTCCTCATTTTCCGTTGTTTAGCATTCTTTGTTTTCCACAGGAAAATGAAATGAAATGAAATGAAATCATAATAATCGTGTTTTATGTTGTAAATATGAGACTGCAAACAAAAAAATACTCAACAAAAAAAAACAACTAAACAATAACCACGAACAGTTGTGGCCATTGCTGTGGGAAAAAGTTTCTGAAATATAGGGTGTCAGGAAGTAGAGCGGCTTGTTTAACCAACAACTTGTGTCAAAAATGATTTCCGCTCTGTAATTACATATTCTTAGAACCAGTCATTCAGTCAGGATCATAGCTAACTTTTATGAGGGCTGTCGCCTACTTGAAAAGTCGAATTTAATGAAATTAGACACAAGTTATATGAAATATTAAAATATGAGTGTCAAACGCTTCGTCTCGGCGATTTCATGGTGCATATCTACATTTTAGGGAGGGTTGCCATCTGTATGAAAAGTCCAATTTAATTAAATTATACACAAGTTGTATGTAAGAGAAACCGAAATGGTTTTTGATGCCATATGCAAAAAAGAATTAAAGGGAATCGGGATGTTTGAAACCCCGTATTTTCAGTTAAATTAGGTTCAAATTCAAAATACGTATTCGCCGCATATGAAATTCAAATAATATTTTTGAGATACTTTCAGGCTCAATGGTTTGTATATTTGGTTTAAATTTGAAGGTAGGCAGCAACCCCACTCAAAAATAAAAGTTGACACAAAAATTGTTAGCGATTTTTTTTTTATGAATGAAAAACTCTGGGTATGCTTTTGGAACGTGTTAAGTAAAAAAAAATAAATATCAATCAAGGGAGCGCCGGTATTTAATCATCATTTAGACTTGTTTTATGGGAGTTATCTTGTTTTTTTTTGCTTTTTTTTTAAGTTCTGGATTTCTTGGCAGCAGCTCTCCTTTAAGGTTTCGCGAATCTAGGGCTTATTCACATAGGCCTCCGAAATTATAGCATCTCACGATTGGGTGATCACTTTGCGCCAACTTGTATAAAAAGTAGATAAAAGCTAGCCCCGGAAATAATGCAACATTATGCTGTTCAGAACAATTTTGAATCTTTGTAATTAGGAACTAACAAAACTTATATTTATAATGTCATTTGAAGTATTCACATTTAACAAAAGTCAACTAAAATAAAAAAACGATTGTGATGAATTGAATCAAGGTATGCTTAAAATTTGAAATTTGCAATCAGTTTATGCGTCAAAAAATTTCCATAATAAAATAAACCCATTCGTTTTTTATATGCATCGTAGTGTGTTGTTTTTCCGAATCATTATATGAAAAATATGAAAGAAAAATAAGAATTTCCAACTAGGCGACCCCCATCACCGGAGTATATAGCGTGAGCGTCCTTCACACGAAGTGTACCGGATTCGAATGTCGGCCGACGCAAATAACATCAAAAATTATAGATATCGAGTGTATTTTTACCATGCGAAAACGTCTCACGAAAATCATCTGCTTATTAATTTTTGAGATACCTACGAATTTAGAAATATCTCTATCCTTGGAAATATATCTATCTAAGTATATCGAATTCGAGTAAATAACTGTTTGGTCATTATACGTATGCAAAAATTCTTCTGACACCTGTTGACTTACCTTCTATCTGATATCTCTATAATTTAATCTATTTTGACTTCTCTTTTAAATTCGGCGGCAGCCTGGACAAAGCTTTTTCCCATGGATTTTTAGCAGCCTAACCAACAGCAGCCCCAACACTTCACACTCCTGGGACGTAACCTTTCCGAGTAATGCCCAAGCAGATACCAACACGGCACCAGAGGAACCGTTGATTTGGATTCTAGAGGTTTTGAACTATCTTAGTACCAGCCAGTAACCGGCTAAACTCCGCGGCCGAGACCGCCCCAAGAAAAGCCAACATTCATGCTTCTGTTTCAACTACTTTAATATCTTTGCGGACGAGGAGTATCAAACCTTTCACCTAAGCCTCGTTAATGACAACAAGCCCGTTACCGGCAGTGGCTGAGGTTGTCTTGAGAAGAAGATTTTGTAGATTCACATTACTCGCCCTTAATCCCCAGGACCGCGTGCCAGTATAATGGGCTTATCCGCTCATGATTTTTGTCGCAGCTGTCGTAATGCAGAGTAGGGGGGAAGCCCTGGTTTAGCGAGTGTAAGAAGGAGATACCTAAATCAACGCTTCTTCGACTGCCTGCCGGATTTGGGAGCAGTCGACGTAAACGATCTCCTGCCTTTTATTAAGCAATCTAATTGGATCCCTTTTTAGAGGAACGGGTGTCACTTATTGTCCAATATTATCACGCTCATCCCTCATACTATGCAACGGTGCGAGGGAGGCCTCTATAACTTAAGCTAACCTTTATGTATTTCATGGGACATTTGCACCCTTGGATTTTCTATAAAAGTGGGATCAGCGTGAATATTATTGTCAATAGCGAATATGATCAAAATTGAGCGAATCTTTACCAAAATACGTCCGTTATTGCTGGAAAAAGTAGTCGAGAATGCGACAGCCGCTGTGGCTACATGCCCCAAATTTTATTCAAACGCTGCTGATATAAAATTATCTTACAAATAAAGAAAGATTTTAGTTTGCAATTATGTTATTTCATTATTTTAATGCAATTTATATATTTCCATCAAATGATCTCAGATGAAATGTGATCCTCAGAAGATAACATCAGAGCAACTGGAATTGAGGGCTTTTATTTAACTAAAATTTTGGTACCGGGCTATAAAAAGAAACGCTGAAAATTGTTATGTGGCATATGGGGTATGTATAACTTCACATCAGTGCGATTAAGGGGAATTGGAATTAAAATTGTTAAACGTGTTGTAATGATGTGAATCCAAATGAAACATTTTTATGCTTCCCAATATTACAAAAGATATTAACAAATGTTTTTACCTGCTTGCTGATTAATTTTCTCGACAAAGGTTACTCACTTATTTCAACATGAGGTGTGTAATTTATATTTTTAGCAACATATTCGTCAACCCATGCGAATGTGAATCTATTTGTGCGAGTATTGCAACCCAACGATGCCATTACCATTGCCTCGCTCCACCACCCTTCCACCCACACTGCCACAATGCATGTAGCTCCAACGCAAATCTGTTGTTTCACGTTGCTGTTTACGTGTGGAAATTAGCGCTCTTCAGCGAATTGCCATATTGTTGCCGTGTTAATGTATTTTAATTTCGTCCTTATTACGTTGTTGCCGCCCGCTAGAGCTAGTGTTTCTTGTGGTTGTTGTTACTCCTGCTGCTGCTGCTGCTGCTGCTGCCGTTATATACACAACAACAAATTCACAGCTCACCCACTCTACACACACTAACTTGCTTGTTTGCGCTAATGCGTTTTTGCATTGTGATTTGTTGTTGATACATAGTACACGTCCTATGTATTACAACAGCAGCGACTGCACTAAGCAATAACAATAACAACAACATGAGCCATTTGCATCTACAACAACGCTGGCATTTTTTGCTGTTTTTAATTACTTTTTTCAATTCATTTTCTTTTGTGTGCCGGCTGTAGGCAACCTAGTGCATATCGTGCGCAGCAAGGATTGAGGAGCGGTGTTGTGTTGGGTATACGAGTACAATTCGATTGCAAGAGACGCTTAGTGTAGTACAGTGGGTGGCGATTTTTCGCCTTAGCAACTTAGCTGGCTGCCAGTGGCTGACTGACTGACTGACTGACTGCCTACTTGGTTGGGTTAGCAGCATTTGCATGAATTTATTTTTTCATTTCATTTTCTTGACGTGCATACCTCCTCCAACTTCCCCTTTTTGTTTTAGCCACCAACCCCCCATATGCCCCTTGCAGCTCACTGTGCATCAGTGATGGTATTTACCTAGAATCCTATTGTATATCGAGAACTTGCTATACTGTGTACGAAATATTCAAGTTTTCAGAGGATATTTAGAAAAAAATTATGTTTGAAAACCACCCGCTACTTACACTATCTTAATTATCTCATTTCAGGCATAAAAATGTCGGTTTTTATTCTTTTTAACATTTTAGTAATTTCTTTCTATTTCTGAGCAGTCAAAATAACAATACATAGAAAATAAATATTATTACTCAATACAAATAATTTCAATTTCATCCGTTAGCTCTCTGCATGGGCACTCAGAAATTGACGCCGAGCTATTAATCGAAAATATATTTGCAATATTTTTACTTTTACCGCATTTTTCACTATTTTTATTTTTACCTTATACAATGGCAACCGCTACTTACTTTCTAGATGTGTCAGATTATCGACGGCCCCAAAAGTATCGATATTTGTTTTGAGCTCTTATTTGTCAATAAAGCTGTCGATGGCTTGTTAAACTATAGATGGCTTGTTAACGCTATCGATAGTTTGATATTCATAAAAGGACTATTTAAACCTGGTCGTCGCTACAAATATAGGGTACAGGGAAAATTTTAATGAGAGTTGTCACCTGTTAAAAAGTTATAGTCAATTAAATAAATATGTTAAAACACTTATTGCTATATGCTGATTACACAGATTTGGATAAGACTTTGTTCATATATGTATATACTGGCCGCTATATGGGCTACCATAGCAGCTCTTTTTAAAGGGAGTTCCCATACGCTTAATTGGGCAAATTCAATTAAAGCAATGAGTGCAGTCAAATATCGTAATAGGGATATCAAACGAATAAGGTTTTATAAAGCTTTATTTCCAAAATTTTTTGAAAGATGGTTGCCACCTGTTTAAAAGTAAGTTTAGCTAAAGTGATAAGTTGAATTAAATTTTATGAACGTGAAACTAAAAATTTAAGAAAATTGTATTTCAGAAATATATGGAGAGGGTTACCACTTGTTTCAAAAATTAACTAAAATTCCTAATAACTTACCTTAAATAATGAAATATGGGTCTTAGATAAATAAGACTTAAGAAAGCTCTAATTTGAAAATACTTTTGGTGCGAATTGCGACCTGCTTAAAAAGTTAATTTAATTAAATTATATTGTTGAAGGAAATATTACGACATGGGAATCCAAATAATTAGGCCTTTTCAAAAATAAACTCTAATTCAATTTCTAAGCTAACTGAAATTTTACGCTATTAGTATTAGTTAAAGAGGGTTGCCACCATGTAAAGAACATTGATTAAATTTAATTAGTAAGGTAGCTGAAATGCTACTATACAGAAGTCAAACGAGAAAGGTTTATGGAACATTTATTCGAGAAATATAATATATTTGGAGACGGTTGGCACGTTTTTCAAAAATTTAAATTAGTAGATAAGACGTTTAAGAAAACTTAGTTTCGAAAAAATGTTAAGGGGTTACTAACTGTTCAAAAATTAATTACAAAGTTATTGATAATGTAAGAAATTAAAGAAATTTTAGTGTAAGTTGGGTTATTTACTTTTTGCCTCAAAATTTTTGGTAAAACGGCTTGGCAGAATGGAAACAGAGATACAGTATTCCCCGCTTAATTGTACTTCAAAAATTACACAATTCAATTGGGTCAATTAACCGTTACTCGTTTAATTGAACAGTTCGCACAATTACGGAAATCCCGCTTAATTGGACAACCGAAGCAATTTAAAAAATAAAGGTCGCGTGTATTTTAAAGACAGTTATTCGTGATACCGAAAAAAATGTAAACTCTTTTTACCAATAATACCGCCATCTTTTCAATTAAATAACTCAATGTATTATTTTCAAGAGCAAAAGTCTTAAATTTGCGTCTGTTTTGTTTTAAATTGCCATTTAGTTCGAAGAATAACAACAATTTAGCTATTGTTGCAAAGAACGCGAATTTTAAAGCAAGAACACGAGCTAAGTTCGTTATTTTGAATACTAAAATTCGTAATATAGAATCATTGTTAGTTCTTTAAACCCAAAATTCATTATTCCGAATGTTCGTTATTTATTTAATTTTTTTAGTGATATTTAAACAATTTTTTAACTTTGAACGGAGACCTTTAAGCATTCAATTAGCCGGTGAAAATTAAAGGTACATATACATAGATTTATTCGATAATACATATTTTTAACCAATTATCCGGGGAAATCAATTAACCGGGTTCAATTATGCGGAACTTTACTTGTATTTATTGTAGTCGATAATAAAAAGAGTTTCCATTCGAAGGTTGACAGGTAATATAAAAAATGTCAAGTACGTACCTTTTCCACCTTAGATTGTATCGAAAAAAGAACAATTGTATCAACATTTTCCATCACTGCTGTGCAACCGAGCAGCAGCAACAACTGCCTTAGTGTTGCTGTTACGGTCGCTGCTATTAAGGCCGTTGTTGTTGCATTTGCTCTTGTTGCTGCTGCTCCGAATGATGATGAAATTGCTGACGTTGACGAGGCTGCCACCTCGCCCGAGGAAGCTCGTGCTCATCATTGCTGTTGCAATGTAATGCAATGCGGCTGGTTGCTTTTTAATAAAAATGACATTGTGACTATGCAATTAGTATTATGAAAATAATTTTTACCACCACCACCAACGCCCATTGCCACTCGACCCTCACCCTTCGCCCCTCATACCAGCGCTCGTTTACATGCTTATTTGTTTGTTTGTTTGTATGTATGTATGTAGAGTATGTGCAATATTTGTGACGAGCGTTTTGTAGGTGTTGCTTACTGGGTTTTTTTTCCTGCGCTTGCTGCAGCAATGTTGGCAGATGTTGCGTGCAGCAACGAGTGTTTTTATATTTTTTTTTTAAATTTATTCTTTTTTCCTTTTAGCTTTTTGCATGTTTGTGTTAAAAATTTAATTAAGTTAATGATTTTTCTGCATAAATGAAATGCTGCATTTTACACCTGCTGCGCCGCTATTTCATTACCTGCGCGCACTCCCCGCATATCTGTGTGCTTTAAATGGTTTCATTTGCTGCTATGGTTTATTATTATTATTTTAATTTTTTTTTTTTTTTTGTATGTCCTTTCATAAAAATTTTAATCAGCATAATTAAAACGAAATTAGCAAAAAGGCCTCTACTGTGGTTTAAATGCAAATAACAACAAAATTGTACCACCACGGGATATCCTTGTAGTGTGGCGGGCGCATTTGCCCAACCCCTCAGTCGAGCAGCCAGCGCTTCGTGTCCTTTGAAAATCTGTTAATTCATATTATTTATATGTATTTTATTTATATTGAAATAACAAAGGAGTTTTGCATTCATTGAACCTACTTCCGCCGAACTACAAATAAACAGACATACATACATACATACACATGTACATACATACATATGTATGTATGGTATGTAGGTAGAGTTATGTTTATGATACATCGGACAGCATTTTCCGTTTAGTTGAAATTAATGTTAGTTTTCTGATATTTTTTCGACTCAATAACATCTTTGATCCACTCCCAAGTAGTAGTAAATGGAAGCTTTAATCTTTTCTTCTACCTATTTTTAGTAAATATTTTAATCATTTAGCCGCTCGGTACCCATCCTCCGCTATTTATAATTTGCGCCCACTGCCCACCCATGATCTCGCACTTAGTATCGTGCGCCATCTCCATTGCCTCCTCTCACTAGCCCCCACCTTTCTTATTCTGCAGTTGTTGCGCCTTTTGTTAAGGCGATTTTCATTAAAAATTCTAATTTAGCTGCCGCGCGTCTGTCACTTTACCAACCAACACCGGCAACACCAGCATCAAAACACAACAAAATGAAGAAATTTCATTGTTTAACTGCCGTCAACATTTCATTTCGTCTGTGCCTTTGATTTCCTTTGTCAAGCAGCCTCAAAGCCTACCCCATCCCCTCCAACACCACCTACATGTTGTGTCCACCTTGCGTTTTCGTTTTCTTTTTCATTTACATTTTCATTTTTTTCGTTATTCACTTGTTCAGTTTCCGCATCTGCTACTTGTAAATTTTCCATCGTTGTATATTTTCAGGATGTGCAGTTGTGTGAATTGTCTATTTGTAGGCGTCATTTCATGCGAAATTAGTTCATCAACCGCCACCAAAGAGGCTGTCTGTCACATATGAGTCCGTGTTATGCTGCCAATTATCGCTGTTAATTTACTCATATCAATGTTGATATGTAAATAATGTGTAGCATTGCCTTCGAGGAATTACCAGTTGCATGCCGCCGAAATCCGCTTGGGAGTTCTCAACTCGAGTTTCTCTTGTTTGAATTTGCATTGAAATTGGTCGCTGGTATTTTTAAAATTTCCATGAAGTTTGCTAATGCGACTAGGTATGTTTTGAAAAATTAATCCTTTATGACAAATTATCGACACCGACTGGATCCCTTCAGGGATGCAAACTATTTTCCTTTTGGATTTATTAATGTTCAGTGTACTACATAATGTACATAAATATATACTTATATATACATATATGTATATATTGCATAACTACATGATTTCATATTTATATAGAATAAGTATTAATACTTAATTTATACGAAAAATATACACATACTAAATATTGTAAAAAACATGTTATGGAAACATAATGCAGCTACTATAATTTTCTAAAACAAAATCGCAAAACTATGCGGAGGGACCCACATCTCAGATCATTGTGAATGAATACAAGTGAGAAGTTTTCTAAATTAAAGATGGCGACAGCTGATATTAAATGTCAGAAATAGCCCATATGAATTGTCAAACGTAGAAATTTGCTCAGTAAATGACATACTTAAGAGTGCTGAGGGTTGCTACATCAGCTGTGCTCAGCTGTGCCGAATTTTGACGTCTATGGGCTAAGATTTTTCAATTGTATTTATTCACAGTGTCTCATATCTTCCTAATGTGCTTTTATTTATTTATAAGCTTTTACTCGCTTCTACGCCCACACGACATTCGGTTTAACGTTATTAATTTGAATATAACAGAAAGGAAATGAATTGTTTCACCAAATGTAACTACTTTTAAATTTCCTTTTTAAGTTTTTATTTTCTAAAAAAAATTATATCTATCTCTTTTTTATAATTGCCTAATAAGGCTGTTTGCTACAACTGTTTTGCCATTGGTAACTGCGCGGCCTGGCATTCGGGGTTTGTAAAACCCAATTTATTGTAAGAAATGCACATCGTAATCAAATGATTACGACATTTAGAAGTCACATTACCACCTTCTAGATTTCAAAAGCTGTTTCTCAATATTATATGCAGGTATTTGTTGATTATCCTTATGTGCTTGCTCAGGCGGTTATATAAATTAAGCTAGTAACTTAGTGTTAAGGAAGACTCAAAACTTATATTCCATGATATGAACAATTCACTTACAGTATAAATTAAATTGTATTTAATTATTCAAGCAATTGGCAACACATCAATTTTTGCGAGACTAATCCTTCCTAAACCTCTTTCGGTTCTCTCCTGTATTATAATGCTTCATTTATGTTATAGTTTAATTTTTTTTAATATTTGGAAAATATGGCAACCCTTTCGAAAGAGCTTACTCAAACATCATTAGCGTTAGAAAAAGGATGGCAATCATATTAAAAAAAATAACATAGTTCACTTAGCTTACAAGTTTAATTGATTAATTAAACAGGTGGCAACACTTTTCGTTTAATTAGATAATTTCATTTAACTAACTTTTTAAGATGTTGGCAACCCTCCGAAAATATTTTCGAAATACAACTTTTTGTAAGTCTTTTTCGATTGAAACCCATAGCGCACTATTTCATTTAACTTGTTATAATTTTACGTTTTTAAGTTTTTAAACAGGTGGCAACCCTCCACAGAAATACTATGGAGTTAAGCTTTCTTAACCCCTTTAGTTTGATACTCATTATAATTTATCTAATTAATTTACCTTTAAACATATGGCAACCTTCTTTCAAAACATTTTCGAAATTAAGCTTTGCGGATACCCATATTGCAATATTTAATTTCAGTGATTATGTTTTTATTAATTAACTTTTAAAAAGATGGCCACTTCCTTTAAAAAAAACTATTCAACAAACTATTTACTTTACATACTTAAGTGTCAAATCTTATCCAAATCTACTTAGTCGCAATGTGATATTTAACGTGCATATTATATTGACTATAACTTTTTAAACAAGTAGTCACTCTTTTACTGAATTTACTCTCAAATATGTTAATCCGCTATTTGCGTACCAAATTTTATATAAGTTCGTCTAGCCGTTTTGGCGTAAAAAGATAACAAACATACATTCGCACACTCCTAAACAAACTTTCACATTTATGATATAATATTAGTGAGACTTTATTTATTTGTGTTAATCTAGAAATACAGCATTTATTACAGACTCTTATATAATGAAACCGCTAAAGCCAAAGGAATTGTGATTTGATTTAATTCTTGCAAAGCTTTTAGTATGGAAGTAAAAGAGACATAAACAGTTGTAATTTGCTACGAGAAGAACCATTCATTACTACGAAACGTGCTGTTTCGACAAGGTTGGACCAGATGGAAAGGGATGTTGGATGAATGGGTTTTTGGAGGCATTGGAAGAGGTGGTTGGTATAGTGAGGGGATTTCTCACATACTACATGACATATACTTAGTATGTTGGCATAAGTTCTAATGGATAAATAGGAGTTCAATTCGCTACGGTATCTGAACGTAACGCGGGTCTCACGAGTCAATTCGAGCTCTTTATCTTCAATGAGTGGAGATTGATTTCCTATCACGGCATTCGTTGGGCGGGAGGTGTTAATATTATATACTCCCGATGAATGTCGGGTACAGAATTTTTTTTGAATATTGCTGAACCTGGTAATTCATCTCCAAGGGATCAGGGGCGGAGCCACTGGTAGCAGAAACTGCTTAGAGAGCATATTATTATGCTCCTTGACTGGAAGGATTTGCGTCTCACTATGGAGGCAGTGAATGGGCAACACCAGGAGGCCTTCTGTGGCGGTCCGAGGTGCGGCGTTCGGGTAGGTTTAAGCTTCGTCCGCTAAGTTCTGCTGGTTCCCGGCGACCACACTGGCGCAGCATAGTTTAAATTTCACCGTACAATTTCATTGTATGTTGACAACAACGTTTATTTGTCTTTTCCCCAGAATAACCTTGTTGCGGTTGCAGTTATGACTGCAGTGAAGAAAAGCCATCTGTCGAAATTGATCCCTATGTTTTTCGGATTATATCCCATCGGAGTTTTTGTGCCATCGACCTCTATGTCTAACTACAGCTTGACATCCTTCGTCTATGTGGCAAAAATGCAGTTATGCGCGTAAAAGACTAAGGAAACTCATTTTCGTGGGGGAGGGAGTTTCGATAGATAAAAATTCAACAATAATGGGGAGAGCACCCTACCCTCCCCTTATTGTATTCTTCTCGGTTTGGATATTTGGTCTCGATTTGAAACTGATTACTGCTGCCCACTCAAATTAGTCGCGTGAAAGAGTAATTATCCTTCTTATTTGGTACTGCAACCGGTTGCAAGTCTGGACAGAGCCAATAAACTCCGGAAATCGCTTATCTTCTTTCCGAAGTCGCACCACTCATTCACACCAAGTTAATAGGTGAGTGCCCTTACTTCGTTTAATTATTATGCGTTTGACTATGTGCATGCCATTATAGAGCTCGTGCAGTTCATTCGTATGTTCTTCGTCTTGGTTCATGCACACCACCAGCTCTAAAGCACCGTCTTTGAACAACTCAACCGGTATAACGTCGGCTTCAGGGGTGGGAGGGGCGTAGATATCATCCCTGAACATTGATCTTGGATCGTCTTCATCAAACGAGCCAATGTTGTAATTAAATAGCATTGAGAAGTGTTCCCTCCTTATCTCGAGCATACTCTAGGGGTCAGTTACCAGATTTCCCCCTTTTGTCTTTACAGAAGCTAGACCCTGTGAAACTATTTGACTGCTGACTTATTCCATGACACAATTTTCAGCTCTTTGCAACTTTTGGTCGCATAGTTTTATAGGCCGCGCATTTCTCCACGACTCCTTGGTGGGCGATTAATTTCTATCCGTTATCGGAGGTGTCGTCACGTTGGCTGAATTTTCCGACATCTGTAGCAAATATGCCTTCTTTTCTCATCTTGACATTAAATTTCAGGCTCTAGTAGAATCTCTTTTGGTCACATCGTCCTTTTCCTTTGTCAGGATGTGCTCACATATCAAGCTTATGTTATTAAACTTAGCTTTGAAGAGCGTAAACCGGGAGACAAGGTGTCGGAGCCTCCGCCCAACCACAAATTCCACACCAAACATATACGCCTTCACATCACCAATGGCTATTGAAAGGGAACCGAAATTGATAAGGGAAGCGACTTTGCAAGAAACATTGGATCTTAAATCAGATCAAAATTAGAACTAAAAAAGTGAAATATAATATCGCCATAATTAAAAATGGTGGAGGTGGGACAGAAAATGCCGAAAAAGGAATCACGTGGCTCTTAAGCGCCCCTTATATCATCTCCTCCGTGTTTTTTGTTTATATGAAGCTACGGAATGTAGTTTCAGTTAGAGTTAGAGAGAGTTCGATGGCTATGAAACTTAAAATTTTGAAAATCACCTCTTACGAAAAATGTTTTCGTTTACAACTTCTTCGCATTTATCAAAAACTCAATTCACATTATTTCTTATACATATAATATTAGATACGCAAGATATGCATGTACCTAGATACTGGCTTTTGAATCATAATCAGCAGATTTTATTTGCATTATCCTACAGTAATGAAAGCAACTGCAGTAATTTTTCGTTGCACTAAAACAAAACCGACACTAAACAACAAATTACTATAACACCTATTTATGATGAATTCACACCGTCCTTCTATTCTATCTCGAGACATCAGCTGTCAGTCAAATGGTATACCATCCGGCCACACGACCAAACACCGCCCACCTGTGCGCCACCTTCGCCCACCGCCACAACGTGCAACTGTGGCCGTCACCCGGCAGTCGACTAATGAGTTTCTGGCTGCATTGTTTGGCAAAATACAGTTGCTGTTGTTGTTGTTGTTGTCGTTGTTGTTGCACATCAAATTACAAAATTAAAAATGGAGAACAGCAGCTCCAACCAAATCCGGCAGCAGCTACATATAAACAAACACACATACATACATACGTACATACACAGACAGGTACATAGAGCCGGGGCAGCAGCAACGAAACAATATTCATAATTTTAATGAAAAGCGCGCGTCTCTACGCTTCCCGAAAACATTGCTCGCCACCCTTTCTCCTGCACAGCAAAACCATCCTCCGCCTGGGCGCCGCGCGTGTGGACATCACGTTGCTCGTTTATGATTGGCTTCAATTGTGAAATGTTGTTGAATCCACCACTGCCGCTCCGCCTATTGCGGCGCACAACACAACACCAACAACGACAACGACAACAACAACACAAATACAAAACATCAAGCTGCAGCCAGCCGCCACCGTTGCAGTTGTTGAAATAATAAATAAATATAATTTTAGCGCAAGCGCTATATCCCCCTCCCGCTCGGCGTACAGAGCCATCCAGTTAAGCGGCACCCATCCAACCGACCCACCGAGCAAAAGGAATCATAGCAGCAACAGCAACAGCAACAGCAATAATACCAGCAGCGGCAACAGCAAGCTACGATACAACAATACAACAAATTGTATCTGCTTTAGCAACACCAACACGGACAAACGTCAACGACAATAACAACAACAACGAGACAAAAAGTGTAAATGAGAAAATTACATCCCTTCATTTGTTTAACTTATGTACAGTCACAAATACATTTACACCTATACAACACACAACAGCACAGTCGAGCACTTTTTCACAAACACACACACACACATCCACATGTGCACCACAAGGATGTACATACATATTTAGGAAGCATACTCGCATAACAATACAGCTCTTGGAGCGAAACACAATAGCAATAATAACAATACATTCTCAATGTGCTATGCAGGGTACAGTCCTGAGGGTGCAACTGTTAGAAGTCCAACCTCTCCTCTTTCCAGCACTACCACAATGTTGTTTATCTCATTGCGCTCATTGTAATTGCTTAAACCTGTAAACTACACCCACACCCACAGTTTCAATTTCAGTTTGTTGCTTATTTTTGTGTTTTGTTTTTATTGTTGTGCTATTAATGTCGTTGTGTTGTTGTTGTTATTGTTGTTGCTGTTGTGGCGCGTGTGTTTCATTGGTTGTTTCAATTTTATGTGCTTCTGAATTTCATTACTCACACAAAGTTCTTCTCCCACTTCGTCGGTGTCTTTGCTGCTATTGCTATTGTTGTTAAATTATATTTATTACTTATGTTTATCAATAAAATTTAAACGTTTGTATGTAACGTAGATAAATGTATGCATGCACTGTTTTTTATGTATATTAAAAATATGACTAGGTTTTATCTGCGGCTTCGCTCACACGACGACGAGGGAAATAAATAATTTAACCAAAGTTAATAACTATTAATTCATTTTAATTATTAGTACAGTAGAATTTCAGTTACGTTACAAATTAAATGGAATCAGTGTTCGTTAATAGGTGGCAACCCTCTTCAAAAATGTTTTCGGATAAAGGCTTTCGGTGCAGCAAACTTAGAAATTTTACTAAATTTATATTTTTGACTAGGTGGCAACACTCTTTAAACACATTTTCCTTATTAAGTTGTCTTAAGCCTTTTTTATTTCAATTCCATGTCGTCATATTTCCTTCAAATTAATAATTTATTCTGGTTTTCTACTTCTTCTCCTAACGTATTTACCAAATAAAACTTTTCTAAATCTCCTTCGTTCGTGACACATATTTCAGTATTTGCCTTAACTTATTATAATTTTATTACATTTTTTAACAGGTGGCAACCTTTTTCAAAATATTTTACGACATTTCAGCTTGATACTCATTTTATAAATTAATTTTTAATTTGTTTTATCTTAATGTTGTGTCTTGATCAGGTGGCAACATTCTTTGAAAATATTTTGGAAATGAAGCTTTATTATATTGTTGTAATATTTTTCTTCACATATTGTATTAACTGCATTTAATCTTTTAACCATGTGGCAACAACCTTCAAAAAAATAGATACTGTGGTAACCCATACAATGAACTATAAATATACATACATACATATAGTACATATGGTGGGGTGTATGTAAGTTTATGCCAAATCTTTTGCAAATCTGTTCAGTGTTCATATGGCAATATATGATTTAACATATTCATTAAATTGTTTTCAACTTTTTACCAGATGGCAATTCTCTTAATTTGCAACCTATATGTTAATCCGGATTATGCGCTGTATATGACCCAAATTACGTATAACTCTGATAAGTCGTGTGGGCGTGAACAGGTAATAAACATACTCACATACTCCCTCATACAAAAACTTTCACATCTATAATACTCATATTAGTAGGGAATATACTATATTAAAAAAAAAGAAGAGGCATAATAACTTAACCTACTCACAACCACCTGAGTCATGTACTTCATTTCGCACTTTCAGACACAATTCGTAATGTATAAAATGCTCCGCAGCATCTGCACGAAGCACAACATAAACACGACAATTTTTTTTTTAAATCCATTCATTATTATTACTATTGTTGGAGAATGATCATTGAAACCTTGAGATCTATTGTACCCTCTTTCATGGGTTAAAGAAACTCTTCCGAGATAAATTTTGGTATCGAGCCTAAAGCTCAGGAATTCATACTACCATCCGTATGCAAATGTTTACTGCGGTTATGCTTCAGTGCAGGTCATTGCTCCACTAGGTTAGGTTAAGTTAGGTTATGGTGGTTGCCTTCAGAGACACACTTGGGATCAAGATCCATTGTGATGCCGCATTGAAGTCACCAATAACCAATTTCCCCTAAAACAACTTTGCATCCAAGATCCACATATCTAAGGTCCTCCAAGCTATCGAATAAATGTCTATCTTAAGTTGCGAAACTTTGTCTGAATAGGCATGCGGCACAGCAGGGCAAATCGTTTCCTCTCCTTCCTTTTATTGACATTTTCCGTGTTTACCTATCAAACAGTGACCTGTTATGACAGGTACAATCATGTTGACATTATGCTATAATAACCCGGCGTATTTAGCACTAAGTACCAGCCAATTGCCCGCCATCTGTGATTCGCTTATATGCTCAGTATAGTGCCGAGTCGCGTGAGCCGTACAGCTCCCCTCTATGTTGTTAAGCCCTGGAATCCATACTAATTTCGTTTCCAATGACTCCATCTCCATCTACTTAAACGCTACAGTCTCCGGTAGACGGAAGCTAATTCAGATTCCTAGGTGTTCGGAAAACATGCCTTCACCAATCCTACCCTCGAGCTTTGAACCATCTGTGTATACATGGATGGGCTTGCACTTTCTTACGATTTCCACTCTTTTCTCGAAGCTAACAGGGTCGTAAGCACTGTAGTGAGATTAGAGATCAGCAGTGCATAGTCCACCAGCCTAGGAATTTGTGTTTGACCACTTGTTTAGAGTGCTCAGTCGGATTGCTGCACCGTTTTAGACCTGTCAGTAGGGTTTGCAGTGGATGATGTTGTTTTCATCGCACATGTTATGAATATGGAAGCAAGCCTTTGGACTTTATCACATTGAAGTTTACTCCTTCCTCAGTTCAATCAGATTATTATTTTGTGTTTTTGGATGGGGTATACCTTTACACAATTGGCCTGCTGCAGGAATATAGTGCTACCATTGCTTCGCGCATTCTATCTGCAATATTCCGTCAACAGTTTAGTTTCCTATCCAATATGGGGTCACTGCTCCAGTATGTGCCTTTCAGTTTCGTTTCTTACTCTACAGAATCTGCAAAATTCATCCGAGTAAATTCCCACTTTAGTTAGGTAATAATTATACCTAAATGGTTTTGTAAGAGCTCCGGTATTAATTCTACTATTGTTCTTTGATAAAGCGCACGGACGCTTTAGATAAAAGGATCCCACGAAGGCCTTGAAGTGATCTACAGCTTGTACGTTATCTCAGTATGATTTCCTTTTCTATTCCACAGAAGAGTTCCTAAAGACGAAACCTCCACAACGTATGCAGCAATTTTGGAAATTTCTTCATTCAAACTGAAGGACTGACAAAGATACAGATACAAATTTCTAAAAATTATCCCAAGGCATTCTGTTTCACCCCGTATATCACACCCGGGTATCTAATTAAAAAAAATTCAATGCGCATATACGACTGTTCTACAGTTTTATTACACAATCGAAGATTTTGTCATTTTCATATTCCACACCCCTTGTACACCTACTCCTGCCCCACAATTGATGTGTTGACAGAAAATTATAAATAAATTGCATTAGTATTTGTGCAGGATATCCTCGTATAGTTTTAGCCATGTGCAACAACCTGTGAGAGCACTAAACAAGCACCTGCGCCGATGCTAGTGCTCCTTCGATTCGAGAGAGCGATAGAGACTGAACGTAAACTGAATGCGTAAGCAACGGCTTTGAAATTCGTTTAGAATGAAATGTGAAATCTCTACTCAATTGCATAAGCAATAGACTACCACCATTCGAAGGCATAGCAGGCGCTACTAATTATCTCTGCCTATTGCATTTACTGGCATCCCAATCAACTTGCGCCCACCACGTGTAATCAACCAAACAACCATCCACCCGCCACACATCCGTACCACTGAGCAATAGTGAATGCGTTTTGCGCTTACAAATAAGCGCTCATAAAGGACACATTAGTGTGGCAAACGGAGCAATAATAAAAGGCATACAATGGCTAAGGATGCGCACAGTCATCTCGCGAACGTTCTGGTTGCAACATCAACGCGCAACAATTGAAAGATTCATTTATATCGGCAACCATTCGCTAGTACAAAACAGCACTAATTGAGCGCCCTCTTTTTTGGATAATCAATTTTGAACTTTGGTAAAAATGGCGGGTCCATTTTTGTCACCTCTCCCAGGAGACCTTCTAACCGAATATATGTTCGGTCGGCGGCGTCAGCGTCGTAATCGTACAACGTTTACGCCACAACAATTGCAGGAATTGGAATCACTTTTCCAGAAAACTCACTATCCAGATGTGTTCATACGCGAGGAAGTGGCGTTACGGATCAGTCTGAGTGAAGCGCGTGTGCAGGTGAAGAAGCCATATTTGATGGTTTATGATTAAAATAAACAATATTCTTAGAAAAAAATCTACTAATCGCAGATATTAGAAAATAGTTTTAAAGTGAAATGTGATTAGTGTAGCTCTTCGCGATTGAGAGAGAATACGAATAATCGCTATCGAAACGTTTGAAAAAAAGAGCAATACATAACGTGCGGAAAAATTTTGTGTTATAAAACTATGAAATCATATAACAAGAATTCTGTGCCGATAACGGTATTCGACAACCCCCAACCTGACCGCATTTCAATAGTGTTTTCTGAAAGTACACCTATCCAAGAATAAACTCTCAGCTGGATTTGTAAAAGTTAGCTCGAACTTTTTTTCTTGGCCTCTAAAGTTTTCATGTCCCGGCCTAAGTTGTTTTCAGAAAGCTGGCAATAATTGTTAAAATATATGTCTAAACAAAATAAAATGGTAAGACATATATAGTAACATTTCACGGGAAATATTTTAACCCATGGATTCCATCTAAAAGGGTCGTTTTGACCTTTTCTTCAAGAAACCCCTAAAAAACAAATTTTGGAAATCGTTAGAGGATTAAAATTTTGAAGAAAATTATTCCTTAAAAAATTGCACTAGTAGCCTGCACAAACGTTAGCCGAGCTGAGCTGCATTTTGTATATCTAATTTTATATACAACTATATTTTATTTTATATATAATATTTTTACAACTATATTTTATTTTATTTTATTTTATGTCGAATTCGGCTTTAATAGCACATAGATTTTATATGACAAGATCATAGTAAAATTTTCCGTAGAGAAATTTTCTAGTTCATTTTAATCCATCAAGGACTTTCAAAATTCGTGTCCTGAAGGGTCCCTTGAGGAAAGGGTCAAACCGAACGACAGATTAGGAGAGAGCGATTATGGGTTAAAATATTCTACGAAAATACTGCACGTGAAACTCTACTCAGACATATATTTTAACTATTTTTGAAAACTTTTTGAAAACAACTTAGGCCGTTACAAGCAACCTTTAAAAAAATGCGAGCTAATTTTCTTTGTTTCATTATTGGATGGGATAGGTATATGTTCAGAAAATATTATCAAATTCAGGACCGTTCTGAGTTCTCATAAAATAGGAACTAAAGTCGGGTTAGAATATAAAAGTCTTAAATAAGTTAAAATATGATTTCGTAACACTTTTTTACGCTGATAACTAGATTTTTAATTTATGCAAATTTTCGTATGCGCCTTTCCCTTTGAAGACAACCGATCCATTTGGGTCATGATTTTCTTTTTCCATGTAACTCGAATACCTTGTTTTTTGGGCAAAATGTTTCACCTAACAGCCGCTGGGCCCAAAATACATTTCGAAGTGTCTTCTTTCTGATATGAAAAACTAAAAAAACAGAAATGATAATTTGAAAACCAGAATCTTTTTTTTTAATTTTTCCGAAAATAATGTTTGAACATGAGTTGGCAATTTTTTCCTTTCATTTTAATGTTCAACTAATTACGAACATTTTTAAAATTTAATTATTAAAACCGATCAGTTTTTAGAGAAGTTATGTGCATTAAAAAAAAAAATTAAAAACGGACAAATACGATTTTCACAGCAATTTTAAAATCGCAGAAAAATATCCAAAAAAGTTTGTTTCGCCCAATAGAAAAGTATGTGTCAGATAATTTTGACCAAGCAACAATGTATTCGAGTTTTATGGAAAAAGAAAACCATGACCCGAAATGGGAACTCTCAATAGATTAGACAAGGTATTGGATATAATTCTTCATTTCAGATGACTTTTATTTGATTTTTGAATTTTGAAAAAAAAAATTTCAAAAATGTAATGATTGATATATATGTATGTATTGGGACGATTTTCCATAGTCCCTTGTCAAGTTTTCTTTGAAGACAAACTGGTTTCGGTGTTGACCAATCTTCAGTGTTCTAATTGAACTTAGCAAAGTAAGGCCATTTTAATTGTATTGATTCAAAAAGCTAATATTGTGTAAATATTGTTTGCTAAGTATCATAAAAGAAATCTCTTGGAGTAGAGCTATTAAAGGTACCGAAGTCTTGTGTTCAGTATAATTTTCGGTACATGCCAAAACTAAAACTTAGAATATGATAGGGGTCTAAGCACTATTGGCTTAAAAAATCATTAAAAAAAATTTCACTATGATTTAATTTGTGTTTCAAATTTTGCAAATATATTTGAAAATTCACTTTAGTGGATCCTTAAGTCCAAAAATAAAGAAAACAAACAATTCCACTCTGAACTAACGCCAGCTAAAAGCAATAGAAATAATTTTTGACGCGCAACGTTTTTTCTGGATATCGGCTTACTAAGTCTATAATTTATTTAAACAAAATAAAAACCTCCAAACCAAACTTGACAAGGGATGACGGAAAAATATTCAACTATATATCAACTTTTCAACCTGTTGAAAAAACCGAAGATAAAAAGAAACATAACCTTTTAGTTTATGTCGCAAAAAGTTACTTTCAAAATTTAAGAGGTATAAAAAATCGAAAAAGGCCGGAAAAGCATATTTTTTGTAGATTTGAGGCACTGACTGAGGAAAATGCATCCAAATAAAATTAAATTTAAATTTCGAATGCACCAAAACGCCGAAAAAACTCCTATGCCACCAGATCTGTTTTTATGCTGAGATTTACTAGTTCCATATAACTACACAGCGTATGCAATTCATGATGCCACCTTCTTCGGCGCCCTGCTCAAGCAGTGTCATGCATTTGCATAGAAAAATTGTTTTAAATATTCCCTGTGTACTGGATCGAATATGGTCTACGTTTTGGCGCCATTTAAAAATACGACTTGAAAAGACCTATAAAATCTGATATTTCTTCTGAAAGGGAAAGGAACCTAATTTTTATTTGTCTACCGAACATATAGTATAAGCAGCTATTCATTCTTAGCCTGAATTTCAGACTGATGCACTCAAAACAAAAGTTGTCTGGAATGAGGAAAAACGACTATCAAAAGAGTGATAAACTTTTATGGAAAACTTATTTATTTTATGCACTTTCAATGCACAACGATTTTGACTATGGCCAGGGTTGGCAGGGTTTTTTCCACAATGGATTTTATTACACACATATATAATTATTAAATATTATTAAATAAACAACGCCACCATTCTCCACGTCTAAACAGCAAATTATGCTTGACACTTTGTTCCAGTATGAGTAGAAATGTTGAAACTGAACAGAGCAGTCTTCGAGCGGCCACCAAAATCAATCCAATTCAATTAAAATATTGTACTAAAATATTCCTCATGTGAATTTTCTGCGTTTTAGCTCGGATAGGGACTATAGTCGTTGTTTTTATTTATCCATCATTTATCTGATACTAAAAAACCCCTGGAAAGCTTTTCTATATGGGTTTAGTTCTTCCAGCCAAACTGGGAATCTTTGCGGTTTCAAAATTATAATCGGCAGATTTTAATGCGGATCAGTGTAAGCGGATCCAATAGACTTGTATTTAAGATTCTTCAAGCGAGTTTTTTTTTACTTTTGCAGAGATAATTTTGTAGGACATTTTGACCCATTCGGTTCTCACTCAAAATCTACGTTTTGACCTTTTTTTTGTAAGCCTGAATAAAATGAACTTGAGTGATCGCTAGAGGATTGAAAAATTGTAGAAAATACAATATAAATAGTCTCATATAAAAGTTTGATAACAACTCTGCTAACTTGCAATGTTAATGCTAGTGGCAGTCTTACCGCAAAATGACAAGAGATATTTCCCAAAGTTTGTTTTTTACGTTATAAGGTAAGGATATTGATAAAGAGAAAAAAATAATGGTGGCAAGGTTACAAACGAAATAAATCTTATCGTACAACCTAAAAATAAATGTTGGACAATAACCGTCATCAAGCACCGTAAAAAATAAACGTTGAAAAATAACTTTTATTGGCAAGGGGTAAACATTTCTCATCCAAAACTTGTTCGATAAATTTCGGGATTCGGTTATAAAGAAAAAATTTTTTTAGCATATGTTAACATTTTCCAGCGTTATTTTGCAAAATTACCAACAATTTCCATGCCAAATTTTTTCATTCATTTTTTACAAAAATATAGTTCATTCAATAACATAAGCCATAAAAATCAAAATTAAAAAAAGCTTTTATTTTAGAAAAAATTGAACGGGCTGCAAATTTTGAGAAAAAAAATTAATCTTAAAGTCGATTTTTTCAAGGGTTTTAAATTTTCGTAAAACTTTGACGAACTTTAAAATTTTTATTTTTATGCTTTATATTATTGAATGGGTAATATATTCAATAAAAAATGTATTTAAAAAATGAGCATGGAAATTGTTGTCAATATTACAAAAAATAACACTGTGCCATTTTCGCCGTGAGTCATTTCGTGGTTAAAAAGGAAAATTATAAATTGCAAAAAAAAAATTTATTGGTGATTTAAAAAAATTATTACGAATATTTGTTCAAATTTTATTCGTTAACTTAAAATATTTTTTTGCTTCTAATTGTTATGGAAAGATTTTCATAATATTAACGAAATTTGTATCGTATTTTTAATTTCCAATCTTAAATTACTATTATTCTGGTTATCTGATTATAGCATGAAAAATTCAACAAGAGGGAAATATTCAACTGCCAAATGAAATATACCAACCGATTTCTTTTTTCACCGAAAATCAAATTTGGCCATAGAGTTTTATTTGTAACTTGTATGCAAAATTAAAAAATAATGAAAGTTATTTCTGATTTTTATTTTATATATTGTACACAAAATAACAATTAAGAATTTTTGATTTTTATGAAAATAATCTAGCATTATAGTTATTTTTGATTTGTATATTTTATGTAAAAAATAAAATTCAGTGGCTGATTTATCTTGACGACTTTTATAAGACTATTTTTTATTTTCAATAACTATTTTCATAAGGCATACAGTATAAAAAAAATAATTGTGATATAAAGAGTAATTGAATAAAAGTCCAAAAATAATTTTGAAATATGAATTTTTATAATTACGGTCCCTGATTATAGCACTATAAACGCGAAATAAAAGTCTTCTTCTTTAATACAAAAATGCATATAGTATAAATATTTATGCACCTTGAATTCTTTGCATTCGAGTAGAAATATGTATGTATACACTAAATGTTAGGTAAGCCTTTTAGATCTTCATATCATACTTTAGATCTTCATATTTCTCATTCCCAAAGAGCACTCATTTCTAGTGCCCGAAAATAGCACAATACATACATTTGTCCATTTATTGAAACTTTCAAAATCGGCCCTATCGCCAACTTCACGGTAACCAATCATTACCTTAAATTTACAAGCAAAAAAAAAAAAGAAATGGGAAAAATTGTTTTTGTTTCGCTTGCTCATAATTTTGAGATAGGGCTGAATGCCTTTAAGAATTACAAATAAATTGCTCTTATAATAAAATCCTAACTTTACCGCATAGGTCTGGTTCCAGAATCGCAGAGCAAAATGGCGGAAACAGGCACGATTACAGTTATTGCAAGATGCCTGGCGAATGCGTTGCTTGAGCCTGGGAACGCCTACTGTTATAGCGGCAGGTACCACGAATTTGTTAAACTCGAAAGCATTCGTTTTTAAATTCACTTTTCTTTTTTCAATTCTTCACATCCAGGCGATCGAGTGCCTAGAATACCCGGTGGAATTGTTTTGAATGGCGCCTCGCCTACTGAATTAACTGCAGAAAATCTCACCAGTGGAGCGCAACCGAAAGAGGGTCAATTATCCTCACCCGAACCAATGCTAATGTCAAACGGACAGTCCATGCCTAGCGATTTTACAATGATGCATCCGGCATTTCAACAACATCAACAGCAGCAACAACAACAACAACAATCGCAAAAATTAAATGACGAATCAATGGACAAATCTAAAAATGACGCCATAAACGGCAAACACACAAATGGATGTGAGAAAACATATACTGAGCTAAATAATATTAAATTATATAAGGAACATCACGCACATGGATTGGGTAGCGCTTTGCAATCGCATATGGGTATGAATGGTTTGACGACGGATCCGAGTGCAATGGCCAATGCTTTGGCTCATGGTTCGGATGATGGAACCGATGATTCGGATTCTGAGGAAATCGATTTGACATCTGGTTCATGCATAGATTTTTCAAGTAATAAACAGCATTTGCAGCAACAACAAACACAGCAATCACAGCAACAAGCGATAGGTACAACAACAGCAACCAATGGAGTGCATTAGTATATAATTTTTGATTATAAATCACAATATAATATATAGTAGGAAGTACTGTTGAATACACAGTTGCAGCAAGTAGGCTTTGGTATGTATTGTACATAAATAAATAATAAAAAAAAAATGTAATAATACAAGTGCTTTCTTATTTACTCTTGAAAAATAAATATGTATAAAATTAATTATATAAACCAAAGAGTTATTATTTTTCTTTTAAAATTATGTATTTTGGAACGAATTTTCGTCATATCTGATCAAATATGGTTTCAACACGAACCGGGTTCTTCGTAATTTCACTTTGAATTTTTTTGACATTAACTGTGCTAATTGACTTTTATTGACTTTTCGTAAATTACACTAAAGCTGCACTGCCGACTCAGCAAATTATTGCCTTTGCACATTTTAATATGTTTGTTTAATAAATTTTTACTTACAAGAAAAATATATTAACTTAAATCTATTAAAAGAGTTGTTAAAAACGCTTATTGTTTTCTCAATTATTCCCTAAAATAAAAACCTGGCCTCGAGCTCAATAAATTGCACTGGTCACCAAATATACAATGCCAAAATAATTAATAATTTTTATAAAAATATAGTTCATTTCAATATCATAAAGCATGAAAATCCAAATTTTTATCTTTGGCCCCGTTTTAATGTAACCTAGCTGCAAAAGAACTAACTCTAACTCGGATAAAAATTTCTTTAGTTGCAAAAGCAACCCTGTTAGCCTCTTTCATGCAAGTTCCGATTAGTTTAAATCTATTTAGGAACGTAAAATAGCTGTGCCGGAAATTTTAAGGCTTATGTAGTTATATTTTTACAAATTCTATGCAAATAAAATCGAATTAGGTCTTAAATCTAAATTTCCCTTTGTATTTTCTTAGGGCCAATTCATAATAGCGCAGTCTTTTCACTTCCCAACACTACATCTCAGGTCGAATATCATTTAACCGAGTTGGCTCAACTCGCATATTTAGTTAGTGTTGTTGCTTTACATGCAATTCGTTGTCCTACCTAGTGTTCCTTTGCAACTGGGTTACAAAGAAGCGGGCTCTTTGTAAAAAATTTACGATAATTCAACAAACTGGGAACAAATTTCTTTCAGAATTTTTAAAAACTTTTTGCGAATGCAGTTTTGTAGACCATGCAATTTTAGTATAGAGTATAATAGAGTTTATGTTTCAAGTTTCTAAAAATTTCCATTGAATTTTGATAATTTTCCTTACGGACGGCGTTGCACATTTTCTTCCATACAACCTGTGCTCGAAATGGTATTTTATATTGAAGAAAGTGCGCGAGACCCTCAGCAAAAACCGTTATCATTCAAGGAACTTGAAACTTGCATTTTATTGTACTGAAATTGAATGGTCAATAACAAACCATATATTCGAAAATTTTCTAAAAATTCGGAGAAGAAATTTGTTGAATGAAACTCTTTTCAAGTTCAATAAATCGTAGTAAAATTTTTACAAAGAAAACATTTTGATTCGTATGCTTTATGATACTGAAATCAGTTATTTTTTAATAAAAAATTAACGAACAAAAAAAATTAGTACGAGAAATATTTTCGATATTGTAAAAAAATAACATAATCTACGTTCTTTTGGTTAAAATATGTCACGGAAAAATGGTCAGAATAAACAAATTCCAACAATTTTGATAACGCTCCTGCAGTTACCTATGACGCGGTAATCAATCCACTTTTTTCAAACCACCGGCAGTCGAAAAAAAGGTATAACAGTTTTTTGTAATTGCTTCTAGAATTTTTGAAGTTCCTAAATATGCAGCTTATGATACAAAGCATCAAAATATTTGATATTTTACGAAATCTTTTAGCAAATTCTCTTAAAATAGGTACGCAAAAGTTAATATTGGAAAATGGGTGTCGAACAATAGGTTAAAAGCAAAATGATTTCAACATTTAATAAATAATAATCGTTTAAATTTTCGAAATGTTTATTTGATATAGAAACATGTGCCAGGTATTTAAAAATCGGGTTCATCCAAACTTTGACTCTCTCCTACTTATTTTAAAATAATTGTTTTAATTAATTTCTTTTTCTTTGGCAAATAAATATGGTAGCTTCAAAAATGGCAGAAAATGCCAAAAGCACAGTATATGTATGTCAAGTGAGAGTAATGGCGGCTAAGAAGAAGTAATAAAGGTAGTTTTATTTATTGTATTGTGTTTGTTATAAAGATATTCTGTCGAAAAAAAGCAATCAAAAAAATCGAGAACACAAATTCTTTAAATGTAGACATTTTTTGCAGCAGAGTATGCTGGACTATGGGTTTGTTTAGCAAAAATTATCCATACGTTGCCCCCTTTCAGAAAAATACCATGGTTACTCAGTTGCAAAATTGATGTTGTACAGTGTTATTTATAAAAGATTTTAAGGTTTTTAATTAGTATTAGCGGCTTAAATTGTATATGAAGAACATTTTCTTTTAATATTATTTTGAAGATCTCTTAAATAAATAATACACAAGTTACATGATTATTAATTGAGAGTAGGCCTTTAATTTAATTAAAAATATATATTTTGAAAGTATCTTCAAGTAACCTGCTATGTAATTCAAGTATTTCCGATTTATGTGAAGTAATTTCGAAGTACTTCGAGATATCCAAGTATTTCCAGATACCTTGTTTTGTTATAATTTATAAAATATTCAGTAATATTTTTATAACAAAGAATGTAATATCGAAAGGATATTATTTATGTTGGTATTGTTTAATAAATCTTAAAATAATTTTAATTAATAATCTTTCAAAGAAAAACGCTCCAGTGCCTAGTCCCTGCCAGCCCCTTACTAGGGAAAAAACTGCTTAAAACGTGGATTTTGTTAAATTCAAAGGTGGAGAAAAATCTGGTGAATTTCGTTGCGCTGTGCAGAAAATAACCACTTTCCCGTATGTAAAATCTAAGTTCGAAACAAATTTGTGAGTGTGGGTGGGATGTATAAAAAGTTGTGAATGTGTTTGTAATTATTTTTAGAATTTCAGGAGAAACTGGTCAGGCGTGAAAGCCTCGGTTCTCAGCAAATCGTTGATCTTCTCATGGGCATCATTTAAAATGAATTTTTAATCTATTATTCAAAGATAACATAAATATAACTACTATACAAATGAACATTATGAGTCGGAAAAAAAGAATTTTTAAAAAGTAGTACAGTGCGTTGCTTCGTATGACATGATGACGCCAAGTTCTTCGGACCACGTTATCAACAATATGTTTAATTCCCATCACAAAATGATTTAGCCCATTCAATATCGCACAAAAAATTAACACAAATAACCCCTTATGAAATGAAGGAAACGAAAATACTCCAACGTAGAATAACAGCGAAGGGAAACATTTTGTCAAATATTTCTTAATGTTTATCATATCTTTGCAGAAGCGCTTTGTATTCTCAAGATCATCTTGGACAAACCTCCTGAAAATCGAATAGTACAAATAGAAAGAAGTGTACTAAACAAGGAGTCCATCGTGGGTTACATGCAGATTACATTTTTTAATAAATTAAATAAATAAAATAAATTTGAGTATATTTAATACTCCATCAAAATTTTAATCAGAGATCTATGGTAGAACATTCAGAATCGTACGGTATAACTTCCGAAAATATTGGTAAAATTTCGAAAATTTTGTGTACGGCTGAAATGAAGGCCTACACAGAATCTTCGTTAAGACGATCAGAAACATTCGGCAGTCATAATAGTTGTTTTCGATAGTCATTCCAAGTGTTTAAGGCATGATTTTGCCAGTAGTATTACTCTGATTGAGCAGAGCATAATGTATGTACATACATATATACATTGCAACTAGGCTGAATCGTAAAACCATGCTTACATTTCAACGTAAATTACATATTTACATCCAAATTACTTCGCACAAACTAAGTGCGTTCATACTTGTCATTCCTACTTTATCTTACCAGTTCTGTGTTCTCAGGGTTGCTTAGTTCTTTGAGAAGATAATCTACACGAAAATTTCCTTTGGTAGACCCTTATCAAAGTCGGAAAACTGATCCACAAATTATATCAACATTAAATTTTTAAATGGAAAATTTCAATATATAGAAAATCATTGTATACCACGCACCTAATGTGAAATAATTTACTTACACCAGTAAATTACTACGAATGCTGAAATAAATGGAGCCGTGGGGGTTTTATTTCCGATAAAAAAAAGGTAATCTCTGATTCAGTAGTGCGTTTCTATTTATAAGAAATCGACCATATTATGAGAAAACAGACAATCTCGATTCAGTATCGACCATATTGTGAGAATAAAAATTGACCATATTAAGTTTCATTTGTTTACAGTAAAGAACGTAGATTATGCTCTATAGCTATCCTTAAAACCGAAAAAAAATTGTTTCCAACATTCAAATCTGCGAAATTGAATTGCAATCCGATGCCGAGAATATCAGATTGTTCGACAGGGCTGATTCCTACTTAATCGAAAATCGGTAAAATCGTTCGCAGCTATCGATAAGAAGTTCACTTCAGCAAACCAATAAGAAACCAATAAAATGCAACTCTGTGTTTTCTTTTATTAATTTGTTTTTAGTAAACTCATCTAAAACTGTGCAATGAGTTCAAAGTGATATGTAATTTTCTATTATAATTAAACAATAACAAAGAAATGATGGTATTGAATAGCTTTATAATATTAACCATATTCTATGGCGCTTTAGGTGCATCTGGTGCACTTCCAGTCGTGCTATGGCATGGAATGGGTAACAACAGCATCTACAAAAATTCATTAATTCAATTGACTTCAATTATTTCATAATTTCCTGCTTCAAGGTGACACTTGCTGTTTTCCCTTCAGCATGGGTTCCATAAAGAAACTAATTGAAACTGAAATAGATGGTACATATGTCCGTTCGTTGAAAATCGGTGGTAATATTGCGTTGGACTATGAAAGTGGTTTCTTTACTCACCCCGACGATCAAGTGCGTTACGTTTGTGATCAATTAGCCAAAGACACACAACTTTCAGGAGGCTACAATGCTATTGGCTTCTCACAGGGTGGACAATTTTTGTGAGTAGAAAATGAATTATCGATATACTTTCTTAATTGCATATTTTTAACACCGTAGGCGAGCGGTGGCACAACGTTGTTCTACTCCACCTATGAAGGCGCTGATTTCTATAGGAGGACAACATCAAGGTGTTTTTGGGCTGCCAAAATGTCCCTCGCTGTCTAGCGGCGCTTGTGAACACCTACGGAAGCTACTGTACCGCGCTGCATATAAAGAGTACGCCGTGTATAATTTATATTTGCTTTGAAATTTCGAAATTTGTTTTTCTATCTAGATGGATGCAGCGCGAATTAGTACAGGCTACGTACTGGCATGACCCGTTGCAGGAAGAGGAGTACCGGCAAAAGAGTTCGTTCCTTTCAAATATCAACAACGAAGTCTTTATTAACCAAACTTACATCAACAACTTGAATAAACTTGAAAAGTACGCCTTGACTGGAAATAAAAAGCGTATTGATCATAAACACACTTACTAAAATTAACTACCATTATTTCAGATTTGTGATGGTTATGTTCTTGAATGACACCATAGTACAACCCAAAGAATCACAATGGTTTGGCTTTTATGCACCTGGACAAGATACGGGTATACGACCACTGGAGGAAAGCGGAGTTTACCAAGATGTAAATTGATGTATTTTTATGTTTATTATCGATTTAATCATTTATTTTCATGCAGCTTGGACTCAAGCAAATGGATGAGGACGGCAAGCTCTTATATTTATCTGTGGAAGGAGATCATTTACAAATGACCAGCAAATGGTTTAACGAAAATATAATACCAGTACTTGCAGAAAACTAAATGAGAATAGAATATTATAAAAGATCTCTACATAACTACATACTCAGTGGATCAGATTCCTCCAAAAAGATGTGTGATAATTGCAAACCGAATTGATATGCTTGTTTTTAATGTAACTAGTATGTACGCATGTATACGTAATTGAAAATAAAACAAAATTGTGTATTTTAATTTTTGCGTTTTTTGTAAAGTATGATATCAATAAATATGTAATTTAGAGTTAAAATAAACTTTACAGCGTCCTACTTTGTGTCTTCATTCGAAAACAAAACCGTGAGTAGCAGAGTTTCCTTTTTTAAAAGAACCCAGCAGAACCTAAAGCGAGAACTCCCCAAGCGAGTAAAGTGGGAGTATTCCCTTTTACATAATTAGGGAGTAATTGGGGAGATTTTTTAATTTTTGTACTCCCTCATTGTATCAATAGGAGAGTGATAATATTGTAAAACTCCTTTTTTGCTCCCCTGCTATCAATAGGTGAGTATTAAACTTCTTAATGCTACTTTTTTGCTCCTTGGGTATGAATAGGAGAGTAATATAATTTCTTATTACTCCCTTCTTCCTCCTTCGGTATCAATAGGAGAGTAATATAATTTCTTATTACTTCCTTCTTCCTCTTTCGGTATCAATAGGAGAGTAATAGTATCAAAAATTCTTTGGAACTAACGGGATTTCTTTTACTTGGCACGCTTCACTTTTTGTCTGTTGCATTGAATAAAGTGACAAATATTTTTAATTATTTATATTTATTTCATTGTAGTTAACATAACTAAAAGAAAAATTTGGCAAGCGTCCAATTGGTAAAGCATTGAAAGAGATGTTCACCGAAGAATTCTTGCTCAAAGTCAATTGGGACGGGGCTAAAGGCCGGATTTGTATTAATAAATTCGCGCTTTTCAATAAATTTCTTTTTGGTATGTTCTATTTATTTAAGTTCTTTCTTCACATTTTAATAATAATATATTTTTAATGTAGATGCATTGAAGGATGAATATGCCACATACGAAGAATACGTTAAGGCAATGAAAAAAGCCTTTTTCGAAAACAAGGCAGCGTCCTATCGAAAAACATATAAACAAAAAACAAAAAGTCAACAACAAAAATAAACTAAATAAAATAAGAAATGTAAATATTAATTAATAAAACTGTTCAAACTAAATAAAATAAGAAATTAATTAATGAAACTGTTTAAACCGAAGAAATGTGTAGTTTTAATTGTTACTCCCCTATTGCTCTTTTGGGAGGAATAAGGGATCACTCCCCTATTGCTCTATGGGAAAGAATAAGGGATCACTCCCCTATTGCTCTATGAGAAGGAATAAGGGATTACTCCCCTATTGCTCTTTTGGGAGGAATAAGGGATTACTCGCCTTCCTAGGACAGGCAATGTTAAAAGTTATCAATAGAAATTGCATGCATTTACACATGAGTATAGGGAGTGATAAGGAGTAATACATTACTACCCCAGGGATTACTCCAGGAGATCTCCAGGATTACTCACAGGTTCTGCTGGGAAAGCAATTTATTTATACATATATGTATATACATACATGTATATGTATATGTATTCTATATTTGAGGCGGTAGCCATAGCCAAGTGTGTAGCGTATCTGGTCGGGGCAAGCAACATAAAAAATTATAAAAAAAAGTTGTTACTAATAGCGGTCGCCCCTCGACAAGCAATGGCAAACCTCCGAGTGTATTTCTGCCATGGAAATAACTTCTCACAAATATCATTTGCCGTTCGGAGTCGGCGTAAAACAGTGGATGCCTCAATTTGTATTACAACATCAAAACGCACACCACAAATTGCAGGAGAAGTTCAGCCTAACATCAAACTTTGGTGTAGGTGCCAAATTATTATTATATTATTTACTCATAAGTCATTCAAGTATACTGAGAAAATCACCAAGATTCATGCTCTTTAAGGAGTGCAGATGAGAGCTTTTATTTTAAAACTATTTTATTGTTTTTATTTTTATAAGAGTATGAGTAAAATATATATATATTACTTAAAAATTGCATATTTTTAGGCTAAAAATGCGATAATAAAATAATGTTAAATTTTGTTATAATCATGGAAAATATGCTGATATGTAAGTAACTCACAAAATTACAAGATTTTAGCTCTCTGAATGAGGAAGTTTTAAAACAAAGGTCTAATCTCTAACCAATCAGTTGTGGGGAGCTATAAGTTACCAGTTATTTTTTATTTTTTTTATTTGTGGTAAGTGAAAGAGTGCCAAATTTTATGTTCTTAGAAACTTTGCGACACCTCATACCAGAACATTCAACTATTTGTATGTATGTGGTCCGATGTTATCAGTTCCGACAATACATTTAAAAAAAATACACTTGCTTACTAAATTTCACTCAGATATATATATCTAAAATTCCGAGTTTGCTTTGAAACAAGTAGACAAACCTACTGAACTCGGCGGCTTGTGCATGGGTCTATCTCTTCAAAACGTCGGTCCAAAATTAATATACCATTTCAGCTAAAGTCTTGCCACTTCATCTAAAAAACGGATGATTTGTCCGTACTGCCCGCTGCCCCACAAACTGGACCAATAAAACTCCATCCACTTGAGATTATGAACGTCATCAAAGAACAACTTAATTTAAAAGAAGCTGCGGGGAGTGGTTTAATAACCCCACAGACGATCATAGAACTTCCTCGTACTGCCAATTTTTTTATGTTACACTGATATATGGCAATTTTTTGATACATTGGACGATGGGGAAACACAAAACTCAAGCTTCTTCATACTAGAAATGTGTATATCATTCAAAGAGCTCAAACACAAACACTCACTGGAGCTTCGTGGTACATTCGGAATGAGAGCATCCATGATGAACTCAACATCCCATTCATAAAAAATTAAATAGCGGAATCAACCAATAGTATTTCTTCTTCTAATTTGGCACTACAACCGTTTCCCAGTCTGAACCGAGACAAAAAATCTTCTCCAATCGTTACGCCAGTTATTCATACCAAGTGTAGATAGACAGGTCATTCTGCACTTGGTCCTTCCATTGTGTTCGAGGTGCTCTTGTTTTTGTTATCCACCCACGGGTGCTGAGCCGAAGGATTTTTTCACCGGAACATCGTCATCTTTACCTACGACGTACCAAAGGTCTGACTATGCCATTGCCATTATTGAACTCGTACAGTCCCAAAGCCTTCTCATTTTTGTTAGACATCGTTCACGCTTCTGCGCCATAGAAAAGGACGGGAATGATAAGAGATTTGTAGAGCAAGATTTTTGTTCGTCAGGAGAGGGCTCCGCTTTTCAATTGCCTACCGAGCCCAAAGTAGCACCTGTTGGCAAGTGTTAATCTTCGCTTAATCTCCATGCTGGCATTATTATGGACGACGGATCCTAGGCGTACAAAGCTCTTCAGTACGCGAGTACTATTTGTGTGTTTCCAGGTGGTACTTTGTTTTGTGCTCGTTCACCGCTGGACGAACCTCTTCTGCCTCCTCTAAGCCGGATAATGTCACACTGACGGTCCCGGTGCTGAGGCCAACGATATTAATATCATCTGATGGGTATCATCAGCATCATGCTTTTGCTATATATGAACCACTGTGATTCAGATTGGCATTACGTATCACTCTTTCCAGTTCTATCTAAAACCTCGAACGGTTCGGGGACTTCATCACAATCTGGACGGCGTCAGAAGTTGTGCCCAACGCCACTCTATACAGCCGTATCACTCGACAAAAATGTGGTGTGTGTCGATATGTTTATCAAGGGTATTTTCTAGCCCTACAAAATTAATTGGATTAATGAAATATGCACCTAAATCAACTAGCAGACTCACTCACCGATCAAGAAACACCAACACGATTCAGGCGATATGATTTTCCAACCCGGCAATTATTACATTTTCCAGTATATCAAACATATTCCTACAGTAGTTTTAAGAAATAAATTAAGATTTTTAAACTTATTGTTAATCTCTTTAAGAGAAGATTTAATAAATAGTATATAAATTATGTTACATGAAAGGCATACAAAAAACTTAAGAAAAACGGAACAGCCGAATTACTTCAAACTTAGCATGCAATGAAACTGTCTGTCATTCCAATATTTAGAGAACGCTTTATTATGTGATAAAAACAACAATATCCTAATAATGAATTGAAAGACCGAAAATGCTCCTTTGAAATAATTAATATGTATATTATTTTATTAAATATGTACAAGTAAAATATGTAAACTAAATTATACATATAAATAATTGCCTTAAACCTTTATCGCTGTTACAAAGTTCTTTCAAACATATATGTAACTCGTATGATTGTTTCTTGGTTTTTGTTACTTTTTCTTTCCAACAGGCTAGATAGAAGGCAAAGTGATTATTGATTTGAACTTGGATTAATTTGCAAAATAATGAATACAAATATCTGTACTGCCTCACACAACATCTGTGCTTTCAATCACCGACGCAATATCTTCGATGGAATTACATAAATGCGTATAGGTTTGCATGTAGAGTGTGTCACGGAATGCCTTACGATGGCGTAGTTCCTTAGTCAGCCACTGCTTAATCTCCTCTTCATCCAGCTCGTCCGGATCCTGTAATTCTTTATTATCAGCATCGCCACCAGCCCCCTCCATTAGCATCGAAGTGATGTCCTCTTGCATGTCGTGATAACTATCTATATACTCCTTCCATGCGACTTTCAGAAAAGCCTCTTCAATGGTCAAGGCCAGCTCTTCCCACTCATCGATGCCCGTCGATATAATGCCACGCACATAAACATAACACGTCCGTTCACGCTCCACATTGTTTATTATTTTACTCTCAAATTCTATTGGCGGTTTGCCGCGCATCTCCTCTAAAATACCCATCATTTCGACAAAAAGTAAAGCACGCTGATCAGGGCTGCCTTGACGCAATATCATAGTTTTTAAAGTTGCCACTCTAAGATCCCAACCAGGTTCACGTGGCTTTTTTACGCGGTGATATAGTTCCTTTAGTAGTTGTATGTCGTGATAGCGCTCACAGCGATAGCCAGGATTGTAGAATTCAAAAAGTTCCAGCTCGGTGAGAGAGCGTTTATAAGGACAAGGCGTTTCGGGCAGCTTGATCAGCGGCGTGAGCGAAGCTAAGCCAGTGTTGATTTGACGCACCATTTTCGTATTGGATTTATCTAAAACATCCTTTTGGATGGTTTGTATTTTGGCAACATATTCTGGCGCTGGCTTGCACTTTCCAGTTAGACGCAACACGACAGCGTCTATTTTGCGACAGAAGAAATGTGGCTCGATTTTTAGCATCCATTTCTCTTTTACAACATCAACACGACGCGGTTGAAATTGTACCACAACGTCGATGGAGTCACCTGCAGTTAGACGAAACGGTTTGTGCTGGAAGAGAAATTCATCATCGTTGGCCTTCAAAAGATTAGTATTCTTCTCGAAGTACGGTCGATGTATCCATTCGAAACTAAGCACCTTTTTACCCAAATTCTCTAGATGTAGCACACGTTTGATGATTTTCTCGAAGGGCGAACATTCGAAACGTATCTCTATTTCGACATATTTAGCGCTACGCTTCTCTGTTAGTTGAAAAACATGGTCGTTTATCTTGACACTGTAGTCGGGTTGGGGCGGGGGCTCTGCCAGAAATATTCCTGCCTGCGCATCTGGCTGGCAAATTGATGACTCTTGTGATATTTGTTGTATGAGCTCTTCGCCCATAAATTTTATGTCTACGTTGTGTTGCAATAAACTCATTTTATCAAAACTTTCGCCCACTACCTGTAGTTTCTCAATATCTGGGTAAAATTCAATGACACGCTCCAAGTCCGCACGCTTCTGTTCAATGCGTTCCCCCAGCACTGTCGAATTCAACCAATCAGACTTTTTGCCGGTACCCTGTTGCTTTGGCTGACCCAACAACTCCTCCTTGGTCACCGACGGCAAACCGGTGATCTCGACTATCTTCTCACCATCGCGCTCTGCCTTCGGCAGCGTTTCACGTATTTCATTTACCCGCCGGCACGTGCTGTAGTCAAAATATTCCGGCAACACTGATTCATGTTTATTCATTACAGTTACCGGATTAAGTCGCTCTGCATAGTCCAATAGGCGGCGTACGGTTTGCTTATCGCGTTCGTCAATGGTAACTGCACGATTGAAGAGCACCTGGGCCGGTGCTTTACCGGTATTTAGCTGTATATTCGCCTGTAGATTTTTGCGTTGTTGCAATATATCCTTCCAGTATTTAAGACGCTTGTCATAACTATATTCGGAAGTTTTCTTCGCTATACTGGAGCAATGGGACGAGGATAATTCAACATCGCCAAGCTTATCATCGAAGATTTTATTAACCAATTCCAAAATGATATGGCGATTGTGGCCGATGGTGCCAGGCCTTGCAGTTCTTTCATCGCCATCGGATGTCGTGGAAGGTGGCGAGAAAACATTGACGAAGCTGTTGAGCGCCACGTGGGAATTTTTGAAAATTGACATGATTATGTTTCGTAAGTTTTTCTTTATTGTTATTGTAATTTGTCGTTGGATTATATCTCTGGTTGTGCTATAATTAGAAATATAACGTGAAATTTATAATTGCCTGAAATATTTGGTGTGGATGCCAATCAGAATTATATAGTATATTTTAGTTGTTTTTATTTAAGTCAAATGAAAAATTAAAAACAATAATTTCTTACATTTTTCCGAATGGAAGAAAATTAATAATTATCAAAACAAAACTTGAAAAGTTAACAAAACCTCAAAGAACATTAAAACAGAGTAAATGGGCGCACACAAGGCGTTGTTACTTTTGATAATTTTATTATTACATTTCGTAATTGAGCAATCGCTTCACTCAGCAATGGGATTCTCGAATCAGCTACGCTAAATTTTGGTATCCATTAATTGTTAAACGAATAACAGATGGGTATAAAAATGTGCAACACGAAAGCTAATGGGTTGGGGTTAGTTATGCGGACTGGCGTAATAAGAAGCCCGAGTATGTTCTTTATGTTGCCAGAAATAAATACCCACATTCAATATACTTTTAACTTAGAATACTAATATTCAGCTCATTATTTTACCTGAATGTTTGTTGGGATTACACAAAGTGTCGGGTGTTAACCATGTCGAGGTCCCCTGACCATGCAATTTTCAGGGCCCCTTTACCCTTATCTAACTTGCTGAACTATTTTTTCACTACATCATAGGGTAGTTCCCTATGCCATGCCTTCGTAAGGAACAATAAAACAAATGGAAGGAAGAAATTTCGGGTCGTTGGTGTATTTAAAACGAAAATAGTTTTGTAGTCAATTGGGCAATTCGCAAGGTCTCTTATTTGGTGCTATCGTTGTATTTGCTATAGTTTTAAATCTGGTTTATCAGCTCAGTTTTTGGTTTACATGCAAAGTAAACAAAATAAAACAGTTTTAAAAATAAGAGACCATTTGATTTGCCCACATTTGTTTAAATATGAACTATTCTAACTTTTTTAGATACAAAATCGCTTAAAACACTTGAAAGCTGATATTCTCCAATACTTACATAGTACATACATACATATATTACTTTCAATCGGCATTATCGCCATTAAATTTAAATGGTTCTGAGACATTGACGTACGACGACAGTTTTTTATTACAGTGAGTTTAGAAAAGTTGCATTCACCCGTGACGTTCGATATCATCAAACTTCTATACATAATATTTGTAAGGCTACACTGCGGAACAAAATTTTGCGGTCGGAGATTTTTAAGTCGATTTAGGGTAATTTGGGGGCGCTGATTACGAAAATAATATCAGTTTTGTCGAATTGGCTCTAATTTTTCAGATAAAGACTTTTAAATATTTCACGAAAAAACCTAATTAAAAATACCAATATGGATTTAAATTATATTTTTATTGCGCGCCTGTATAAAAATAGTACAAAAATAAAAAAAATATATTCTTTTCATTAATTATTTTAAAAAAAAATTACAAACAACTTTTTCTGTAGGACCTCCTATGATGTCGTTGCTCAGGACAATCCCGTATTAAGTTCCAGCAGTAGTCTGCGATCATGTGGTCGTCCCATCGACCTTGGTATCTTTCTTCCATTATTTTTATGTCCTGTTGGAACCGTTCACCTTGTTCCTCACTGTAATCGCCTAGGTTGTCCGGGAATTTGTCTAAATGACTATGTAAATAATGTAATTTAATGCTCATTTTAGCTCCTCGCTTGCGTAAATTGAGAAGCATATCAGCTACTAGTTTTGTATAGTCTGGTGATTTATGATTTCCCAAAAAAATTTTGACTACATTAACAAAGCTTAGCCAGGCTTCAGATTCAATTTGTGACATATGGTTTAAGAATTCAGTGGCTTTTAGAAGGGTACGAATTTGAGGATCATCGAAGACTCCTGCTTTTAATTTTTCCATACTAAGGACTGGAAATTTTTTGCACACATATTCGAAACAGTCACCTGTCTTATCAAGGGTTTTGATGAACTGTTTCATTAGCCCAAGCTTGATGTGATGTGGTGGAAGAATGATTTTTTCTCGGCTTTTCAGTTGGTCATGAACCACATTTGCTGTTCCTACCTCCACCGGCCAGTCCTTTCTAATCCAATGTTCATTTCTTGCACTACTGCCCCATAAACATATAAAACAGGGGTATTTAGTATACCCACTTTGTTGGCCCAATAAAAAATTCACCATCTTCAAGTCCACGGAACTGGGTCATATAATTTTTTTTCATTAATTTCTTAAGTTTCGTTTATCTCAAGAACTAGAGCCAATCCAAAAAAAGTAAAAACACAGTTCGTAAGCCGGCTACTAATGTTAATAAAAACTATTAACAAAATCATGACCGCAGGTTTTTTTTTTAATTTTTGTTACGCAGTGCTATCATTGTAGATATTCGGGAAAGTTGATTGTGCCATATTATCGAAAATCAATTTATACGATTTCTCGGCAGGTACAATGTTACCTTTCTCCATATCCACTAATTGTAGAATGAAGTAGTTGAACTGCACCGTTGTCGTTTCACAACTGAAAGAAAAAGTGTGTAAACTTTCGATTAATTTTCTAGCTTAATCTGGAGAGAAATTCCTCCAAACTTGTTTGTTGTTAATTGTTAATTTGGTTTGCATACGGACTTTTTGCAGGTCAAACAAACTGTTGTATATCTTTTTCTGCTATCCAAGACTTGGGTTGTTGTTTTTACTTTTAGTAAAAGTATAAAACATTCCTCATAAACGTATGGGGAATTTTGCTGAAGTAAGAGTCCTTGGCCGGATATAAATACGGGTTGTTCCGGTATCATAGAACTGCAAACATCAGATTTTCTACTAAGCGTCGTCCTCGAGGACATCTAGCGGTAGGCCCAAGAATCAAACTGTTTCGACGGGATCGGGCCAAAGGGAGAGGGTTGTTAGAAAAATGCATTTTTGGCGGCAGGAGAAGAGGGGATTAGTATCATGCGGGGACTTTTCACTTATAGGACATATGTTTAGTATGTCGGGGTCTATCCTGGATAAGTAGGAGTTTAACCTCTTACAATATTCACGGCTTAATAGAGCCAACGTTCACGAGTTGGGTTGTTTTTGTTGTAATATCATAAGAGATTCCTCATAAACATATGGGAATGATGCTGAAGTCTCAGTCCTTGGCCGAATATAAATCCGGGCCGTTCAGTTGTCGTAGCACCGACTATCATAGGAACGTCCAGAGACTTGGGAAGTGGTCTTCGATGTTTCAAGAAGACAATGACCTAGCACGTCGACTCTGGTTTTTTGGATCATTGTCTTCTTGAAGGATCCACTCATATGTATTCGGTCCGTAAACATGGACCTTGGCAGGGAGTTTAACAGACCACTGAACGAATTTAACACTTTCTTCCAATGGTTCCAAACAACGAAATATGATTCATCTGTAAATATCACTTCTGTTTTGTTTGCCATAGTTTAAGAGCTGAGCTATTTTTTTTTAATGCCCCGTTTTTGGGTTTTTGAGCACGATGCAGCGAATACAAGGTAACGACAAAAGCACTTTCGTTACTTCGTACTTGCTTCGTTTGACAGAATGACGTAGCAGCAGGTTCTGAGTGTTTGTTTACGAATACAGACTGAGAAACACAGATTGTGCTACGTGCTGTTTATGATAAACGTTAATTTTCAAATATTTGTGTAAAACTATCTTAAAAATAAATAAAACGAAATGCCGCGTTTTGAATTGTGCAAGCAGAGGATTTCTGTGACGTGTACGCTGCCGGCGTTGTCGTAATCTGGTCTTCTATCATTCTTGGTTTGTGAGGTGGTTTTGGTCAAACCACTGCCAGGCATGTCATCGACGTTCCCCTCAACCTTGAATTAATGGTTCCATTTTCTAACAAAGAAACTTGACTTTTTTTTTTAGATACTGGGCGACATCAATTGTGGACCCTTTTGGGCCTTTGAAATGACTTAAGCGGAAACCAGCTCCAAAACGTTTTTTTTTTCAAATAGCACTCATTCATTGCCTTTTAAAGTTTCCACTTCGAAACACAACATAAGAAAAAAGTATTCACTGCACTGCGTAATTAAAATTTACTTATTTGTTGGTTGAGTTATTATACCCAGCCTATGTTTGGCAAATCTGTTTAAAGAAACACACGTTAAGTCTCAATTTTCAATTTCTTATTTCCTCTCAGCACTATGTCTTCTGCAGACCCGATATCGTAACGACTTTTCCTTCTTCGTTGAAACATTTCTCTCTGCGTTACGCCCCTATCCGTTGCGGACCCTAGGCAGTTGCCTACACTGCGGTATTACTATGAGTACAGTAACCTGCTATCCCGAAAACATAACAACAACCAAATGCGGTGCAGTTTCGACCCACTTAGCCCAAATGAGTTGCCACGCTTTCACAAAACTTACTAATATCCATACATTGAAAGATAACCATCCTCTTTACGCGGCGTAAATAAAAACAAGTGAAACTTTTCATATAAATTAATAAATCGATTTTGTGGATATATATTTTTTTTTTGTAATACATAAATTTTTATGTACTTACGGCACAAATTGTTTGCTTATTTTCTTTTTAGATTACAAAAATATTACAATTCCTCGTAACAAGCTATCTGTATACAATACATAAAACAGTAGTAAAATAGTATGTTATACATACATTTAACATTAAATAAAGCAATTATTAATTCTAACATAATTCCGTATTGCATTTAATACAATTCCTTAAATTTTTGGAATGTTTTCATTTTTTTCACCCATTTTGTATGCTTTTTATTTAAACCCTACACAATTGGCATAAATACATATTTAAAAAAAAAATTATATATAAATAGCATAGTTTATTATTTAGGAAAAATTTTTCAGTATTTTAGTAATTTGGGAGTAAAAAAATACCCGGAGATAGCACACAATTAGCGCCAAGTTTGCAGTAATTAATCACATAGTAATGAAAATTTAGTAATTCAACTACCAATATCTCATCTTATAGCCTGCTGCCTGGTTGTGAATTTAGTTACGAGTAGTTCGTTTTTTGTATTTGTAGTTATAGAGGTAAATATTTAATGTAAGAATGTGTTTTCAATAAAAATACATATGACTGAGTGAGTAGAAAAAAAGTGAAATATGTAGTTGAGTGCTTCGGTGATTGTACATTTGGGCATACACAGCTATGTATATAAACAGACATACGTACGTACGTACGCATGTATGTATGTACATATGTACGAGTATATGTATCCACAGATGTCAACTCTACCTACAACCACAAACATACATACATAGAAAACTTGTATTTTTTGTATGAGAAGTGATTTTTTGCTTATCGAAACAATTAGTTGCCCACTTCAATTCATTATTTTGTTCTTCTATGATATATTATTATTCATATGTTTGTTCTTCTAAATGGTAGGCGGCCTCTTTTTAGCAAATCATAACTTCGACTTTGGTTTGGCGTTGCGCGCGAAATAAATTTCGGGATCTTTGTGTGGCTGTTGAATTTCACGATAATTGTTAACTATTTTCTTGCTCTCATCCTTTGGACATGATTGTAAATCGCGAAATACTTGAACCTGAAAAAATAAGATATAATTTTAATTGTTAATATTTGAACAAAAAATGAGGTAGAACTTTCAAAACTCGAAACTTGTGAATTAATATATTCTCCTGAAATCCAATAACTTAATTCTTAAGTAACACGATATTATGAATTCGGTTTTGTGCTCCGTTTCCACCATCACCTTCCATTTTTAAGGGGCGAAAAGTTAAAAACCACAAAAAAATTTAAAAATTTAATTTGTGATAACCATCACTTTAAAATGGTATGTGGTGTATGTTGTATTTAAGTTCTGGAGATTTTTTTTTGCATAAGAGCCCTTTAAAGTGATGGTAGGGCCTTATTTGTATCTTGCCAACAAGTGTAGTTTATATTTATAACTAGAAAAAAATGGCAGCCCTTGTCCCACCGGTATTTATTTATTATTTTCTCTGTACATGTGTAACCCGAAAACGAATTACGGTTTCACTCACAACTCTACTTGTGCACAATTTTATTAAGTTTTAATTTTGAAAAAGGTGGCTACCCTCTTCAAACCATCTATAAAACGCTTCTTATGCAAAACGAACCCTTTTACACCGATATTTTAATATTTCATATAACTTGTATATAATACAATTGAACAGGTGGCAACCTTCTTCAAAATATATGTAGCTATGAAACTTCGACTTGCGAACTCTGTAGTAAACTATGGTTTATTTTCGATACTGTTTTATGGCACACGTAGATATTTTATTGCAACATCCTTTCTATAATTTTCTTGCAAGTTGGCAACCCTATCCTAATTTTACTTTTCTAAATTTGTGCATAAATTTTTAGTGACCAACAACAATACGTAGTTTAGAAACCCCCTGATTTATTTACAATAGTTTATTAATATTGTTAATTTAATTCAATTCAAGTTTTCACTTGAGTGGCAACCCTCTTCAAAAATATTTTTTCGACATTCTGCATTTTTCTCAAATTTGACACCATTACAATTAACTTATTAAATAGCTTGAATAAACCTTTTTAAACAGGTGGCAACCTTCTTTAATTTAACTTTTACAGCTGGCAACTCTATTTAAAAAAAAAACCTATGTATATGTCAATCCAGATTATAAATAAAATTGTATCCAAAGCTGTACAGTCGTTTCGGCGTGATAAGCTAATAAACATACTCTACCGTAGCGTTAACTGTTTAACGCAATCGTCCCCAAAAGTCTTATAAGAAGTTTCACTTCAAAATACTTGCACTTTTGAGCGAAACCAATCATAACTAGATCTATTTTTAGACATTATAGTAAGATTTAAACCGTTGCTCAGCAAACGCTTTTTCCTTCGATGGAAAAACAACTATAATCAGACGGAGACAATCCTAGAGAAAGTTTTTCCCAACCAAACGCCTCTTGTGTTGGCTTCTTTTATATTTTGATCATTTTCATGCAAAGCCCCGACACAAAATTAAGTGTTCGCCTGTTAGGATCACCATACATCGATGCACACGACCTGATTAAACATCGCCAAGGGGAATTTAGAGGTTCCTTAATGCTTCATGGTTCAGTGGAAACCTGTTGCAGTCGTAAGGCTAGATTCTAATTATTAGTGTTCGCCTATTCAAAACTTTCTGCAAGGTGGCACAAAAGTTGCAAGCCGATGTTCTGCTTTTGGAATGCGTCTATTTGATGTCTTCATTTTTTCCATTGAGTCAAAAGAATGAAATTAATTAAGTGACCGGGTGTACAATTTGCGCGATTTAAGCGAATGAAAATCTAAATATGGAAGTTTGTGAGAAAAAGTTCAGATACGAAACATCTGCAAATCGATGCCTGATATAGAAGAAAATCGGCCCCCGATTGTTTGAAGATGGATTGGAAGAATGCTGTGTATGCACAACCATATCTCTTTTCACAAACAAAAATAGCCCGTTTTCCTTCCCTTATTAATCAGTGGCCGTTGCAAACTTAATTAAAACATTAGCTAAAATTGTTTAAAATCATTCTTGCATGCAATTTGCTCTACTTTAGATTTGAAGCATGAGTGAGATTTTGCTTTTTTTCATATATGAATTTGAAGCGGATCTTCTCAGGAATTTTTCATCGAACATTTGTATATCAAGGAACAATGATGGAATTTGCACAAAATTACACAATTAAAAAAAAAACAAAAACAGGGATTATAATGAAGTTATGGTACTTTTGGTGCCAAAATTTTAAACATCGAAATTTTTCTCATTTTTATTGTACCGAAGATGTGCGAAATCAAATGATATCAATCAATATTTCGACTAAAGCGCCAACTAGCGGGTCCATTTTATGTATCTAATACATATCGCAAATTTTAAAGAAATCGGGCTTTCCAAATATGTCCATGCCGACGCTCACCTAACGGGCTAAAAATATTCCTGTATATACAACCAATATACTTAATATATAAAGCAGATTGGGCTCTAATAAACATAGGTACATATAACACTTTTCATTATTGACTTTATAGACCTACCCTGAAAATGCCCATATAAAATATTGTGGTCGTTATTTTCCTTCCTCTAAATCGCTCAAATCACGCACTATGCGCCGTTTTTTAGGGGCTTCCATGTTCTAGGTATTCATCATATAAACCAGTGACTTCAAAAAATTTCAGCGATATAAGACTGAGACGGTTAAATCTGGTGATCTTGACGATCAGGGAATATAGCCAAAACGCGATATCACATGACCGGGAACGGTATGGCGTTCTGTGGTAACTTCGCACAAATTCTAATTATTTTTTAGCAAATAAATTTCATAAGTGAACTGAAATTTCACGCCATTTGCAAAAATTATGACATCACCCTTTGTATTGTTTCTATTTTTAAGTAAAAGTCTGTCATCCCTCTAAACTCACCTGTCCTTTCGAGACATAAATCGGCGTGCGATAGATGATCCAGGTAACGCTTTCGAAGTAGGGTGCGGTCGTCAGCGAACCTTTATATGTGTAATAATGTTTGCTCAGCTCCTGCAAGCCAATCCATGACAAGCAATCTGTTTAAGTAATAAATTAAAGTATATATTAAATCACAATAAATAAAGAAAATCATTAAAAAAAAAACCAATCACAACTAACCCGAATCCAGCGAGGCGCTTGTGTTAATCTTCTGCACAATGCGTATGCCTTCGGTGATTTTTTTGAATTCGGGACAATCCTTATTACCGCACGCCTGTATGAAGAATGCCACCACAGCCAAACCATCCGGCTTATTTTTTGCCTCTGCGAAATCCTTATACTTGGAATTGTAATGCACGGCATGCGCCTCCATTGAATATTTCACACTTTCCAGCGTATGCTCACAACCAGATTCATCGGTATCCGCCCAATGGAAATGCAGCTGCTCAAAAATATATTTATTTTCATGCAAACAGCCGCCCTTTATGTACGGTTGCTGTTTACGTTTGGCAAAAGTCACCATTGCCGAGGTGCCTGTATTTTGGACGCGTGCAATGCCAACTGGCTCCCAATGGCCATGATATTCAAGTGGATCGACATCGTCTATATGTTCGATCGCACGATTACTAATCGCAATTGGAGATTGCACTGGCATTGTGCGTGTGTTTGTGTATGTGTGTGCGTGCTAAAGGAACGTTGTTTTGTGAAATCTCTTCAACTGATCGCAAATTCGTACTACAGGGCGTATGCGGTTGTGACTAGTAGTGACTCGATGCTGAATGTTTGCACTATACTGAATACTTTTGTTCTCGAGTATTTTACGTATTATTTACTGGTTCGATGAATTTTTTCTTCACCTTGTAGACACAAATAATGTGTTTAACGGTTAATAGAGCGTACTGCGACGTGATGGCGAGTTTTATTGGTCACACGTTAACAAAGGAAATATCAATTTTAAGCGGCAAGGAGCTGGAAGAAAATATTTTCATAAAAGTCGTTAGTGAAAAGAAAAAAAAAATAAACAAACTTAATTCAATGTATAAAAATGTTTATTTATTTGCACATCTACAGTGCCAGAAAAAAGTATTCAGACAGTGGTTTTTTTCATGCTACAACTTTTTGTTCATTTATAACCAAAACCATATACATATGTGCAAATTTCACACTTTGTAAAAAATTTACAAAATTTCAAGAATAAAAAAAATTATCCAAATTTTAAAAAAGAAAATGTGAAGTAGTCCATTCAATTCTAGTATAATAAAACTCATGTTTTAAGAGATTGAAAATTTTAGTAGATTTTTGAATTTTTTTCCATTTCAAAAATTTTGAGCATTCGTTATGGGCAAGCAAAAAAATGGTAAAATTTAACGGGTATTTTCAGCCACGTAAAACTGCACACGCGCAATCTTTTTTTAAAATTCGAATTAAAAAGTTTGAAATTTTTATGAAATTTTTTTTCAATTTGACAAGATTTTATACAAAATTTGATATTTGTACTTTTGTTGTTAATAAAAAAATATACAAACAAGTTTTCGCATGAAAACTTTGTGAATATTATAAAAGTAAATTACTGTGTTAATACTCTTTTCTAGCACTGTACATATATTATGTACACAATAAAAAATGATATTTTGTAAGCAAACGGCGGTTTTATAAAAAAAAGCCGGTAATATACAATGCATGGGTTATTTATGGGCATAGTGTGAGGCAAGTGATTCTTCATTCGCGTGCCGGGCTGAGGGTATCTATTTGCATTTATTTACACAACTGTGTGGTATTTTTATTTTTCTTTGATAAATATTGACAACAGACATATTGACATTAACGGCCTAGCCAACACTTTTTAATGTTTTTTTTCATTACCAAGCTGAGCGAGGGGAAATTTATATTGATACCTTTGTTTTTTTAAATAAAACTAAAATGAAACTAGTAGGAATTAAATTAAATTAATTAAGATTTAAATTACCCTAGCATAAGCTTAAACAAAATGAAATAATAAAATAAATTGTAACAAAATAAACTATAGTGAATTGAAAAGAAATAGAGCGAAATGAATTAAAATAAATACAACTAATAGATGAAGCAATTATAATTAAAAATTAATATTGAAAAGTATTCACTTCACACGTTGGCGTGACAAATAGTTCTGCCCTTCAAGCCGCTACACTGTCCAACTTTAATTTATATTTATGTAAACGTAAGCACGCGTTGATGGCTCGTTTATCAATTGACAGCAAAGTGTTGTAATAAATGAATTCAATGCCTTTATGAATGTGTGTGTATATATGTGAATATAGAAATGCATTTATATTAAGGTTGTCCAAACTCTTTGGGATTTAAAAAAGTTGATTAAACATTTTTAACCCGTTTTTGTTGGAGTTAAATGGACTCGCAATAATAAATCAAAAATACCCTTTATTTGCCCACGAATTTTTTTATTTGTCGCTGAGCAATAACAACTACTGTTGCTGTTTTGCACATTATGCACATTACAAAAAATAATTAGCCCATGTATTTTTTTCTCTAACCCAATAGTATGTATATAATTTTAGCAAATTTTTTTGTTATTACTAAAACATCGAATTTCAAAATCTGATGCCAGATTCGTAATCAGCAACCCCGAAACCTCCTGCCGGTCTTCACAATGAGATAAAGCCTAACAGAAATGGAAAGAAATTTTGGGAGCCAATTTGAACTGATTTTATTCCTACTAAAATCTTCATGTAGGATTCTAAGTATTGGTTTTGAAAATCCAGTCATAACTTCTTAGTTTTTAGTCGTCTATCTTCCAGCAATGACTCCTCTATAAATTTTAGTATCGAATGGTCAAACTGGCCGCGGTTCATCGTCAACGGAATTTTTTCGCGCTTACACAGCATCAAATCTTCTTCGATTTTCGGCGGTTTCTTTCCTCTTTTTGTCAAATATTTGATCATTGCTCGGTGCCCAATTTTATTTAATTTTTATTTTCTTCTATTTTTCTTATATGCTTCGTTAAAACCTCTAAGTAATTTATTATCTGATGGTGCAATCAAAGATTCAGTGAAATATATGGGTCACTTCTATGTATACTCTGCTAGTAAATAATGGTCTTCAATGGGGAACAGTAATAAATAGAATTTAAACAATCGGTCATCGTAAAGAAGTTAGATATACTATTGAAGCTGATAAATATCCCTACTAAATTGTACAAAAAATATTGGAAATCGTTGTAAAAACCAACTAATATATGCCCTATATCAAATCCAATAATATACTCACAAAAGAAATCTGGCTTTAGGAATAATCCACTCATATGAAACTGCACAAAACTTGGTGATAACAAAGTGGACGGAGTTCCTAAGAGCTTTGTTTATTGACCTTAAAAGACCCTTCGAGACGATTGATACTCGTACAGAAATAATGTTGAAAAAACGGGAGCAACAAATCTCTATCCACAAACAGAGCAGTCAATATTGGTCTGCCACAAGGGTCGGTTTTTGTAACACTACTCTTTAATATCTGCATCAATGACATAAGCAGAGTACTGGAACATTCCAAGGTAAAATTTTTCGCTAACGATACTTTGTTAACGACAATTGGTGACAGACAATATACCTAATGTAATGGCAAAAATGCAAGAAGACCTTGACTGTTTATACTCCTGTTAAATGTGAAAAAAACAAAGTTTATGAACAAATTTGGTGCAGTCAATGTTATCCACGTTAGCTGCAGCTTAAAAATTAAGAATGAAATTAAGGAACAAAGTTAAAACCATTAAGTATCTAGGTAAAAAAGATCAGCATGCAAGTATTTAGGAAGGAGGTATAAAAGTAAGTAAGTATTTAGGAAGGAGGCTCTATAGCTGAGCCTCACTTCATGCACATATTTAATGTCCAACAATCATAGCCAGCAGCACGCAGGAAATGATCGTAGATTTAAGCTGGCGAAGCGTGAAACAGCAAATCCTATATCATGATATGAAATTCGTGTTTAATATAAAGCAGGGTAGGATTCCAGATTATATCAGTGACAATCTAAGATACATTAGCAAGACCCACTGATATTTACTCAATGAAAACAATAGCTTCCGACTACCTCAACTTAGTCCTGCCGAAAGTTTTGTTACAAGTTAAGGGCGTTATAAAAATGTAACTAGACAAGAAAAATAACTAATATAACTGATATAAAAAATTGTCAAAACTCTGGTACTATCAAGAGGCTACTCCTTAATCACTGCCTAGCAATCGCTATTAGATAAAAATGGTTCGAATGGAAACAAGTTCTTATTCTATCCGGTCTAGCAGTCCGAATTGGGATCTTGTCCTGCTTGTAAAGGAGTCAAAAAAAAGAGGAGGGTTGGGCACAAGCTTTACTAACCACCTAGTGAATGCGGTTCTAAAAAACACCCTATTGCACCGCATTGGCCAGAACGTGTTACATATACATTGAGCTGCTCGGAACCTCGTTCTTTACGGCAGCATCGATAGCACTACTAATTAGGTAATGATACATAAACTATCTTATAGGTGAAAAAAATAGTAAATGTAAACTAAATTTAAGATTTATTTTTAGTTTTTAATGCATAAGTGAAAATTGAGCAAAATATTTGTTGCAATGTAATAAACAGGAATATATTTTGTTAATCGATAGAGATGTGAAAAAAAAACTCCTTTTGAGATGTATCACTCACTGAATGCGCAAACGGGTGCTATGTATGTACATATACAGAGAAGAAGACTGCGCCCGCAGGTTTCTCCTTTTCCAACAACTAATTTCACATCACTTCCCTTAGTGTTCTGCACTCACTGAGGTGTGGTTTGACAAATCACTTGTCAAACACGTACAAACATACATGACGATTTACCTAGAATTGTTTGCATAGGTATGTAACCTATGTATGTATGTGCATTAATGTTGATGTTATATCAGTACACACTGTCCTTGAGACATTACTAAGAAAAATGCTCGTACTATTTCATATCAATAAGGGCCATTTTCATAGCACTAGTTAACGCACGTTCTGCCCAACTATCGATTTTCAATATCAAAATGGAAAGTTGCTTGGCGCTGTGAAAAGAGCCCTAAACGAGCCATTACCTACCTACATAACTGGCTTCTGAGCGATTTTTGTTTACGCTTGCGAAACAGTAGGTGTAACGTATTTAAAGTTGTTATCTTTTGTATTCTCCTCTACGGCACTGTTTTTATACCTTTCATGAGAATGAAATGGTATATTAAGTTTGGTCCGATGTTTGTAAGTGCCAGAAGGAGAAGAGATAGACCCATCAAAAAGTATACCTAAATGATCAGGACGATGAGCTGAGTCGATTTAGCCATGTCCGTCTGTCCGTCTGTTTGAACGCAAACTAGTCCCTCAATTTTAGAGCTATTTTGATGAAATTTGGTGAGCAGGTGTCGTTGTACAAATGATTAAACATTTGTCGGAATCGGCCAGATCGGGTGACTATAACATATAATACAACCGATTATTCAGATATTGAATTTTGCGCCATAACTCCTCCATTTAAGCAGCTAAAGGCTTGAAATTTTGCAGAACTATCAGCCATTATTAGCTACGTATCAGTATTGAAAATCATGAAGATCGGAGAAATATAACATATTGCTCCCATACAACCGATTGTTCAGATATTGCATTTTGCACCATAACTCCTCCATTTAAACAGCTAAAGGCTTGAAATTTTGCACAAACATCAACCATTATTAGCTATATATTAGTATTCATCAAGATCGGAGTTCACAGTGTAAATCGGCAAGATAAATTCAGGACAAATATTTATTGCGAAAAGTAATAAGCTCAGCGCAATATCACATGAATCATAGCGTTAAACGTTTGGGAACTATTTACGGATCTGATAACTGTTTTCAAAGACCGACATACATATGTAGGTCTTACATATTAATACTTAATTATTTGTATTTTTTAAATGTTGAGTATCAAGCGTCGATACGATATTAAAAATATTCAAAAACCATTCCCTTCTTAAAACATAGTTCTTTTTAATTACATAAGGAAAAGCATTAAATAATTTATAACAATGCCTTTACTAGAATTATTTTTATTGATTTGAAGGAAATTTTCGCTTTTAACTATAGGTAATACGAAATTGTAATACAATAACACGTTTTTTACTATTCTTCCATTCATGAAAGGTATGAAGCCTTCGGCATAGCCGAAGACAGCGCTGTTTTTACTTGTTTTTTGTTTCATTGCTGACGCAAATTAGGAACTCAATTATTTACTTTGACTTAATTATGCGGCACGTGAGTCAGGGCATGGTGTGGCATGACCAATTAAAAAATTGTAAACCTTGGGATAAATTATGAATTTGAAATGCATCTTTCTATTTATAAAGCAGTACAAACATATGTACATACATACATATATATTTTTTAATGATTTTTTTATACATACATATGTATATGACCGCCGGTAGAGTAAGTATATCGGATGATCAGTGTTTGCTTTATATTCTCAAATAATAAAGATCTGCGCTGGGCATTCAAAGGCGTTGCATAGACGAAAAACAAGCTTTCGACATTCACCAATGTGACTGGAGAGAATTTAAAATTTGATAATTCCGTGATGTTAGTGCACCTATTATTTGTCACCTGACTACTATTATAAAAATAATGCAAACATTAAAATGTGTTTAGCTGTTTTATTTTAATGCAGCACATTTTATAGTTATAGCTTCAGCACATATTCTTTTGACTATCTATTTTCCTTTATTTAATTTTATTTATTTTTTTTTAACATACATACATATGTATGTACATTATATTAATCCATTCTATAACAGAGACCGTTTAAGCGCTAGTTTTCTGCAAAATTGAAAGAAAAATATGAACAAGTTTCACTCACAATTTTAAAATAAAAAAAAGTTTTCATTTTTACTACAATAAAGAATAAGGCTGAAGTGGTAAGAAATTTCCGTTGATTATTGACAATTTATTTTTCGCTAACGCTCTTCCGCAATTTCTTCCTTATAGCCCATCCTGCACAAATTTTGGTACACACTTTACATTTTAGCTCAGTAGCCACAATTATGAAACTTATAAGTAGAATATGGGCAATAACCACGCCCACCGCTCATTACATTTACAAAAAATATAAAAATAAAAAATTTCGATATTTTAGTAGGTAACTATTAAAGATACTTTTCTCAAATGTTATTTGCGAAATATGGTGGGCTGGAAAACGAAATACACGAAACTAAAAAGTTTTGGAAATAGTCGTGTCACCGACGAATATAGAGCAATTAGGTACAGTGGCTCATAGCTTAAAGCGTCCAATGATTTTTTTTTTACAATGTTGACAATATTTTTAGGGTACACACAGATATTTAAGCTCCAGCGCCACCTATTAGCTCCATTTGCAAACAAAATTTGTAATTTACGTGGCTAATCGATGTTTTGAATTTGAATAAAATTGGACAGTAAATACCGATTTTAGAAACAGCTCTACTCCAGCGCCACCTGTTGGATTTTTTTTTTTGCCCTATGCACAATAGACACCATTGCAAAAATATATTATGAAGTTGCGCTCAATCGGTTTAGTAAATTTGAAGTCTATAAACTACTACATACCAAAAGGCACATATGGTATTTTTATATAAAAGAAGAAGAAGAAATAAGACACAACAAATTTAAAAAGTTGTACAGAATTGGATGTTACTCAGATGTACGCACCTACTTAATGTACGGTGCTGCACTTTTCCATGGTCAACTGAAAACTGTATATTCATAAGGTTTTAAAAATTTTATATTTAAAAGTTTGAAAATTTTATGAATTATTTTTTTTTTAATTTGATGAATTTTTTGAATTTCTTAAAAAGTTAGAAACTTTAATTTACATAGTTTATATTACACAATGACTGATACTTTTATAAAAAAAATATTAAAAATAAATTAATAAACAGAAGTGGCCAACTGTATTATATTAAATTGTGTTGCTTACGATACGAATATTTATTCCTGATATTTTTTTTTATGCAAATACTTTTAGATTAGAGTTTGGAGCTAAACATTTTTCACTTTAAAAAATAAGAGCAAACCTAATGTACATTTATACATGCATATATAAATACAAATTGATCTTAAAAAAAGTTAGGACCTTTATTTAACGTCCCCTTAGCTACATATATGACAATTAAATGTTTTTATAAGCGAAGCAAGCGATTTTTAAAATTTCTTCATGAAGTGTTTGTAGTAATTTTTCAAAAAAGGTGAATTTTTTAAGACATCGTTTTAAACTTATGCTGGGCGTATCTAGAACCTTTGGTAATCCTAATGACGATATTTAAATTTTGCATTACATTCTCATGTTTCTCAAATCGTTTCAAAATAAACGACGGATACGTACGTTGCGTATGCGTAACATTTCTGCCGCAAAGTCCTCAACTTAAATACATACATACATACAATACATAGAGAGGCACACATACATTAATTCATTTCATTTTGTGTTCTTAATAAATTGCACTTTTTGCTTCCAATCAATAATAATTTATCGATTTGTTCGATTCGATTCTCAATAGTTACAATTCACTGTGAAAAATTCGAACCGGCAACAAACAACACCTGATGGTTTCGCGCCATCACAGATACACTACACTTTCATGTGTTGCATAAACTGCAATAAGTCAAGAAAATAGATTCGTTAAATTAAACAAAACAATAGCACGCGATTGTTCGGCACAACCGGCCGGCACTCGAAGCTCTACAAGTACTTTTAATTTAGTAATTTAATTGGCGCGGGCACACAGCGCGCTTGCCTCTGCTATTAGTTAAAATGTTTAATGCATTTTCAATTATACACATACAGCTTTTTAATATATTCGGGAACATGCACTTATTTGAGTGCGACTGACAATAGACTTTCTTCTTCCGACATTAACGGAGTACGAACACCGTCAACAGCTAGCCGCAGAAACATTCGCTTAGATGCTCATGACACGAATGAACATTCGGGGTACGGGACATTTGTAAAGTTCGTAGATTTTTATGATTTTTTCTTCAAATTAAATAAATTCGCTTTGACGTTCACGGGGTGCGGGACACTTGTAAGGTTCGCAGATTTTTTCTTCAAATTAAATAATTAATGTAAACCACCGTAGATTTACTGACGCACGAGCAAATGCCTCTAGTATTCGCTGCATATCTCAGTAATACACAATTATCTCATTAAGCTGATAAGATTTGCTGCAGGCTGTTTTCGAGCGAGGCGCGTGGTAAATGCTTTATCATTTATTGCCTGTTTAGAAAGTACTTAATATGTGATTATGTATTAAGCGAATATCTACGAACAACAAACAAAAATAGCAGTGCTAGCATCCAAAACAGTCAGACTGAAATTAAAAGCGTTTATTAAAAAGATTTACAAACGGATTTATTTTGTAAACGAAACCAATTCAATGCTAAGCGGGTGACTTAGACAGAAAGTTTAAACAAATTAATATTTTGAGATTTATTTCTATTTTCCAAATTCCGCCGGTCAAAATAAAAGCAGTTTTTAACGAACGATGAATTTAAATTGCGTTCTAGGCACACCATTTGTTTCCCCTATGGAGCTCGCTAACTTGACTAAAATGTCACCTCATTTTATGGCAACATTGCGAAAATGTTGTAATGTGGCATGCGAAAATGTTGCAAGTTTCATATCAGTAATTAGCAAGCACATTCCGCAGCCATAGCTTGAATCTAATTATTAATTCAACACACAATACTCCTGCTCCTCTACACAACTTTCTCCGCTGGCATTGAAGGTAGACAGTTTTGAAGAGTGAAACTGAAAAAAGTTAAAAGCAGAGCCTGAAATCTGTATGCCTGATACCCATACATCGAACTAGGTTAGGTTAGGTTAGGTTGGAGTGGCAGCCGCCTGCAGCGGCTCACTTAGGCCAGTATTAGGCCCATTGTGTTACCACAGAGAAAAGTTTTTGTACCATCCCAAAAAGAAAAATTACCCCTTACTAAACCAGTTTGCCTCATTGATAAACTTCAACAGACAATTTACCTTGGTGCTTGAAACCTTACTAAGGTCATCCATATGTCCCGGTGACCAGGAACCCAAATGAGGTACAGTCTGTTCTGCTTAGCCATCTCCTGTAGAGATCGGCGGCAGTCCAGCGCGATATTCGAGTTAAACGTGAGAGAGCTCAGAGCTTTGATTGCAGCCTGGCTGTCACTAAAAATGAAGATGTCTCTTCCTATAATCCCGGTCCCTATCTTCTTCACCGCTTCCATGATAGCTGAGACCTCAGCCTGGAAGACGCTGCAGTGATCTGGTAACCTAAAGGAAATTTGCAGGAGAGGGTTTCATGAGAAAACGCCCCCTCCTACCTGATTATCGAGTTTCGAGCCATCTGTATAGATGACAATGCTATCAGGTGGAGTGTGAAACTCAGGTTTCCACTCTTCCCTGCTTGGAATTCGTGTAATAAAGTTGATGAGGATACATCGAACTACAATTGTTAGAAATTAAAGCACTCAAAAAATATAATAACTTGGAGACAGTTTTATTAAATCAAAGATTGCTTGCATTGCCTTAGCCCATAAACGATAACTGCAACAAAGATACTCGATAAAAATCTACATTAGCTTTTAGGTTATCATTTTTTATTTTATTTTTACTTCGTAATAAAGATTTGCGTGTTTGCTGGGATTTAAATAAAAACAACTTAATACGAAATACGACTAGCTTTTTATTTGGAAAGTATTGGAAAAAGACAACAACAACCAAAGCGGTAGAAATTATAGCTACTATTTCGGAGATCACCCACAATCGCCTCATCAGATTTCTTTCTATATTCTGCTTGGACATGTGAGCTGTTATTGCCTTTCCCCTTCCTACATCCAAACAAAATTCAAGTACTACAGTCTGCCGCTATTACAATGAATGTGTTATTGTTTTTGGTTATGACAAATCTATTTATTATAGTTTAGGTGTGCTCAACAACTATAATTTCTATCGCTTTGACTGTTCTTGGCCTTTTTCCAATACTTTTCAAATAAAACAACGGACCTCGAGTTAGATAAAAATCTATTATATTATACGCTGACATAAAGTTTGCTCCTCTTCGTTTGGCGGTTCTACTGAACCGATTTGAAAATCAAAAACACCATTGGAAAGATATATTACTGCAGATGAGAGTAATTAGCAACACCTATTCCACAATTTAGTCGATAAGCGGTGTAAGCTATGTAAAATATAGTGATGTGGACAGGGTTGCCACCTATTAAAAAAGGTAACTAATATAAATATAATATTTTTTACGTAGAACAGCAATATGAGTACCAAATAAAAGGTTATTGGGAATTCTTTGGCCACTATATATTCTTGAACAGGGTTGCCACCTACGCTTATCAAACGAAAGTTGTTATTAAGAATTATTTACTATATATAGTATCAGAGAAGTCAAATTTTAACTTTCATTTTTGACTGAAAATATATCGGTAAAAAAATAACAAGTATTCATACTCTTTAAAAAAAAACAACAGTTACAGCCCCTGTTTTTTTGTGTTGTTCGTTTCCTAAAATTGCACGACAAGTTTGAAAATTCCAAAATTCATTTAAGGGTAAAGAAATTTTAAAATTGACATAACAAGGCTGCCGAATGGCAATGATCTCTCTATTTGAGCGATGACATTATTTTGACAGCGCATGAAATGTCAAATTGAAATATTTTGTTTACATTCTGGTTTTTTTCAACGCCATGCAAACTGAATGATTCACACTCGCTGATAGAAGTATTCGAAAGTCTTCGACAGTCGATGCGCAAAAAGCGAAAGCAAAATATGTACTACATTGTAAATTTTGTTGTGTAAATTCGCATTGACTGTTTCAGTTCATCTGTGTCGGCAAACCAATTCGAATTAGGCTAATTGTGGACTCATAATTTCCACTAAATTGTAGAGAATACAAAGAGAAAAATATCAATTTTAACGCAAACCTCAAATTTTAAGGAAACTAATTAGCATTTAAAAGTGATATTTCCGACGACGAATATAGAGAGTTAATATACCTTGCTATATACATATGTATACATTGTATATGTATGTGTGTATAGGTAGTTGAGAGGGGCAACAAACATACAAAATATTTTCATTTCGGTAGTAAAACAGAACAGAATTATATTTTTTCAAATAAAAATATTTTGCAATGAATAAAAATTACGAGTATGCGCTGGTCCAATACGAATTCGCCTTGAGTTGTTCATATCACTATTTTTAATTTTTATGATGCGGTGTATCGCACTGCAAATATTTTTAACCGCATTCCCATACACTATATACATACATACAGAGGTAATTACTAATGAGATAAGAAAATGAGTAAGAGATGCTAGCTCACTCGAGGTTTTTTTATTATTACAAAGATTAAACCATAAAACTGATTTTTTTTATTACATATCTCAATATTACAAACTTACAGCTCTAAAACCCTACTGACACCAAAAGCGCTTTACATCAGATGATTTATTTTTGCATTTTGATTTATTTCTGCATTTGTACTAATTTAATAATCAGGCCTGTTCTGCATATCGATTCCGATCAAATTTTTCGGAAGTGAAATTGATTGGTGTTCTTGGTTTCGAGCCGACAAAATTTTTTCGGTTTGAAAAGTTTTGCCTTGGGCTAGTCATTATTAAAAGTAATTGGTAAATTAAACCGAAATATATAAGTTGTTTGTCAGCCAAACCTTTTGTATTTAAAACTTCATATTATTGCAAAGAATTGCAAGTCTTTATTACTCTAATCAGTATTCAATTAGTTTGAAAAATAAGTATTAGAAAAATTCTATTCAATAACTACTTATGGAAAACGATCAGCATGAAACCAACCTGTTCTTGATTTCACTTCAGCGCACGCGCAATACTCATCGAAACGTCCCATATTGCCATGTTTCACAAATAATATTCGAACTAAAATTATCGCGTTCGTGATATTTATTATTCGTTTGAGCCTCAGTAAATGTTTGAAAAGGGTTGGGTACAATATGATTTTGGTTCAAAATTCTGTATTTAAAATTCTGTATTCAAAAATCTGTAATTCAAAATTCTGTACTGTTAAAATTCTGTATTGCGGAACACTGTAATTTTAAATTCTGTAAATCAAAATTATGTATTGGCAGTATTTTGTTTTGCAAAACTCTGTATTGAAAAACCGGAAGAGCATATGGATAAATAAAAAAAGTTTTTCAATACAGAGTTTTGCAAAACAAAATACTGCAAATACATGACTTGTCTTGACCCATATGGTTTCCTATATTATCAAAACAGATTTACATAAAGCAAATGTACATATGTTTGTATGTATTTATAGCTTCAGAAATTTCAAAATGGTCACAAAATTAGTCAAACGAAGAAGGCTGTAAAAGCAAACAACAGAATTAAAAGAATAACAAAAAAAAGCGAATTGCTAAAAATTTAATAATATAATAATTGTCTCGCCATTATAATGTAATAACTTTTGTTTTGAATGAATTTTTGAATTTTTCTTCAATTGCCGTATGTATATATACCATTGATTCTATAAAATCGGAATTCCATTATTCATAAAATAAATGTGCTATTCAGGTAAGCGTGCTTATCAGGTTATCTGCTTATTTGGTTATATTTTTACAGCATTTTGATCGAAAATAATTTTGATTCCAGAATTTTAATATACAGAATTTCAGTTCTCCATCATTTTGATCATACAGAATTTTAAATACAGAATATTGAACCAAAAGAATTTAGGCTGGACAGAATTTTTTTTTTGATTTTTACAGAATTTTCATCCAAAAGAATTTTGAAAAGCAGAATTTAGTACCTCTCCCGTTTGAAAAACATTATAAAAATTCATTGGTGCTGTTAAATTAATGCGTCTTGCGGAAATTTTTTATTTGGCTCACATTTTTTGTACAGAATCTGCGACTGTTGGCAACTCCTACGATAGTACCGATTTGTAAACAAACTTCATGAATTTATTCGAAGCAAAACCATGGAAATTAGGAAGGTTTTATAATACAGATTTCTTTAAAGGGCAAACTGGAGTTCAGCTTTCGTAGTATGCCCACGAGTAATCTCACTCAGCTAATGATTTTTTATTGTTTTGAACGGGCATTAACACGCCTTTTTGTCTCAGCACACCCAAAAAGCATTGTTTCAATTTTTCAAGAAACGTAAATAATTGACAACAGCATTGGATCAAATTTACTTTTCAAATCGAATCGAAATGTAGAACAGATCTGATTGCATTTATACACCCTGCGTCAAAGATCAATATTTGTTTTAGAAAAGCAAGCTAAGTATCACAAAAAGCTGATACAATATATTTAATAAATTTGCAAACGACACAAAGTAAATATATGTTGCTAATAAAAATTAAGTTCTTAATAATATTAGGTTAACACGAATTGGGTGATTTAAGAAGGTGTAATTTTTTCAGTGAGAATTTTATGCAGATCACGCGTGTGTCTCTCAAACTGTCATCGTATTTCTGTTCAGTAAATAGTTTAAAATTTCATTGTAGAAAGACTTAAGCCAAATTATTCAGCTATAAACGCTGTCGGAAAAACAAAAGCACAAAAAGAAATAAGCAAAATTGTCGTATTTGAGGTGAAGAACAGTCGGAAAAAATTCAAGAACTACCATTACATACAGACAAAACAACGGCCACAACATTTACATTTGGTTCTAACAAGACGGCGCTGTTTGTTAAAAAGCTCGTGATATACTTTGGCTTTTTGGCCTAGAGCCTGTGACAAACTTAAGCCTTTTTTGGAATTGAAAGCCAATGTTACTCGCCAAAACTTGGAGCTTCACTGTTATAGCCAACATTTGAAAGAAATAATAATGTAAAAAAAGAATTTTGTATAATGATAAAAATTATCCGATATAATTAATTGTTCTACTATCTCTAAATGAAACACCCATTATGGATATTTCAATATTAAAAGACGAAAACATGATGCGAAAACACTACCTACTACTAATGCTGAATATTTACTTTTCCACACAAAAAATTTTTAACACAAAGTATTTGTTGAATACAAGGCGAATTTACTTAACGTGGAGTTATTTGATCAGCTGATTGCTATTTTTAATCGCCTTTGTTTTAGGGTTGCCAAATTCATGTTAAAAACATTTCATTGTTGACATAAAACTTTTTGTATTTTTTTTTTTTTTTGTAAGTGAAGCTTCGAGCAGCGCTGATTGCACGAAAAAAGCCCGACGACGCGCACCGAGATAGATAAACTACCGAAGAGACAACGGAAGGGTGCGATTGTGTACATATGCAGTGTGCGTTGCAAAAATCTGAGCATAAAGAGAAAGCGAAAGAGCAAAGATCGCGGTGGTGTTGGTAAATCTGATGGGACTATGGGATAGATATATGGTACAATGATAATAAAGTGACGTCAGTAGCGATGTGTTTATGGTAATTTTGACCAGATCGGCATGCTTATTTCAGAGAGCTGCCACTCTACTTTTTATCCTATGAATCAACCAAAAAAGCTAAAGTTCGTATTTTATTTTTTAATGAGATTAGGTAAAGTTCACAAACTTTTTATTAATATGTCACTCAAAACACACTATTTATTATTCTAGTACTAAAAATAAGTACCAAAGACTGTAATAAATGTATCGCAATAAAACTGCCGAAAAAGTGAGGTTAAGTTACTGACATCACCTTATTGTCATTGCGCCATAGGGTAGATCAACGTCTAAGAAACGTCGAGGTACCTCCACATGAGGAAGAAGATTGGAGTGTCGGAGTTCCTAAAACAGAAGTTTTCGAAAAATCAACGCAAATTTTTAGTCACATGCACTTTGTTATAAGGGAATTGAATTGGCTACCAAACTGCATACTCGAAAAGTTTCTAAAAATTCTGATAACGAACTTCGAAAATTTGATGGCAATTTTTTGATATTAGTTATTTATTTCTTTAGTTCCTGCTATAGAATACTTTTATAAAAAAATTTGAAACATAAATTAATAAACAAAGGTGGGAAACTGTATTATATTGAATTTTGTCTAATATGATATATTGAACATCTCGAACATCTTCGAAGCGTCAGAATAAAAATTGTCAATGTTTGTTTTTGTACAATTTGCAAGGTTTATATTTTTTTTAAATCTAATTTTAAACACCGTCATATTCGAATTCGGCAGATTATTTTACATGTATATTAGTAGAGGAGAACGACCGACCACCGATCTTTAGGGCCAAGACGAACTTCCGCAAATTATGGACGAAACCGAACCGAACACTTTCAAGGCTTAAAAAAAAGAAATAATCAATGAATTTTACAAAATTCTAGATTTATATTATTGTTATTAAAAAAGGTACATTAGTCATTAGTTTAAAACACATTCACTTCAGCTCATCAGATAAACATACATACATATTTTTATAAAACTTAATATTGTAATTATCGCAATTATTGTAATTATCTTGCCAATCCAATTGATTTCAAAAGATTTCGAAATACAAAAATGTTGCTTGAAAATCTCCTCACCAAGATCAGGATTTAATACACATTTAAACTTCTGTGCATTCCTGATTTGCACAATGTGTTTGTGAAAATAGCTGTCAAACTGGATTGAATCCAAGCAAACCAAGGCGAATTCATAAAAAGTAGTAGCGCCCCATAATCTAAATGCCTGTTCTATCTCGGTCCTGAGTGGTGAAAATGTGAAAATTGTTTGTTTTGTTTCATGTTGCAATGTTGTAATTTCGAAAATTCCTTGTTTCTTTGTTTTTATTTTTTTCACTTTTTATTTCAAATTTATTGAAAATCATCGTCCGGATAGTTTTATATTTTGCTCAAAATTTTCATTCACAAAACTTATCCACAAATGGGAAAATGTTCGCCAAAGTCTAGGGAATCCATTTGTTACAAGAAGATCACAGTTATGTATGTTGCTCGCCGTATGCGTTCAACATCTAGCGATGACTCCAGTATAGATTTGAGCAATTCCGGTCGTAGGACAACAAGACTTCGACAAAGACGAAGGCACATATGACGATTAAATAGCACTAAGAGCAGCCTGTGTAAATGACGGTGGCAAAGCGACTTTTTGGTTTCCCTATCACCACCAAAGAAGCGTAAGCACTTTAGTAAAGGCTCCTCAAAATCCAATACAACTCGAGTTAAATCACACAATGCCAGCGGTGAAGAAGACGATGAGGAGAACGATCGAACGATCTACCCCATTTGCCTCGAAAACAAGGAAATGTCGGGGAAAACCCTACAATTCTTTTTTTTTAATGTAGAATGCAATTTTGAATAAATCTACAAAGTACTGGAAATAGTACCCAAAAAGTAAAAAAAAGCAGTACTAATTTTGCCCCTTTTTCTTGTACTTTCAAATGCATGGCCGTAGTCGGCATGTAAAAAAAAATCAGGTTATGGTGACTTCACTTTATTTCAATACCCCAAAAAAACAAAAAAAAAATGTTGTTTTGTTTATGTTTTTACTTTCCATTTACGTTCGAATTGTAAAATTAACGCTTTCTTTTTCTTTTTTCCACTTTACATATGTACATCCGTTCGTTTATGATTGCCTCTCTTAATTTCTCTTACATTCACCCTATTCGAAAGCAGACACAAAAATACATTAAGTTCTTGCATTTGTAATAACGGTACCACATTCAAACCGTGGGGTGGACGATAATAGTTAGTGATTTTGATAAACTTCGGTTTGAGATGATTAACTACAGCTACAGAAGGTTTCTTTCAACAGAAAATATGGGCTTAAAAAAGTACTCAAAAATTTCACAATTTCATGGGAGCAGAAGTCCAATTCATTATATGTATATCAAATCATATCGCTATCATGTCTATCCGGAATGCTTATTTGCCTTTTTACAACGAAACATTAAAGCTAAAAATTAATAAAAATTGAAAAATGTTCGGCCAAAGTTCGGCTTTTTTTTGCCGAAGCAAAACCAAAATTTGGTGGCCGAAAATTACCGAAGCCGAAATTCGGGTTTTCTCTATATATTCTCTCAATAATGGTAATATTTCTCATTAGAATTAAAAAAAAAAAATCGGAAGGTGAACGCAAAATGGATTGTGATGGGGAAACCAGGTAACTATATTCGGATTCATAACATAGTTTTACGTTGCGAGCTCACCGTGGTATTTGTAGAGGATACAAAGCATCAAAAGCATTCAAAAATGTTAACAGCATAAGTTACAAAGTATGAACACAACTTTGTGCTTTGCTAGTACATTGAATGCAAGTCCATCGCCATTGAAACAGGAGTGGTTTAGGCTATATAAAAACAGCATTAACATTTGCCATGGCAGGACTATCTCCGGCATTATTGCAAAAACATGCAATGCATCACTTAAAAAACCAACTTCAACCTTCCAATTACGCAGTGTGGCATTCACCTCTCGCATTTTACCAACCAGCATACAATTAATTGCATTTAAGTAAACTGTACAAGTGTATATTTTTTGATTTGTAAAATAAATTTACAAATATAAAAATTAAAATTACATTGGCTTCAGGGCATTTCATTTGTGCGTACAACTTCTACTCAAAACTTTCGCCATCCTCACATTGCACCTCACATTCGGGCGGCTCCATTTGGCAAGCCTCAATTGGATTATATTGATTTAAATTTACCACACGTGTACAATTGATATTCTGTACGGGACGCGAATTGCGCAGGATGCGTGTTTTGCCATCTTTCGAAAGCAACTGACGAAATTCGTTCAACTGACGTTCACTAATCGCCAAAGGTTCGGGAAAGAGAAACCATTCGGCGCCCTGATAACAAGGCGGTTCGGTCAGTGAGCCGCCATAACTGTAGAAACCAGTACGAAATTGATAGCAGAGATACGAGAGTGGAAATGGTGGGATTTCAATTTTGGAGCCAGGCTTCTGTATGCGATGTAAATTTTGTACAAGCGGATCCAAATAGGGATTGTTCGATGAAACCTCAAAGAAGTAGCCAACCATGAGTATATCATAGCTGGATGTGCAGTCGCCAGATGGGCCGGTGCGGTGCATGGCCTAAAAAAAAGTTTACAAATCCTTTTGAGTATAAATTTCAAAGGCGTACAATTAATGAGAGCCTCAACCTGTAGTTCCAGCGGATATTTACGGTAATTCATCATATGTTCGGAACCATCGTTACTTAGCAGACTCCAGCGAAAGCACAGCTCAACAAATGTGTAACAGGCTAGCAGATCAGCGCCACTTACGGTGGGTGTGTTGCCCGAATAGCAGGCGCGCAGTACAACTGTAAAATTTCTTGGTGGAGTAAATGAATTTTATTAGAAAATGTGATTCATTTTCAAACCTGTATGGCCATTATTCTCCAACATTATGCCATTAGGCAAATCATCATAGTGATTCCAGCAGAGCAATTCACGTATGGGAAATTTTTGCACATTATCATCGATAACATTTATGGGCGACTGATTTGTATCTGAGCAGCGCCAATTGTGTGGACCTTTGTTGGTGAAGTGAAAGCAACATTTAACGCAACTATTAATACTTCAATCGTCGGCTTACCATTATCTGGTCCATAATCAAATTGTGTCGGTCCACTTCTTTCGCTGCCAACATTACCACCACCCGCACTGCAGTTGCTCCCACCGCCTGTGGCGGCACTACGCAACGGACAACGAAAATCACATATCAATTTTGCCGTATAGATATTTGTTACGAAAACCAGCGCAATTAAGAGACTAAGCGCCATCACTACGATCGGGTATTCCAGCGCGCAACCGATCACATGGTAGATGCAATTGAATAAAAAATTCAATAGCGAGCACAACGAACACTCCACCATTGTGCCGAATAATGTGGATGTCGACTTGGGTTAGCAAGGATTTAAAAATAATCCCTAACTAGATTTGTATTTATCTATTTAACAAAGTTTTACTGTTTGTCGTTTTGTTTAAAAAAAATGTACGTGTCTTGACAATAAAAACTTAAAAATTTATTGAAAATTATTTCTTTGTGATGTGCGGAAAATATTTTTTAACAGCATACAGTAAATGGGTGCTACAAGTGAAATGGATTGATAGCAGGGGAATAGGGAATAGAGAAGACATCATTTTCAAGTAAAATACTTCCACGGGTTATTCCAACAAGAGGTTTAATTTAAATTTCGCGCCATTTTTCAACTGTCAATACAACAATTGGCTGTGACATAGCAATAGAAAACTGGAAGGGTTTCAGAAATTGTTCGATATTCGCTAGCACAGCGCATGGAAATAGTGAAAGTTCCCTACGGTGAAATTTTCACTTTTAGTCATTACCGTGCGTCTTCTAGACCTGCTATAGTGAATTGAGTCAATAAATTTGAACGCCTCGGGCATATTAGTGATGCGAAAGCACCAACTACTAGCCGTCTGGGTGAGTCAAGTGAATATATTGGAAGTTGTAGCTGAGGGAGTGGCCGAAAAGCCAGGGTTATCAATTTCACGAGGATAACAAAAATCGAGGATTTCTCAAAACAGTTTGCATACCATTTTGCATAAACATCTTAGCTGAAGGTCTCAACGTCGTATATTTTGAGCATTTTTTTCAGGGACCGTAACGGATATAACTTTTATTAAACAAAAATTTTTTTTTAATCGTTATTTGTTGAGATTTATTTTTTGCTCATAAAATAGTAGTTATATCTTGAGTTTTTTATTTTACTGAGCAAATAAATTTGTGAAACAATTCTACAAATTAGGTTTTATTTTCTGAGCGATAAATATAATTCGAGAAATAACGGCTATTTTATGAGCAAAAAACACAACTCAAGAAATAACGATTATTTCTTAACCAGTAAATAAAATTCCAAAAATAACGATTATTTTGCGAGCAAAATATTAAACTAAAAAAAAAACGATTAAACTTGATTTTTTTAAAATAAAAGTCAAAAAATAAAAATCAATATCGCTGAAGGTAGTTAGTAACAAGGAGCACTTATTTTTCTGCATGATTTTTTTAGTTGAAATTTGGAAAATATAATTAAATCTTTTAAAATTAATCGATCTTTTTTATTTCGATTAAAATTGATATAATTAATCTTTAGTCTTGCATTTTCAATTCATAGTGCATGTCATTGACCAGTCCAAGCCAATTCAGAAGCAAGAGTAGGTGGTGGAATATTGGGTCCAACAAACTAAAGAGAAATTATTGAAGAATTTTTACGAATTTTTTTTCTTACGACATAAATGCGAACACCTTTGATAGCAATGCCGAAAGCCCTTGGGCAGATTCTGTAATATAAAAATTTCAATGAAAGCTGAATTTTAAGAAATTTTTCGGATTTCCATTTTGACAATTTATTCAATTTTAATGTTGAACATTTTTTTTTTCTTACTGGCGGCGTTTTTTTTTTGTGGCAAGTTGGCGCAAAAAACCTTGAACGAATTTCAACCAAATTTGGGCAGTATATGGCTTAGTCCCGTGGCACGGGCATATGCTATATATTTTAAGTGTTGTATAAGTCGAGATATACATAAAATCTGTATTTATGATAATAATTTTACGACAAATGGAGTTATTCAAAAACCCCGTATTGATGGTTCGATTTTGATGGTATTAGAAAGATTGATGTTGGTGCCATAAGAAATACATTTAGAAAATATGGATCCGTAAGATTTTAGTATATTCAATTGCAAGTTTCTGGTAACTAAGAATAACCGTTGGTTTTAAAAATTTTTTTGCTGATATGTCTCAGTTTTTCTCCATATAAAAATGAAATTTTTTTAATTGTTATATGGAAACAAATGCAATAATAAAATTGCCAAAAATCAACAGCAATTCCTAGTTAATGCTGGTAATTTTCATAAAATTTTTTTTACATATTTTATTAATCTTATATATAAAAATCTTGTGTCACGGTGTTTGTGGTCGACCTCCTCAAAAACAGCTCGACCGATTTTTATGAAATTTTGTATGTATCTACCAAATATGAGTATAGGTCAAAAAATATATTTTATGCCTGGGAGAGGGTTGCCCCCTTTTTAGAAGTCAAATTTAATTAAACTATGCACAAGGATATTAGATATTAAAATATGAGTGTCAAACTGTTCGGTGCATCCCAAGGCATATCAATTAATGGTGATATCGATAGAGGCCATGCTTCTTTCTTTGAAGCATCTTATGTCAAATTATCATCGCTTTTACTTTGTGTTTTGTGTATTGCTCTTTGTGTTTTCCATATTGTTTTCCACACAAAGAGTGTTCTTCATATTTTTCTTTACATTTTTGCTGAAGTTGACACAAGGTAATTCATTTATCAACGATAGAGGTTGTTTTTGTACGATCTCTATAACCTCGTATAATTGAATCAAGAAGAAACCGAAATTTCTGGTAGCAAAGTTTAAAACTGGGGTTTTCAAATTTTTTTTTTTGTAAAACTTTAGTTCGTATAACTAAAGGCGTACAGTTTTTTTTTTAATATAGATCGTATGCATATTTTTACACACAATGGATAAATTTTATATAAATTCCCGTTGATTTTTAATATTTTTTGTGCGACGGTCTTGCATGAAATAAGTTTCCAAAATCAAAAAAATTTTAAAAATCAACCGGAATTTTCAGTCACTTAATGTTTCCACATCCGCATACACAAAAGTTTACCGAAAATTCTAGTTTGAAATTTTGATGAAATTTTGTTGTAACGTTCGTAAATGGTTTTTGGCATAGAACGAACTATACTTTTATAAAAAGTTAAAGAAAAAAATTATCATGAAAAACAAAGTGAATATTTATTATAAAAAGCAGGTTAATTGATTGAACAACTGTCTACAAATCTAAAAAAGGTGAAAATTAATAAAAATAATAGTGATCATTGTAAATGAATCAAAATGTATACATACATATGTAGCTTAATAAAAAAAAAAATGATTACAGCTGCAGTGTGTGATTCAACTATCGTTGAGAAAAAGCTTTTCAAAACATCTACAAATTTTATTACTGTAATATCTGTATACATATACGAGGGTTGCCTTTTATATTTTGCGCCTTCGCAACACTACATGTGATTAGCTGTAATTAGATATTTTTATCGTAAAGTTTGGTATTTTTTAGCATAAACTTGCATATAACGTTTTCACTTACGAGTTTTATTTGTGTTTATTTATAGTGACTTTAAAAATTTTTTATTGCCTAGAAATGGAATTATCCCGTGAACATTTTCGTGCTATACTACGATTTTCGACAGGAGTGCATCAATCAACTTACTTCTACTTTTGGTGTTGAATCACCACACTTAGCCACCGTCCAAAAACGGTGGTTGAGCCAGAAACAGTCGATGCTGTGCGTCAATTGATAATACAAGATCGTCATGTGACATATCGCGAGATAGAGGCATACTTGGCCATTAGTGGGACCAGCATACATTCAATATTGCATGAACATTTGGTCGTAAAGAAGATTTGTTCTCGTTGGATACCGCATAATTTGACAATTGCTCAGAAAAGGACTCGTGTCGATTGGTGTAAAGAAATGTTGAAGAAATTTAGCCGCGGTGGATCAAAGCACGTCTATGACATCGTAACAGGTGACGAATCTTGGATCTATGCATATGAGCCGGAAACAAAGCAGCAATCGACTGTATGGGTGTTCGAAGACGAGCCTAATCCAACAACGGCTGGAACTTAAAGCCGCGTTTTCTCGAATCCATTTTTTCTAAATTGCGTGTAGGATTGAGCAAAAACTATTTAACCTAGCAACAAAAATTACAAATTTTGTTGAAGAGTATCAATAACTCTACAGTTTAACGAACATATCAATATTTGTGTTTCAGATGAGCGTATCGAGCGTTATCATGCACACAGAACAAAGACGTTCGCGAGGAGACCTTTGGGACACACCTTGGATAACTTCGCCATTTTTCCGTTTTGTCAACCAATAATTTTTTGAAAATTTCTTTATATGTTTTTAAAAATATACCCTAGAGAAAAATATAATATGTTGCTTTTATAATGCTCCAAAAAGTCAAAATCCATCATTTTTATAGCTCTAGGGTGCTCCGCTTAAACGAAAAATCCGGATATAAGAAATTAAATTCAACATAGGGCAAATAAATAAATGGGTAATAGGTAACGCAAAAAAATGTCGGTTTTAACCGTAGGTCAGAGAAATAAACTACGTTAACATTTCTTGCGAAAATTAGTATCTTTGTGAGTATAGGTGAAAGCAATAATATGGCATGAAAATATTCAAACGCAAGGAATTCTACAAGCCGCTACCCAAACATCATTCACGAATTGCCTTATTCCATTCGTTCACTGACGGTATATGCAAAAAACGTAGATTTCAAAGAAGTTGCATGGCGTTTCGTTTTCTATGGCAAATATTGTCGTCCAATTTCAACGCAACTGAAAAGAAATTAGATCAAATTAGATTCTAATATCAATCAGCACAAGTCAAATCAATTCAGAGGAATAACGGTGATGTAACTTCTTTGTAACCAACTTTCTTTGGTATGTGCGCTTATTGATAGTCGTGGAATAGAACACATCGAAAAATTAATTACTAAAAGTGTTTGTTGATTATTATTATTGATCATCAATTCGTTGATGTGTTTTTGGATATCCGGCGATTTTGGCGATTTTGCCGTTGTGCCGTCATCAGTGTCAAAAATGACGGATAATCGTTCCAAAATACATCACATGAATATTTCTCAATTATGCTTTTATTATATCCTCTTCTTCTATATCATAATACAACTGTAATCGTGTATGTACATTGGAGATTTCTCTAAAATAATTACAGAAGGGGGTCCGAAACTACTGAATGGATTTTCATGGGATTTTCATAGGTGACTAGACAGTAATTTCCGCCATAACTTAGGATTATTTTATCAAAATATTAAATGATGGAAAACATTTTTCGTAGAAATGGTATTGAATAAATTCCTTTTAATACAATTTTATTTTTTCAATGGTATCAAAGTAGGCCGGTGGTAATTTTTTGTCGGTGATTTTTTTTAAGCGGAGAAGAGGAGGCACGCACGCTTGATTTAACTAATTAGTACAATAATAATAAAAAGCGGGACAACTAGAAGTAATATTGGATGATGCGGTAGTGGGATATGACACGCTTTCATCCATTCCCCTTTCTTTGCCACATCCGTCGTTATACAAAATATAGCTATGTACCTAATTATTGTAGGCAGTGCTGCTTAGCTACAAGTGTTCGGAATTGTTTCAGTATTCTTAGTTTTGTTTTACTATATAAAATGATTAGTTTTGAAATTATATTTGTATTTCAAAATACATACATACATATAAATCTAAAGTTGTTACTGGCATATGGGTTAATGTTATGGCAAATGTATTGCCAAATAAGCGTATCGAAAGAAAATATGTCATACATTGTTTTCACTTTGCTGCATACACTTTGGCATGAAGAAAATTTACTTTCGTAAGGAAGAAAATGTATCAGAAAATGAAACAGAATCGTCAATACATTTGGCAACTATTTTAGCAACGGCAAGTGTATATAAATATGTATACCTACACATATGTATGTATGTTTGTATGTAAGTTTGCACATACGTATGTATGTATGTATCTACAAATTATTTCCAAAGTGCTATAAATATACAACTTACATATATACTGATTATATTAGATTTGAAACGCTGTCACTGGCGTGTTTATAATTACTACTTAAGTGATGTGAAAATAAAAAAAAACTGAAACAATGAACCACAAAATAAAATAGACACACAACAATTTCCAGCAATAACAATTTCGTTGTCAATTAAAAAAAAAACAGTGATAAATTAAAAAGTAATCAATTCATTGTGAAATTAAATAATAATTATTATTATTTTTGACAAAATTATAAATAACTCACTTATCTAGTATGAAAACCATATGACAACATCTCGTCTATGTAAATTTATCTTGAAACTCGAAATTTCTGATAAATAATTTTTCATTCAATTCCCTAAGGTCCATGTATAGATTTATTTAGCATGCTTTTGAAATCGACTGTCATTGCCGAAAACAATGCGCACTAATTGCCAAATTATTTTACGCGATAACGTGACTGCACTTGAAAACTTTCCTCTTCAAATAAGACGGCAATTTGATAGCCACCTTCCGCCCAGCAGTTTAAACATGAATATATGTATGTGCTAAGTACATAGTCGTATTTGCTTGAACACACTTTTGGTGATATGTATTATATACACTTAGTATGTACATTTGTAAGTATGTATTCATGTACAAGTCCAACTGTCTGAAGAATTCAATATAGAAAGATTTACATTTTTTTATATACAAACATGGCCGGATTTGCCTTAGGGGCAGCTGAGTCATATTTAAATCATGTTTTTTAATTCAGATGAAATACTATAAGTAGACATCGACCGAACTTCGGCCTCGGCTATATTCGGCCGACATTTTTACTTTAAATATGTTTGTCTTTGGAAAAAAGTATAGGATTTTAAGGATCCGTGTACTAGAAAAGCTATATTTGATTCTTTCAAGATCGTTCAAATATCAAAATATATTCTTATCGAATCGAAATAGTGTCCTTTGTATACTTATAGGGATGAAGCCCCTTGATTCGAGAAAGTCCATTCGATCGCTGTTGTTCGTTTATGTTATCATTGCTGGTCTCACTGACTGGTCGGAGCTATTGGAGCTCGTTAGCTTCAATGTTCAGCAACGAACAGTACGCTTTCACTATCCCAAATGGATGGGATAGAATGGATCTTAAGTTAATTAAAAATAGTTACCATAATTTTGATTCCATCGCAAGAGTCCTCAATTAATTCAATAGAATATTCAGTAGCCTTTATCTAGACTCTGCTCTCCCGAGATCTCGTTTTCACTCAATACTTGAATCTCTATACTCTTAGTTATACTTTTAGTTATGGTTTCTAAGTTTTATCTAGTCTAGTAAATATCTAGTCTGTAAAATGCCGATATAAAAATTCATTGATTTATTATTTTAGACCTTGAAAATATTCGGATATGTTCGAAAGTTAGGGGTTGGGTACAATATGATTTTGGTTCAAAATTCTGTATTTAAAATTCTGTATTCAATATTCTGTATTCAAAAATCTGTAATTCAAAATTCTGTACTGTTAAAATTCTGTATTGCGGAACACTGTAATTTTAAATTCTGTAAATCAAAATTATGTATTGGCAGTATTTTGTTTTGCAAAACTCTGTATTGAAAAACCGGAAGAGCATATGGATAAATAAAAAAGTGCGCACTTTTTTTATTTATCCATATGCTCTTCCGGTTTTTCAATACAGAGTTTTGCAAAACAAAATACTGCCAATACATGACTTGTCTTGACCCATATGGTTTCCTATATTATCAAAACAGATTTACATAAAGCAAATGTACATATGTTTGTATGTATTTATAGCTTCAGAAATTTCAAAATGGTCACAAAATTAGTCAAACGAAGAAGGCTGTAAAAGCAAACAACAGAATTAAAAGAATAACAAAAAAAAAGGCTTATATTAAGGCATGTTTCTTTTCTAAAGCGAATTGCTAAAAATTTAATAATATAATAATTGTTTCGCCATTATAATGTAATAACTTTTGTTTTGAATGAATTTTTGAATTTTTCTTTAATTGACGTATGTATATATACATACCATTGATTCTATAAAATCGGAGTTCCATTATTCATAAAATAAATGTGCTATTCAGGTAAGCGTGCTTATCAGGTTATCTGCTTATTTGGTTATATTTTTACAGCATTTTGATCGAAAATAATTTTGATTCCAGAATTTTAATATACAGAATTTCAGTTCTCCATCATTTTGATCATACAGAATTTTAAATACAGAATATTGAACCAAAAGAATTTAGGCTGGACAGAATTTTTTTTTTGATTTTTACAGAATTTTCATCCAAAAGAATTTTGAAAAGCAGAATTTAGTACCTCTCCCGAAAGTTAGTTTGATAATTTGAATATTATACGCCTCAAACCGTTTACTATGAATTCAATGGTTGACTATTAATCCAAATGTTACTTAAAGCGGCGGGACACAATATCTTAACTCAGTGCTTATTCTTCATTTATCAGCAAATTGCGCTGAAATTATATAATTTCCACTTGAAAAAACTGTCAATAAATTAGACAGGTAATTTATCATGATTTTGATTCACAGATCAGTGTCTAAATTTTAACGATAATAATCATCAGATGTGAAATATTGGTATTTTATTTAACTGTCCTTTGATTTGTTATGGCTAGGAAGCCTCCTTTCGTGATCACAGATTTAAAATAAAAATATTACTATAATAAAATCGATAATAAAAATCTACTCAAAGTCAAATAACTAAGCAACCCTGCGGCTACGGAACTTTCAATACAAATTAGGAATGAAACGTATGAACGCACTTGAAGTATGTGAGGTAATTTACTCTATAATGTGAACGTAGTTTTATACCAGTACCTGTCTAGAAATATAATTCTAATTTCTATTTTAAATATTTAAAATTACGTTATTTTTTAAATTTATCTTTTCGCCTTCGTCGCGGATTGTCCTTCAAGTGACAATTAGCGAAATTCATGTAATTCGGTTTATTCCGTTCACATTTTGTTTTGCTAAATTAATGATAGCCCAGTAAATTTGTTGTTTTGTTTGAGTGCGTGTGCATTTATTTTAAATTTTAAAGTTCGACAGCTTGGAGCAAGTATCGTTGGCCTGCGGAATCTTTTTTTCTTATAAATAACTGCTCCAGATTCTAATACGTAGGTGACGTAAGTAAATTAACCCTTGTTTGTTCTAGTGGTATCTGAATTTAATTCAAAGTAGTTAATTTGGAAAGTGATATCTTTCGCGATATGAATTTCGATGATCTGATTAATACTTTTCTTAATAAAAAAAACGCGTGAAATTTCTATAAATTGAGACAATTAAAAGTAATTGTTATTATATGACTCATTTTTTCCAAGATTAAGTAAAAAAAAATTTTAGGGCCCTCAGTAACTATTGGCCTCAACATTCTAAATCCGGCCCTCTCTCTATTTATAGCAACTAGTCGGCGTTGAAATGTGTTTAGCGAAAAGTTACTATGTGCTACGTTGTTGCAGAACAAAAATGTACAAATACATAGTTGAAAGTCTATGAAAATTCAATGAGCCCTAAGTGGCAACGATGTTAAATTAATGATAAGCTCAAATAAATAAAACACGATTAAAAATTAACAGAAAAGCGAAAAATGACATAGTTATCTTATTTGCATTTACTTACCAATTCAAGCCAGTGTCTATTTTTCACTCAAATATTCACTTTTTATTTTTTAAATCTTACAACTTGTAAAAAACATTTTGTGAATTATTTTTCATAAATTTTACTGCTATGGCATCTGACACCCGAATAATTTAAATAAATAATGCAAACAATAAAGCTAACTGATTTTATATGCATATGGATTGATACAAATTACGCTAATCAAAAATGATTGATTGATAATTTTGCTAAATATTTGACACTTCGTTTGCATGGAAAAAAATTTCAAAACGTTTAAATTCAATTAAATCATTGTAAAAGTCAACATGAGTAACCATCCATCGAAGTGCGTTATGGGTGACTCAAAAGGAATCTCCTGTTTTTGGGCCTCTCTATTGGGAGCGGTCATATTGCAGATTTGATGTACAAGATTCAGTCAAAAGTAAAAAAAAATGTGTTTGTTATCTATTCACGCCCAAACGGCTGGACGGATATGTTTGAAATTAAGCACACTCATACATTCAAACATACATAGCCTATAGCCTGAATTAAATAAAGTTGCAGCTTGTTAAAAAAGTTATGGTCAATTAAATACATAAGTTGAATCAATCAAAATCGCTTTATAACGACAGTGTTTGATAAGATTTGGCACATGCATATTAGGGTGGGCCCATTAAAAATATTTCAATCATTGGAAATTTTTGTGCAATTGAAAAGCACTAAATAAATCGACTTTTTAGTGCTTTTGAAAATAACTGCCAAAAAATTCCGCGGCCGAAATTCACTTTAAAGGTATGGTTCCAAAGGCAAGAATATTTGGTACGATCCATAGTAGCAGAATCGCGATGATCATTTGAACTTTTTTCAGCGCCATACAATTTGACCCACCCTAATGTGTGTATACACTTTGACCAGTTTTGACAAATTTTCTTCTACTCGTTTAATATTTATTAAAAATAATTACAGCGCATTTCCTAATAAAAACTATATATATCCAAATTCCAGCCCTGTGCAAAAATTAGAAAAACTCTGCAAAGTTTTATCTATATCGCAAGCTTTTTAATCAGAACGAATTTGTAGATATAGTTCTGATATGCAGTTTTATAGCCCATTAAATTTTAGTATTATAAAGAGCACGTTCAATTAGCTGAAAATTTCCGTTGATTTACGATAATTATGTATTTCTTCCACAAAAAGCACGTTCGACCCTTTTTGGTATGGAGAAAATAAGTGACACTGTCAAAAAATATTGAAATTTACGGAAGAATTTTTATAAGAATTATCATTAAAAAGTTTGGAAATTTGATGAAACTTTGTTGAATTTTCCCATTTTTCTGCAAAGTTCGAAACATATTCAAAACTTGCCCAAATGTCGCGACCCTAATAATTTGTCCGACACTGTTATATGAGTTACTGCAGAATAAATTTTCTAGAGGAAGTTGTTGAAATCAAACATTTAAATATGGGTATTAAACAAAAGAGGTTTAATAAATAAAACTCCACTTTCAAAATGCTTTAAAAGAAGTTTGCCAGCTGTTCAATGGTAAATTAATTAAAACCTATAAATTTGATAAAATTTTACAATAAGTCTCAAACTAAAATTATTAAGAAAGCTTAAAGTCAAAGATATTTTTGGAGAGACTGGTTTGAAAAATTAATAAAAATAAAAATATTGAAACATGGAGCTCAAACGAAGGAATTTTTTGTTAAGGTATGTATATACAACAAACACCGTATAAATCCAGATTTCAAACTTTATAGAAAAAGTTGGAAAATTCCACAAAAATGTCATGAAGTTTGCAAAACTAGTTTATTCAAATTTCTAGAATAATTCTAAGTATGCAGTTTTATAGCTTTAAATGAGATTCTTCGGTTTCAGTTGTTGCCAATTGTTTGAAAAATTGTATTCAATTAGCATAATAAAATTAATGAAGTAAACATTACAATATGGATGTCAAATGAAGAAGGCTTCGAAAAGTTTTTTTGAACAATATTTTTTTTAGAGAGTTGCCACCTGTTTAAAAAGTTAAATGCAAATTAATTAGTTTGCTCCTTCGTTAAATATTATGATCTTGGTGTGAAATAAAGGAGGACTAAAAAGGCTTAGTTACCACGTAGTGTTTTTTTATAATATTCGCATGTATTTTGTGATAAATTTGTTCGTACATTTTTATAAGATATGGTTCGTTATAAATAAAAACATGGTACATTTCTTTTAAATATAATTTGTCATATAGCAAAAAGTATATAAATTCAAATTTCGAACTTTGTATAAAATTTATAAAAATTCAAAAAAAAATTTATAAAATTTTCAAACTCTTTAATTCTTGTATTCATTTTTGGTTACGCAGTTTTGGACTAATTTAATTTAAGCAAGTCTCAAGGAGCTAGAAATTCTCGTTCGTTTTTGTTTTTTTTGTTTGTTTTAATTTTGATTTTGGAAACTAGTTTTCATTTTCATTTCCCGTTTATAAGACAGGAGATGTGCAAGACCGCCAGTACTAACAAATATTAAAAATTAACGGGAATTTTTATAAAATCCATCTGTTAAATGGAAACAGTGCGTAAGGCCAAAATTAAAAAGCAAATAGTCAAAAACATCAACCGCAACTTTTCGAAAGTGCATGCCCAAAAGTTTTCTAGAAATTTAAATAAAAAAGTTTAAAATCTTGAATAAAATGTGTCGAATTTTTATACATTTTTTTCAAAGTTGAAAATCTTACTATGTATGCTTTTTGTTAAAAAAATTTATTTAAAAATACATTTTTAATATTGTAAAAAAAACCCCAAAGCGACATTTTTAGCCGAAAATGGCATTTTTCTCCTACAATGGTACATTAATTCGCAGCAATCTGCGTCTCTGATTTTTATTTCTATCAACCCAATAACACGACTACTTGGAAGAAATTACCAAATGCAAAAAACTTTGCATTATTAGTTGAAAAAGCAGTTAACATCTGAATTAAATTATTTTCATTATTCAATTAATGACCAATTTTTGGATTTATTTTCTGGGAATTACGTAAAAAGCACTCTCAGCTTAATTTAGAATAAAGCGATGAAAAATAAGTCATAAACTTTTTTTTTAACCAAATCATTATCACTTTCAAAATTTTAGGCATTACATAATTGTCTGGTTGTTTACTGGGCTGTCACCGTTCTTTGAAAATTGAAGTATGTAGTTTCTTTAGATAGCTATTTTGATAATTTTTTACTGGTATTTAATGGTAATATTTATCTAAATATTTAATAAAACTTATAAAGAACGTTATCTACGCTGTCTTTTATCTTGACAAATTACTTGTATGTGGCATCAGTTCAAGCAGAGAAAACACTACGAGTATTGAGTACCTTAATGATTGATCGGCGTGTCATTACTACATACATACATGAAATGACAATGAGTAATAAATTTTTAAGAGAGCAATAAAACAAAACTGAAGTTGATGCTTATCTTGAGAATCAGATGTTTGTCAAAAACGTGTTTTACATTATCGTAACTAGGCCTCTCCAACTGTCAAGTTATCTGGGTAATACGATACTTCCGACCGCCAAAGCAAGATAAAAATTGAATAAGATAATTTAAAATCATAGCGCAGATTGGAAACTTGGACCTTCCAATCGCACAAAAATCATCAAGACTTAGATGAACTCAAAACTACCTCTCCAACCACCGATATAGCGTGGGCACATTCATTTTAACAGTACGTCTGAACATTAAATAAAGTAGGCTGTACGAATCGGGAACTTGGCCTTTCCGACTAACCATTTAAATAGTTTTAATAGCCAATTATATTGTTATAATGAATTGAAATGAATTGTTATCATTCGAAATGATATGAGATAAAACTTTTCTATAGAGCATATTTAATTTTAAGTTTAATATTAATTGAGCTACATATTTTGCTTACTATATAAGACTTAAAGATGTAAAGAATGTACATAAATCTACTGTTTTACATTTTTGCGCGCACTCTGGAAAATTCAGAATGATCGCACTTGCAATGGACAAAATAACAAATTATAGTTTATTTTAGACATTTTATGCTGCAAAAACTTACGGACTAGATTATAATCGATACCATTTGAACCAAGAATTTTTTAACTGGGACTAAAAAATGATGGATTATACAGAGCTTCCGTTATTGTAGAGTAGATTTGATGTAGAGGGAACACTCTTTATTTTTTTATTTTATAAGATTACCAGATATTGGAATCTGTATATACCGTTACTCAAACAATTGACCCATATGTATGTAAATATATAGTTCGTTCTATAGCAAATGGCTTTAAATCAATATTTCAAACTTTTGAAACACAATATTTATAAAAATTCAATATATTCAATAAAGTTTTTAACCAGAATTTTGGGTATACAAATTTTTTACATTTTTTGGAAAGTTTGTTTGCAGGCCGTTTATATGGCAGAAGATGTGCCAGACTACCAGCACAAAAAGCACGGGAATTTATGTAAAATCCATGCGTTATATGGAAAAAGTACAAAATCAACTGGTGTTTTTAGCGGGAGAGGTACTAAATTCTGCTTTTCAAAATTCTTTTGGATGAAAATTCTGTAAAAATCAAAAAAAAAATTCTGTCCAGCCTAAATTCTTTTGGTTCAATATTCTGTATTTAAAATTCTGTATGATCAAAATGATGGAGAACTGAAATTCTGTATATTAAAATTCTGGAATCAAAATTATTTTCGATCAAAATGCTGAATAATGGAATTCCGATTTTATAGAATCAATGGTATATATACATACGGCAATTAAAGAAAAATTCAAAAATTCATTCAAAACAAAAGTTATTAAATTATAATGGCGAAACAATTATTATATTATTAAATTTTTAGCAATTCGCTTTAGAAAAGAAACATGCCTTAATATAAGCCTTTTTTTTTGTTATTCTTTTAATTCTGTTGTTTGCTTTTACAGCCTTCTTCGTTTGACTAATTTTGTGACCATTTTGAAATTTACATTTGCTTTATGTAAATCTGTTTTGATAATATAGGAAACCATATGGGTCAAGACAAGTCATGTATTGGCAGTATTTTGTTTTGCAAAACTCTGTATTGAAAGTGCGCACTTTTTTATTTATCCATATGCTCTTCCGGTTTTTCAATACAGAGTTTTGCAAAACAAAATACTGCCAATACATAATTTTGATTTACAGAATTTAAAATTACAGTGTTCCGCAATACAGAATTTTAACAGTACAGAATTTTGAATTACAGATTTTTGAATACAGAATATTGAATACAGAATTTTAAATACAGAATTTTGAACCAAAATCATATTGTACCCAACCCGTTTTTAGCCACTTTAGACGTGCCCAATACTATACAAAATTAAGTTAGCTTGAAATCGGCATACCCACAAGTTTACTAAAAATTCGAATAAAAAAATTTTCAATTTTGATAGATATTTATTGAATTTTTATAAATTAGGTACAAAGTTTGAAATTTTAATTTGTAAGCTTTTTGTTATATTACAAACTAAAGTGTTTTCTAAAAGATTAACAAAAATATTGTAGGTAAATAAATCACCAGATGGTATGTTCTTTGAGTCACTGTAACTGATATTCTATATTAGAAAACTCTGCCTTTTTTGCAGACTTTCGCTTTACATATGTACATTGCAAGCTGTTGCCACTTTTAAGATTTTTTTTTAATTTTTTATGCGCGAGATGTTCGATTTTGTCACACTATTAATATGTCAACGATTTTAATGAAATGTCATTCTTTTATATTATTCCGCATTTCATTTTAAGTTTTCATCTTCAATTATCAGAAGTAACTAACTGAATTTAAATTTTCACTTGACCACACATTCGCTTGAAAAAACACGTCACAAAATGAAATTCAATTACTTATGTATTTTATTCTGAGAAAAATTATACAAAAAATTGCCAGTTCCCTCTACTCACTACAAAACTGATCGAGAGTTTTATCTTTCTTTATCTGCATTTCCCTTCCCTGATTATACTGTATTTTGTATACAATTCATTTACCATAATTCAGTTATGTGTACAATGAACTATAAAGTTTAAAAATCCATTGAAGTCTCACAGATGGCATCTCCAAAAACGCGCAATATATTGAAGCCGCTCTCAAGTGTTTAATTTTTTAAATATGTGGATCTGTCGAAGTGATCGAATATTTGTCTATAAGTATACGTATGTATATTCTTATGTCTGTACTATATGAGAATATAATCGCAATTTGTGTTAATGCAAGAAAATTAATTAATATGCGTAACGCACTGTCGGCAAAAAAATTATCAAAAATCAACGTAAATTTTGAGCCACTTCAGATTTGTACTATTTATATATGAGTACCAGAATTGAATGGAATATAAAACTGCACACTCGAAAAAGTTCTAAAAATTCTTATCAATAAATTTGAAATTGTTGTGAACAACATTTTTATAAAAGAAAATACTTAAAATTAAATAAAAGAAAACTAAATTGTTAAAATGTCCACCACATCTTTAATGTAGGATTTATGTACGTTATTTTTTAATTTTACCTATATACATATACCTCCTCCAGTTCCCCTAAAAAATTATTGTAACTCTAAAGAAATGGAAGTTGGGTGTTTGAAATCAAAATCTGATTCAATCAAATAGTTTTTGGGATGGTGAAATAAGCTTAGTTATGTATATTTATACCAGAGGTAAAAACTTTATATGTAAGTTAATTTTTTGTTGAAATTTTAAACGAAGGGATTTTTGGTGTGGCGAAATAAGGTGGGTTTATATTTACAAAAACAAAAAAAATACAATAAACATTGCAACTGTTTAGATATATTTGAGGTTTCCAATGTATGGTCATAAGTAATCATAATAATAATAAAATAGCAGAATAAAGGAATACATAAAATATGTAGCAACAAAGTGAAATCGACAGGCCGCAAAGAATGTATGATTGTGCACACAGTACATATGTACATAGCTACCAATTTCAGCGTTTGTTGACATGGCTAAGAGACCGGAAAATATATGTACATACACATGTATGTACATGCAGAAATTAATCAATAAATTTGCGACAAGTGCAGGGTCACCAGTATAGAGAACGCAAGTCGTTTTTTTTTTTTTTTGCATTAAAATATGAATGCATTTGCGAGCTTCGAAACAGCACCAATTTAATGTTTACAATGATAAGCAAGCAATTAACGTTGACCTTGTTTGCAGCAGTTAGTATAGGTAAGTCTTGATTTCTTATAGGAATAACCGGCTTACATACATATGTATGTACATATATAAAGACGCATGTAGTGCGAAATCTGTGTGTCTGCCTATGACAATGAGCACTTATGAAAAATTTCCATAGATCCAAAATAAACATACATACATATGTACGTACATGCACATGTGGTTGTGGTTTGCTACGCCAAAAAAATGCTCAATCTGTGTCAGTTATTGGGTTTTAAACTTTGGACTTGTATTTACCTGTTGATTTGGTTGTTGCCGCAAATTCATCAGCTTATTGACCAAACGTTCTACGTACTTTTGCGTGATTCAACAATTTCCTATTATATTTCAATTTGAGTTTAGTTTTCTTGTTGGCTTGTCAAGCTTTTTTATCTAGATGTTATATCTAATAATTAACTAATTAGTACAGGTCTGATTCGAAACCTTACTTAGATCAGCTTTAATTTATAGTAATGAAAATACAATAAACTGACTAAATTTTCAACACTCCGCGACGATTATGCAAACACTCGAAAGCAGTAGAAAACTTATCCTTGATAGAAAATGACAACATTCGATTTTTGACTGTTGGAAAGTCATCTGTCATTTTTCAGCACAGAAAATTTCGTTCAGTTTCAGTGCAGGGTTGCATGCAATTTGCGGATAACTTAACGGAAAACTGTGTTGCAAAAGGCTGCCTGCACATAATTCGACTGTCAGCAAAAATTGAATTAATTTCTTCGGTGGTAATTCTGCCAACTTTCAACCTTGCTGCAATCAAGCCAGGAACAAAAACTTTGCATGCAATGTTTGTAAATCAGCCGATTTTGTTAATATTTTAATTTGTAGATAGCCGTTTGAGCAAAACGTCTCCAATTATAAGTGGGTTTCTCGGCATTTATTATGGAATGTGAGCATCATTACACCAGTAAGTACGAAAAAACAAGTTTGAACAGCTTTAACTGTTTATCGGTGCTTAGTCTTTAAATATTTGGTTCAGACGTCAAGATAATCCTGTCAACTTATATATTGGCAAAGATTTTTATCAAGCTATCAATTGCTTTTATGCAGAAACAAACATTTGAATTGATCGATCCTAACTGACAGTAACAGATGAAGGTTAACGGACGGGCTCCTGCTGCTATAAATTCTTGCTCCGTTTTTGGTTTTTGTTCTAGCAAGCACAGTGTTTAGTTCACTGTCGTCCTCAAGTAAGAAGGTTTTGCAATCAGCTTAGACGTTTCTTATAAAACATTTTCAATAATTCTTATTTGCCGTATTGGACGCTGACACTGCAAAGATCTAAGTCATGTATAGTAAATTTTGTGTATTTTAGTTTTACGGTGAAGAGAACGATAATGGGTTCTTGCTATAACAGTGCTGACCTATTTTAAAGTTCTCTTTACTAATTTTTTTCCAAAATTATTTCACTCTCGAAGGGATGCGTAATCTCATATTTTAGGATTTTTGCTTAAATTGCAAAAACTTTGGACTGGCAAGTTGAAAACTAAACTTAACGACTGGCACGTTGCAACCCTGCAGTGGGATTTTTCAAGTTGCCAATAGTGTTTTTGACTTTTTCCCATCTACTAGCCGCTGACGTATACTTGCATATGTGTATGTGTGTGTGTGCGAAATAGACGGCGAGCGAATATTTTCATTATCCGTCGGATTTCTTTTTAAAAATTCTTCAAGAAAATATAATTTCTATAATTTAAAACCTTCTTAATAAAGTATAACTCCCGATTGCCTTAGCCAATTAGCTACCAATGAGGAAATGCGCCAAGGTAATTACGGAATTTCAGCGTTTGTAAAATTATGATGAAGCAACAGTGATTTGAAGTTAAGCCAAGAAGCAGATTATAAAAGAATATGAGCAATAAAAAGGCCGAAATAAGTGAGCCATAAGTAAAAAAATTAAAATTTATTTCTTACTGCTGACTACGTAAAACAACGCAAACAAATGTGCATAGAGGCGAAATTGAGTGTGTTATGAAATTAATTATTTAAAGAAGATTTGAAAAGTGAAAATATCTGAATGTTGAGCAATCATTTTAATAAGCAAATTTTTTATGCGACTAAGCAGTGGAAACTGTTAGTGGTGTCTTAGGTTAAACCATAGACGGTATCCAATAAATTGTGAAAGTTCCAAATATTTATACTAACAAGTATCAAAAGAATTTCCGATCGACATACAGATGTAAAACTGTAGAAGCGGCTCCGAATTGGTTCGTTTCGCTCGGAAGTTAGATTCCGCAAGTGGTTTCCGCCGCGTAATTGCAACGCATCGCGTACGTCGCTTTTGTTTTACTCGGTTTTTTAGCAACGTCTCGTGACCTCATCAGATCGCCTCCAACGTCTGCAACACCTTCCAACTAGCGCGCAAGTAACATCCAAACATTTGTGCCTACATACAAACATACATATGTATGTATATGGTGTGTAGATAGTCCGACAGGCAAGCACAGAGCCGTGGCGCACTTGGGATTTGCCGTTGTTCGCGATTCGGTTTTATTTTCTTCTATATTTTTGTATTATTGTTACCCACGTCTTACGTATATTTTGTTCGTCTTGCCTCTCGACCATGACTTGCTTGCCTGTCTGCCTGACAAAATGAATGGTCGGTTGGTTGGTCTGTCGCGCAGTTTGTTTGCTAACTGAGTGGCCCACCGACTTACTGATTTTGCCTCTTGTCTCTGTTGCAGTATTGTCTTCCGTTTGTTTCAAATTCTGTTCGGCGGTGCTTCGTAATACCACATTTGAACTGCTGAGCTTGCAGGTAATTTATGTAAATATTTAAAATAAAATACACACATTTTCACTTACATACATATTAATTTACATATGTAGGTATACAGTCTTTCTCTTAAAAATATTACGTGTAGTAATTACGGAAATGTTTTTCTTATAAGCTGCTTTGTTTTAATTTCAGAAGGGACTCCAGGGTCCTAAATCAAAATCCTTTTACTGTTTAATGAACAATAAGCCTAATTTCAAATAAAACATTGGTAACGTAATTAGCGGTGTCTGCTGTGCGTTAGGTTTGATTTTTAGGTTGTTTGCATGCACCAAAAATGAAACTGCTTGCTGAGCTTGAGGTTGTGCACCTTAACCCGGAGCACATTTACCTCTTTGTGTAGGTGCTCCTTCGGCGACATCAGAAGACATCCCGTCACTGTACGGAGTGCAGTTCAATATCTGTGTTCTACTGGCGCAGCATAGTTTATTAACGGTCGGCCAATTGGCTTGTATTTTGCCAACAACATTTTTTTGTCTTTGCCCCAAGTGCTGCCGCCGATCGACTTGAGGACTTTATTGCGGCTCTGTACTTTATTGGCGATTGCGGTAGTGTACGCAGAGAAGGAGAGCAGGCTTTCAAATGTAACCCCAAATCATAGGGTGATTAACCGTCGAAATAGGGGTGCCATCGACATGGATGTTTAAATCCAGGCTGACCTCTTTCGTCCAGGTGGTAAAGATTTTTGTAGGGGACAACGCCAAGTTTCTGCCAGTGAAGATTCGGGCAAAGTCGTAGAGATATCCGTTCAATTTCCAGCACAGGTCATCAATTGATATGAGACTATGGGGACTCCCTCTGGCGTTTGAGGAAGCTTGGAGATGCAGTGGTTTAACAAGAGTGGAAACAGGACGCCACCCTGTAGTACCCCTTGTTTTATTCTCAGTTTAGATGATGAGCGGGTTCGGAATGACCCGTGTTTCTCCCAGGTAAGGGCTGTTGTTTCGGCGATCTAACCCTATTTAGATCAGCCTACCCCATTTCCCCTTTATCAGTGGCTGCGGTTTTGCGTGGTCTACGTAATAGCACCGTTCACAGAAGGAAAACGCGCTTGACTTTAACTGTGGGATGAGCGAGGTCCATTGGCATCGCCGGAGTTCCGGAAGGAGACTCTCTCTCTATAGCGTGTCCTAAAGCTATGGACATTACTATTGTTATTTCAAAATAAAGCTATATTCACGCTCGTATAAATATTGTTCATATACACATAAAATTAATAAGGACAACAAGTAAAATAGTCATACACCTGTGATAATAATTTCGTCTTTCCCTATTTAATTTCATAATTTTTTATAAAAATATTAGGAAACCCTGGAAGTCGTTGTCCTGCCTATATTTATTTACTAATGGCCCTTTACACATGTGACTAGAAAACGCATTTTGGTTTCTATCATATATAACAATTGGCAACCCTCTCAAAAATACCCATAGGTATGAACCCCGTCAATAACAATCGACTACAAATTAACGAACTAATAATATTATTAAATGAGTTGCTAGTTGGTCCAACTAAGATCTGGTTACTTTAGTAGACTTAACTTAACTCCTACCTATCCAGAATCAACCCCGACATACCCAACACTTGTCCGGCATTTGGAGATTCTCCGCACGATATTGATGCTCATGCTCTCTCAAACCTACTCATCCAGCTCCCCGCTTACCAACCCCTGTTGAAACAGCACGCTTCCTGGGACTTGCCTTATATGAGTTTGACGATAACGACCATGGGTGAATCTGATCTTTATAGGGTGTGGTTGTCCACTACAACAACAAAATTTAGTATTAGTAGTCAGCGTTGAAAAAACATGTTAGTTTTTAAGGTTTAATTAGAAATCTACAGCTGAGCCAGTTTTTGTTTCACTGTATACTTTTTTTTGTTCAGTTCCTGCCGTTAAATGTAAATATTTCTGATCCAATTTTAGGTAGTATGATTCTTTTGTAATTAGGATTTGATTTTTGTACTATATTCAGTTGGAAAGAATTTGATTTAATTGATTTTTTTTACAAACAAAATTAACATTGTCTAATAGTCTACTTTTTAAATTGTTTTCAGTTTTAAATCATCCATCTATTGTGTGTAAAAAAAGAAGAAAAATAAAAAGTTGAAACTTGCAAAGCTGATGAAAAGTGGTGAAAAGAAGCTGGCTGGCTACTCGCGGGGGGTGGAGATATCAGCAAACTCACGTCTAGTAACCAGCTGCCCATAAAAAACGAACAGTAATTGAAAGAAAATAAAACCCATAACACAATACTACACTAACAGAACAAAAGAAGAAATAGTAACGGCCATTGAAAGATTTAAAAGTAGAAATAAAAAGCGAAAACGTGGAATTTAAATTTTTTACGTATTAAAAACTCTAAACAAACGAAAACCCGCAAAAGAAAATCGTTAGCAAAAGACAAACATAATTGTACTTAAGTTCAAGGAGAAAGAAAAATCATTGCTATAACAAAGTCGCTCCCCCATCAAACAAAGATTAAAAAAGAAAAAAAGAAATAAATAAATAAACAAAATAAAAACCAAACTCCAACTGAAAAGTAATAACGAAAATTCAGTATGCAGTAGGGCAAAGTCACGACAATTAAGCAAACAACTCCAGTACTCGTAACAAAAGAAAAACCTTGTAACTGAACAAAAAAAAATAAAAAACGCCTCGACTTGACGAAAGTGCCAAAAATCGCGCAAACTCAACGGCAGCAAAAGCAAGAATCTACAGCAAACAGGCTAATTCCATTGTGATTTGATGCCACTACGAAAATTTGTCACTAACTGTTGTATACGCTTATAAACAAAAGCTGCGTGCGGGGTGGGGGCCAACGACCTACATAGCATAAAGCAGCTCACTCACATTCTGTGCCCTAAATCAGATTATTTGTATGCTAAAAATGTTTATAAGTTCCTGGTGCGCCACTAAGAGTACAATTGTTGTGGCGTTGAAGAAATTTTCATTACTGTGGTAGCGACTACTTATACTATACATACATACATACATATGGTATCTCTGTATGTGTGTCTGATCTTAAGCGTACTTTGCATCCTATTGCGGAAGTGTGCTTTGTTTGCACAACTCTGTTAATGACACTGCTACCCGCATCAACAACATTACCAACGTCATCTAAAATAATATTTTCAACGATATTACGCCGCCGCCGCCGCCGCCTTGTGGCGGGTCAATAGAAAAGCTCTCAACTGATGTTACTATGCGGTGGAGCACAGTGTATACGAGAAATAAGTGCAGTATTAACGACAACGATAGTGGCATAAAAAAGACAATAATTACAATAAACCCTTTTGTTTGTGTATATTTGAAAGCAAATCAAAATAAATTGAATAAAAGTGAAAATCGGCAACCGAACGAGCCAACATGGATGATGAACGGAAAAGACGGTAAGTTGAAAATTATATTTAATTATCTACTACTGTTACAAAGGGATCTGTGGCAATAAGGAGTATTGGATGAACTCTTTCTTAGGTATTTTTTTATTTGGCACTAGTATAAAAGTTACCTTACCGATTAAATTTAATGAACGTTCTTTAAAAGGTGGTAACCCTCTTTGAAAATGTTTTCATATAAACAATTTTGTTGCTGTAAAATGCTGTTATATTTCAGTAAGTTTAGAAATTGAATTAAATTAATATTTTTAACTCTTTAAGCATTTAAGCAGAAATTTATTAATAAGTTTTCTGAAGCTAAATTCCTTTCATCCGATGTCGTAATATTTTCTTTATCCTCATAATTTAATTTAATTTACTTTTTAGGCCAAAGGTATTTTCTCAATCCCCCCTCCTTTGAGGCCCATACTTCAATATGTAATTTAACTTATTCAGTTTTAATTAATTTTTTAAACAGGCGGCAACCCTCTCCAAACGTATTTTTGAAATGAAGCTATTATAAAACTTTTAAATTTACACTCTTAACGTAAACTTTAATTTAACTTAATTTACCTTTAAATAGGTGGCAACCTTCAAAGCATTTTGCGAATGAAACCTCTTCCGTTTGATACCCATATTTCAGTGTTTGATTTCACTAATTTTTTTAATTGGGTTTAACCTTTAAGAGGGGGTAACTCCCTTTAAACAATTGCTTATATGGTAAACGATATCACGGACAACTCCCTTTGAAATATATTTTATATGTTATTTGAGGTTATCAGCTATTTATGTATGTACATATGTATGCTTCAAAATCTATATCAGTCGTTCGGTCATGGTCATGAAAAGGCAACAAACTGTCACATTTATAATATTAGTAGGACGTTCACGGGCAACTCTAATTACAAATGTAGTTCTTAGCGTAAATAAATAGTTCAACATTTCTTTTCTCCTGTGTACCATTTTTTTTTTAATCATGACACGTTATATAATTCGTTTTCCAATTTGTCATTTACGCTCTAATTACGTGTCTAAGTACGCCTATTGCCATACAAAATTTTGAGAGCGAATCTTCTAAACTGATGGAGATTCATTCTGACTTATCCCGCCTAATCATATAAACTAGAACTGGGACTATTCATTTTGATACGAATAAAATAGATATCTGGGATTCAGGTCGAAATATCTTCGGCTTTCGATAGGGGTTCCCACATTATCCTATTTAAAAAAATCGCTTCTATTGGCTTTCATTCAGATATCCTGACTTGGATTGGCTCATATTTGTGTAATCATCGTTGCATGGTTGTCGTTGATAATGTCAGGCCCTTACCTTACCTGGATCCTCTCTTCTTTGTTCTATTTATCAATGTACGTGTTTCTTCTCTTCCAAGTTTCTGACTTTTGCAAATGATCTTAAGATCTACTCACCGAATAGTAATCCTCATGATTCTCAATTGTTGCAGATTGATATTAATAACGTTAGTAACTGGTGTAACAAAAATCGTCTGTCGTTGATTATTAATAAATGTTTTCACGTAACCTTTGCTAAATATTTTGTCATGTCATTCAGACTTCCTATCCACCTCCAGCGAGTGAGTGATATAATATAATGGCGGTGATTTTTGGCTCGAAAGTTTATGTTCACTAGTCATATTAATTTCATAATTTCCAAACCATATGCCTAGCTGGCTTTTGTATGGCATCATAGCTCAGAATTCACCGATCATTATACACTAAAATTGATATAGATGGCATTTGTTCCTTCTAGGGTTGAATACGCCTCTTTTATTTGGTCACCGTACTTTGCGTGCCATATTAGAAAAATCGAACGTATACAGGAGGCATTTTTACACTTTACGCTCCCATAGCATACAATCCCAGCAAAACAGGAGAACAATTTTGTCTTTATCTTTCGTCTTCGATGTAGTATGTGGTTTTGTAGACTATCCTGGACTCCTGGAGAGGATTTTCTTTAATATATTTGTTAGACCTCTTCGATATCCGAAGTTTTTCTATGTTGAAGTTTTTAAAGCTTTGTATACACGAAATACTCCCGTTATAGGGCCTTGATTGAGTTCAATAGAATCGCTCGGTTTGTCGAGATTGATTTTTCATTTTCTAAAAATCGCCTAGGAAACTCCTTGGAACTCCTTGGAACTTTTTTATAAATAGTTAATTTCCCCCATTGTTTTTCTTTTATTTTATTTTATTAATATTTGGGTGATTCACAAGGTGTCATAATGTGCCATAAATCGTAAAATCATTAAATTTTCGATTTCAAAAGTTATGTTTTTGGATTGCATTGAAAAAAATAATTAAATTAGCCGATACGCATTTTATTGTGTTCATTGGCTAAAAAATAAATAAATAATTGCTCCAACGAATATTATCCGGATATCCGGATTTTCGAAGATCCGTTTAATATTCGTATATTCGGATATCAAAAAAATTGAGGAACAATTATTATTGCATTCCCCTATACTCACAAAAATATTGATAAATGACCTGTGATTAATACCGAACCCTTTATTTGCCCTATGTTGCATTACATTAATTTCTGATATCCAAATATCCGGAAACTTTTATAATATCCCAAAATCCGCGTTTCTCGTTTAAGTATCCAGATATTCGAATGTTCGGATTATCTCACAAGAAGAAGTCTGGATGGTTGAATCTGGTAAAAAATTTAGCGTTCCGTGGTTACATTACTCAAATTGTAATTATTTTTGCCCAACAAATTTCATAACTGAACTCACATTTGCCGCCATTTGCAAAAATTTAAGCACAGTTAGGCAGTGTGATGACCTTTCCTCTATCATTTTTGAACTGCCAAAAGAATAATTGACATATTTATGTATTATTTGACAACTAAAAACAATGACGATTTTAGAAACAGGCCTGATCGTAATTTTTACGATGTTTGCCTTGTATGACAGCCAGGGCGAATTCCTAGTGACAAAGGGTACCAAAATGACATGATAAAAAAAATGGAAAGACGGCAGGTATTAATTTTTGGTGCATCATATGTGAAGTGAGGAAATATGAAATAGTTTGTAAAAAGAATATTTCTTTATTCGCTGTTGCTGACATTCTCATGTACCAGGTAAATCAAGAAGTAGAAATCGGCTGCTCTATTAACGTTACCTATTATAATTTCGCTTGTTGGTGTCGATTGTCCAACAACGAAACTCACATTTCCTTTGTTTTTGCTTTTACGGTTTCCGCTGTCAAAGTCGTAAGAATAAAAACAAAAAGCATGTAATTTGACATTTCGAGCCGTGGGGCGAAATCGCTCAATTGTCCATTCAACTGCGCCTTTTATGAATTCGACTGTAAAATGTCAAGTTGACACCTTCCTTTTCTTCTCGTTAATCGTTGCTTTGTTTCTACTCAAGACATGTGGAAGGTGCAATCTTATATTCTATCATTAAAAATATGTATGTATTCATTTGCTTAATTCACAATTATCTTTTAGTTAATTAATAGAAAACTATCCTAAACGGTAAAATAAAAAGCTGTTTTTTAAACAACTTACTAAGTCATTTTTCTCTTTTTGGCGGCATCTGACATACATGTGTCTTAACACTTACCTAATATCGTAATCCCAAATGTATATGTATGTGTGTATTTATGTACATATATCATACTTATCTATTCATTTTAACTCTAGTGCAAATTTTGTCTTTGCTCTGTGCAAATTAAGTAATTTTACTAGATTAGCCAAAAAATTATCTCATGAATTAAATAAATATATCGGTTTCCTTTTACTAACTAACACAAAACCAGATTTAAGGAATTTGTTGAAAGAAGATATACCAAAAGATAAACAAAACTTATTAAAAGCAACAGTTTGGGTAGGCAAAAAGTTGTAAAAGCTATGAGAAAACCATTAACTTCGTGTGAGTGCTTGAATACTTAAAATTCATCGGTCTGTGCAACAAGAGTTGGCAATACTTAATAAGTTTTGTTTTCCGAAATACAGTGGAGTACATTTATAATGAACTGGTTATATTCAAAATGACTCTCATATTAATTTACACTTATCTATGTAACTAGAAAAAGTATTTCGATCTCTGTCATATAGATATAACAGATGGCAACCCTTGTCCTCGCCGAGCCGTAGAGTTGGAAACCCGTATTTTAATATTTTAAATCTTTGTGAATAATTTAATTAAATTTGACTTTTAAAAATTTTCAAGCAGGTGACAATCTTATTTATAATACCTATAACACGAACCGTTTGACACCCGTGTTGTTCAAGTTCATATAATATTATTAAATTTTACTTTTCAAGCAGGTGGCAACCCTCTATATATATGTATAAGCGGATCGTTTGGCAGTTCGTCACCCATATTTTATTATTCCATATAACTTGTGTATAATTTAATTACATTCGATTTTTCAAAGTGGTGGCAACCTATTCTAAATATGCGTATGAACATTCGCCTCGCCGATGCGAACCGTTTGACACCCATATTATAATATTTCTTATAGCTTGTATATAATTAAATTAAATTCCACTTTTCAAACAGGTGGCACCCTTCTTTCAAAACATTTGGAAAATGAAGCTATGAAAGAGGTTTAATTTCATTTGATACCCATATTGCAATATTTGATTTCATTCGTTGCTTTGATTGAATTTATTCTTTTAATCAGGTGGCAACTCTTTTTTAAAAAAAATCGATTCTTTGGTAGCCCATATAACGGACTATACAGATCTATCCAGTCGTTATATAGCAATATGTGATTTAACTTAATTATTTAGTTGATTACAACTTTTTTAACTGGTGGTAACGCTCCCTAAAATATAACCTATGTGTTAACGTAGGGTATAGGCTATTTATATGCTAAATTTTTCACAATTCCGTCCAGCCGTTTGGGCCTGCAAAGGTAATATTTTTTATTCCTATAAAAGTACATTCGATGCCATTATGTATGGAACCCGATTTCTTTTGCATCGGCACCACGGGCACGCTTGCAGAAGTCCAGACGCTGAACCCAATTTTCGACGGTTTTCAAGCAAAAATCGGCCGATACTGCTGCAATTTCAGGTTCGATATTCGTACGAAATTCATCAATCGTCGCTGGCTTGTTGGCATAGACCATAGACTTGACGTAGCCCCATAGGAAATAGTCTAACGGCGTCAAATCGCACGACCAAGGAGAAGGCGGCCAATTGACTGGGCCATTTCGTGAGATAACACGTTCACCAAACTTGGTTTTCAATAAATCGATTGTGACATTCGCTGTGTGGCTTGTGGCGCCGTCCTGTTGGAACCACATATTGTCCAAGCCCATATCATCCAATTCGGGCCAAAAATATTCGGTTATCATTGAGCGGTAGCGATTCCCATTCACAGTAACTTGCCGGTCTTGATCATCACGGAAGAAGTACGGTCCAATCACGCCGCCGGCCCATAAACCGCACCAAATTGTAATTTTTTCGGGATGCAATGTTGACTCATGGAGTACGTGTGGATTGCTGCCTGTCCAATAACGCATATTTTGCTTATTGACGAAGCCATTCAGCCAGAAATGACGACGACCATAAATTGGACGTAGCGCTCTTAAAGTTGAGGCCATTGACTCTGAATTTCGGTAGTGAATTTTAATAATTTCGACTCGTTGTTGGGTCGTATATCTTTCCATGATTAAGTGGCAAACCTTACTGAAGAGAAATATGGCGTCGTTTGCTGTCACTATCGGTCTACATTTGTAGCGTCCCTATTGAAAAACCCGTTATTAGTAGGATTAGCAGGATTAAAAGGAACTTACATTTTATGCCCGCTATACATATATAATATTTTTTTATTATTATTATCGGAGTTGTTCAAATATTTCTCCCGATTGCGTAAAGGTTCCTTGAAACTTCTCATTCATTTCCACGATTCCTTCTTTTGGCAGTTGCCATTCCTCAATCCAGACAACCTTTTTTTTTTGAGTGTACGTAATTTTTATGCTGATAAGAAAAAAACTCGGTTATGATGCACAAAATATAGAGTTCAAGAACCATTAGCTTTTCAATAAAATCAACTGGCATTTTTAATATAAATACACAAGAAAGACATTGAGAGAAAAAGAGAGCGTCACTAACGAGTGAATATATGTACATATTTATTTTTAAAACATTATTCATTGAAAACTTCTGGAACAATAAATTAGAAAATCAAATATTTTGATTTTGAAAATACAAAAATCCAAAGAACAGTATTCATAATATTAAACTAAAAACAATACAAAGAGGATTATTCACAAAGTACATATGTAAGTTAAGACGTTGAAAGCAAAATTAAAATGGCTCTTTTAAAAATAAAAAGTTCTTGAACTTATTAATATATTCAATAAAATGAAAGGATCTCTTTATTAATTTACTTTATATAATTTTTACATAAAAACAAGGTGTTTTCTTCTAGCTTTTAATAAAGGAACACTTTTATAAATATAATTTTTAACTTGCAATAAAGACTCAAAAATATAGTATTTTTCAAATTTCGATTTAAGAGCATATTGAACAATGGAGTCTAGAAACTACTTCCGAGGAAAATATGGATATGGTGATCTCCGAAATAACAGCTATAACTTCTACCGCTTTGACTATTGTTGTGTGTTTCGAATACCGTACAAATAACAAACTGGCATTAAGCTAAAAAAAAAAATTATGTTGATATAATCAGACCAAAATACAATTAATTTTACTACAAAAACCGTTTAAATTGAATCTACAAACTTTGTGCAAATTAAGAAAAAATCAATAATTTTTCAACGAATTTTTATAGAATTTTTGGGTATACCCATTTAATTTCGGTATAATAAAGTATAAGTTTCAAGTGGCTAAAAAATCCCTCCTCAATGTTTTTTTTTTGAAAATAGAAAAAAATCTATTATTTTGTTATAATTGAGGCAAGTTTTGCCAAATAATCAATTTTCTAGCAGAATTGTAAATTCATCGCTTTGTGACAAGCTCTTGCAAATATTGGCTGGGATATCGCAGCAATCATCTTGAATTGCGGAAGGATCGCAAAAGAGCTGACATTCGTTGAAATTTTCTACCATACGACGAGTTTTGCAGAAGTTTCAAATAAAGAGCATTGTCAAACATTTATGAAAACAAAAATCGTCTTCTAGAAAAATTGGCGATTTGTCACCCTTGGGAGCGCAAAAATCACAAAATATTTTTCTTAATATACATCTTCTAAATGTTGGCTATGATCAATTGTAAAACGATATGAGTTTGTATAAGTTTTTCGACAACAATTTTGCAAGTGTATTGAATTATATGGCAGGTTGTTTTTAGTAGGGTATCTTTCAGTATTTCCAAACGAAACCCCCACGGCTTTGTCTCCCATCGCCATCGGCCAACTACGAGTTAATTAGTCCAAATGTAGAGTTATGTTTGTATGCACACACGTTTGCTTATAAAAATGATATGGAAACCCTCACCACAAATGGAGTGCACACGCGTATATAACATACGAGTATACCTGTTGTAGTCTTTGGCAAATTTTGCAACGTTTTTTTTTTGTTGTTTTTTTTTTTTGTTAACATTTTGTTCTTTCCATATTTCGCTACGTCAGTGTAAAAGTCCATTAAAGCGCGAATAGCGCGCGCATCAGCTAATTGCATACATTTCAACTCAAAAACACACACACACACACACATACAGACACTGGCGTAGTTGCACCAACCAAAAGAGTTATTGTACATCGAAAATGCATTTTTAAAAAATTTGTACCAAATGTTGCTGAACAAATTCTCAAAAACCAAAATAAAAACCAAATTAACAAAATAAATACAAAACAAAATTAAAAGCAAAACTTGCTGACGCGAGCTACTACTTTGGACAAGCGTTTGACGATAGCTTGAAGTTGTGTGTTGTTTTGGTGACAAGCGTGTGAGCGCAAATGAGCAGCGGGACCAATCAAATACTATTGGGCAGCGGCCATCGCGACCACCGGCCATTGATAGCCGACACTTGGCTGGCACCTAAAGCAAAAACAAAAGACAAAAAACAAATGAAAACTACAAAATATATCAAAAAAAAACAGCAAAATGAAAAATAAGTGCGAAGAATGCACTCCAATAACACGATTGCGTTCGCGCGACACTGACTTTGCCTTTTAATAAATTTCGACATTTACATTGCGGCAACGCAGAGGAAACCAAGAAAAGAATCACAGCAAGAGTGCTATTAAAAATAAAAATAGTTCAAAAAAATATCCTATAATTGAAAAAACTAGAAGCTAAACGAACAATTGACAAATTTGCGCTCTTGGACGTTGGCTGAGCGGTGGCGACTCGGATCAGTGATGGCATTTGCCTTTAAACCTATTGTATCGAAAACTAGCCACAGTGTATGAAATACTCTTTGAATTTTGCTCTCATAGCTTCAAAGCTGTAAAAGCAAGAACCAAATACATGTACATAATTTGACATTTCTTGCCGTTCGGCGAAATAGGCCAATTGTCCATTCAACTCCAACTCCATCTTATATGAACTCGCCTTACTTTCAGCTAACCAATAACTTTTAGTAATTTTTTTAACCAGGTAACACCAGTTTAGTAGAATTTCACTTATCATACCAATTAAATTGAATCAACGTTCTTTAAAAGGTGGCAACCTTCTTCCAAATTTTTTTTGTATAAATGCTTTCGTTTCATACCAATACTGGAATATTTCAGCTAGCTTAGAAATTTAACTAAATTAATAGTTTTAAATAGGTGGCAACACCCTTTAAACACTTTTTCATAATTAAGTTTTCCTAAGCCTAGTTTATTTGAATCCCATGCCGTAATATTTCTTTAAACTTAATCATTTAATTTGAGTTACTTTTTTTCAGCAGGTGGCAACTCTCTCCAAAAGTGTTTTTAAAATAAAGATCTCTTAAAACTTCTCCGTTTGTGGCCCAGATTTTTATATTTTATTTAGCTTATATCTAATTTCAATAAATTTTTTAAACAGGTGGCAACCTCCTCCAAAAATATTTCTGAAATTAAGCTTTCTTAAAACTTTGTGTATGAGACTCATATTAGAAAATTTCATTTAATTTTTGAACTTAGTTTACCTTTAAACAGGTGGCAACCTTCTTTCAAAACGTTTTTGGAAATTAAGCTTTATTAAAGCTCTTTCGTTTGATACCCATTTTGGAATCTTTGATTTCACTAATGGCTTAAATTTAATTTAACCATTTAAACAGATGGCAACTCCTTTAAAAAATTGCTTTCATGGTTGTTTATATGATAGATCATATCTACTTACATACATATGCATATGTGCCAAATTTGTCCAGTCGTCATATAGCAATATGGGATTTAAAAATATATTTACAATATTTGGGGTTAAAATCACCACTCTGTTTTAAATTTTGGCCTACCTGCTACAAGAAATGGTCGGGCTTATAACTGCCGTCGATAATAAGAGGAGTTTTAGAGATGATACATAGTTTCCAATTGAAGGCTGCCAGATAATATAAAAAATGTAAGTATGTATGTCTATTCCACCGTTCGCCAAAGTGTATCGAAAATTAGTGGAGCGTACTATGCTACTTTCCACCTACCATTGTATCGAAAAAAGTGCAATGTATCAACATTTCCCATCACTGACTCGGATGCTCAAGCAATATGCTGCTTGCGGATCTAACATAGTCATTGCTTCAAGTGTTAATCGTTCGATCGGTTGCTGATCGGTCTGTTGGTCAATCGACAGATCGATCGTAGCTAAAGTATTCGCGCATGTGCAGTCGATCTTCGTTACCGGTAGTGCACAAAAATATATAATGAAATTTACAATACAAAAATTTATTTGAATTGTTCAGAAAAAGTAAAATCGCTGGCATTGCTGGCTAACTGAAGAAATGGTGAAAATGTGAATTTAAAAGCGATATACTAAATCTGCTTCTCGCATTTGTGCGTTTTGCAGTTATGCGTGTGTGGAAAGTTATACATAGTGAATTAAAAGTAAAATATAAATATGTTAAAAATTATGCAAGTCTCTGCGTGATCGCATGTGATACACGGCATATGTTTCGTGAAATAAATAGCAAAACAAAAGAAACATAAACCACGCGCCTCACATCTCATATTCGCCCTAATCAGGTCCAGCCAAGAGGCGAGGTGCGTCATTGTTGTTGGTTGCTGTGTGCCGCGCCGGTGAAGTGTTAATTTATTTACTCATCTCACTGAAAACAAACTAAGTTAATTAATAACTGCATTCGTGTGATTAAAATGCCACACACAAAATCATTATTGTACGCTTGAAATACACAAGAAGAAAATTAAATTAAAAACAATAAACGCCTATGCCGCTGCAGCCGCACACCACTCGCGGGCAAATAATAATAATAATAATGTTTGCCAACGCCAGCCATTATGAGCGGTAATTTTCATGTTGCTATTTTCGGCATAAGCAAATCAATTTTTTTGCGCTTTTCTGGAACGCCGAAAAATTGAAAAAAAATGTATGACAACTTTTACAAGCCTTTTATGCGCGCGTCACATTGGAATTTTGATTGCGACCTTGAAATATTTTTCAAATTTGGGCTTGTATTGTCAATCGGCACACCCTACTCATACGAGTGTTTTGTTGGAAGTTTTTTATTTATTAAAGTGAACATTCTAAATGTATTCAGAGTTTTAGTGTCCCACACTTTTGTGGTCCGATGGCAGATTTACTCAGAATGCTATATTCTAATTGCAGACGTTTTGACAACCAACGGAATGTCTTCTTTTCACACTTTGGTGCATTTATCAAGATTATATCCTGCATCCAAAGACGTCACTCGATTCCATTACACCCGTTTCTTACTCTGCCTTAAAAATTACACGGAAGTGATAAAAGAGAAAGCTCAGACAACTCGCAAGTAGCTTTTACAAGGCTTTCATGCGCGAAAGCTGTAAGGAAGGTTTCGTAAATAAAATCACAACTCTCATTTGCATGAATTTTTGCTTTGTGTGTCTTATTTTACCAACTATATTCCAACAACTAATGAGAGTAATAAATAACTGTAGTCATTTTCGTCTCAAATACAGCAAGGAGTGCCTTCGAACATTGAAGAATTTCGAAAGTTGACATGTTTGCCAAAAGTGACTGAAATATTTTTTTTCATACTGCAATACTTTCTGAAGTCACTTTGCGACTAGAAATGCCGATTTTATTTAAGTCGTGTAAATCGAAGCTTGAAATTCGATTCTTGAATCGTTTCAAATAAATATAATCGATATTCAATATTTTAGGAGCAATTAAAAACACCTGAGGCATACCCGATAATGACCTTACTGTGTACAACATTTACTTGTTTGTGTAATTTGACATTTTGCACCCACACATATCAAACAACCTGTCAAATTGAAGTTTTTTGTTGCAGTTTTTTCGAAATTGCAAAAGGATCGTTCAGTGAATGTCGGACAATTAGGGAATCTTTCCGTTCTTTGCCTCTTTTTTATCCCGACTTCAAAAAAGAGAAATCCCTTCCCTCCTTTTGCCTTCTTTATATGTACATATACATATATATATTTTTATATCCAAGTGTTGAGCCAAGAACAGCGGCTAAAAAAATATAAGACAACATTTTTGAAAGAAATTAAAATGATAATGATAAAGATAAAGATAAAGATAAAGATAAAGATAAAGATAAAGATAGAGGGAAAGATAACGATAAGGATAAGGATAAAGATAAAGATAAAGATAAAGGTAAAGATAAAGATAAAGATAAAGATAAAGATAAAGATAAAGATAAAGATAAAGATAAAGATAAAGATAAAGATAAAGATAAAGATAAAGATAAAGATAAAGATAAAGATAAAGATAAAGATAAAGATAAAGATAAAGATAAAGATAAAGATAAAGATAAAGATAAAGATAAAGATAAAGATAAAGATTAAGATAAAGATAAAGATAAAGATAAAGATAAAGATAAAGATAAAGATAAAGATAAAGATAAAGATAAAGATAAAGATAAAGATAAAGATAAAGATAAAGATAAAGATAGAGATAGAGATAGAGATAGAGATAGAGATAGAGATAGAGATAGAGATAGAGATAGAGATAGAGATAGAGATAGAGATAGAGATAGAGATAGAGATAGAGATAGAGATAGAGATAGAGATAAAGATAAAGATAAAGATAAAGATAAAGATAAAGATAGAGATAGAGATAGAGATAGAGATAGAGATAGAGATAGAGATAGAGATAGAGATAGAGATAGAGATAGAGATAGAGATAGAGATAGAGATAAAGATAAAGATAGAAATAAAGATAGAGATAAAGATAAATATAAAGATAAAGCTAATGATAATGATAATGATCACGATCATGATCATCATGATAGTATCTCATGATAGTAATAATGATAATGATAATGATAGTAATAATGATAATAATAATGATAATCATTATGGTAATGGGAATGATCATAATATTGCAAATGATGATACCGATTCTTCCATATAGCGCATGAAAAAATTTACTTTTGTATGGAAGAAAATTGAACACTATCAACAATAAAAATTTTTCTCTACGTTTGATGAATTTTTATAAATTTGCTTGAAAGTTTGAAACTTCGACTTATATGGATGGGTTACCTTAATTTTTTATAAAATAAAGTTAAAATAAAATAAGGAAAATTGTTAGAACATTTTGCCATTATTTTTCTGATCACAGCTGTATGTTTGTCATATGTAAGCCACTTTTTTTAATATTACTAACTTTGCTCTTCGTTTTTTTTTTTTAACTTTTGCGTTATAATAATGTTGTCATTCTCCAAATACATATCTATTTTCCTATTTCAATAGCTCACTGCGTTGCCGATTTGTAGCAATTGTAGTTATGAGTATTTTATAAATTCCTTATTTAATTTTTTTGCATCATATTTTTCTTATTTTTTTACTGTGATTTCGTCTTGTTTTTGGTGATGTTGTTATTGGCACCTATGGCTGTCGCCAATTTATCGCCATCAGCAACGCCAAAAATGATATATTTTAACGATTTACCCCCACCCACCGCGCATTCTCAACATTTTCATGCTTGTGTTTATAAATTTGTGCAATTTCAATTGGCGTCTCTATTTACTTGGAGTAACGTTGTTGGATTGTGTGTGTATGAGTGTGTGTGTATGAAATGATGTATTAGTTAACGTTTGCGCATGTTTTGTAGCTGATAACTGTCCTGACAATGAACGTACGTACAGTCACAATACATCACTACACTCAACTCCACTTCACTTCACAATGACAGCAACAACACAACAACATTATTTTTTGACTTTTATTACAAGTATGACTGACGGTGATGAAATCACACCTTACTAGAATTTATTGATAAATTATTTATTTCGTGGCAATCAATTCGACTAGAAAATGCTATTTTCGTTATGGTGCTGGTTTTTTTTTTTAGCTATTTTTTCTTTTTCTATATTTTATTAATTATTGTCTGTACATTAATGCATCTTTATTTTTACACAATTAACTGCTTTAAAGTTAGTAGGTACATATGTGAAGAAAAACGATTGCTCATTCATTTCTTTATTTCAAGTTGTCTTTAATTACTTAAAGCAGTGTGCTGCCGATTCGTTCCCGTTTTCTAAGCTTCATTTGTTGTTGTTTTGCCCATATATGCCTTTTATAACGGGTTTTTCAATAGGGACGCTACAAAAGTAGACCGATAGTGACAGCAAACGACGCCATATTTTTTCCTGCTCTTTTGACATTTCTCTTCAGTAAGGTTTGCCATTTCATAATGAAAAGATATACGATCCAACAACGAGTAGAAATTATTAAAATTTACTACCGAAATTCGGAGTCAATGACCTCAACTTTAAGAGCGCTACGTCCAATAAGCAACATATGCGTTATTGGACAGGCAGCAATCCACATGTACTCCATGAGTCAACATTGCATGCCGAAAAAATTACGGTTTGGTGCGGTTTATGGGCCGGCGGCGTCATTGGGCCGTACTTCTTCCGTGATGATCCAGACCGCTGCCGCTCAATGATAACCGAATATTTTTGGCCCGAATTGGATGATATGGACTTGGACAATATGTGGTTCCAACAGGACGGCGCCACAGGCCACACAGCGAATGTCACAATCGATTTATTGAAAACCAAATTTGGTGAACGTGTTATCTGACGAAATGGCCCAGTCAATTGGCCGCCTCGGTCGTGCGATTTGTCGCCGTTAGACTATTTCCTGTGGGGCTACGTCAAGTCTATGGTCTATGCCAACAAGCTAGCGACGATTGATGAACTTCGTACGAATATCGAACGTGAAATTGCAGCAGTATCGGCCGATTTATGCTTGAAAACCGTCGAAAAGCGTGCCCGTGGTGCCCATGCAAAAGAAATCGAGTTCTATACATAATGGCATCGAATGTACTTTCACAGGAATAAAGAATTTAATTCATATCCCAAACCGTTTTTGTTTTATTTAAAAAAACTTTTGTAGCGTTCCTATTGAAAACCCCTGTATGATTGTAGGTACAATCTGCTTAACTTTTGTTACTCTTTACTTAGATTTGCTAACATTCATCGGCGTTTCGCTTCACACTCACATTTCAATGGCATAAGGGGTGATTGCATTTGATTTAATGGCTTCGTATCTCTTCTTCAAGTACACCGAGAAAACAGAAATGATTTATAAAAGTTAAAAAATTGGCTATGAAAAGTTGCTAAACTCAATGACAAATACGAGAAGATTTTCATAAGCATTTATTTTTATTTGGTATGTGGAAAAGAGTTTCAATTTTGTTTAAAACTGTATTTGTTTAGAATCTGTACAAAGCCTTTTGTACCACTTTTCCGTCATCTCTTTTGGAAACCAAGTAAAATATTGAACTTATAGAGGGTGTTTTTATGAATGTATATTAGAAAACTTATTTAGTCATTTTGAATTTACTGAAAATAATTCCATTTCCAACTTATAATTTCTTTATTGTATTTTCTATTCTCGAAAGTTTCACACAAAGGATGGTATTTAGTTGTGGCGGACTTCTAAATCTTTTTTTTTTCAAAAAAAAAAAAAAAACTATACACTTCTGAAATTTATTGAAGGCTGTGTTTCTAAGCGTCGACGATGATAAATATATCTTTCTTCTTCTTATATATAAAAAGACCGTGTCAGATTGCAGTTTTTAGACCGTATTTCCAGTCCTATTTGATTAAAATTCAAAACACTTATTAGCCACATTTATTTTATTTAAAAATTGGTCTGATAACTAGCGCTGGAGTCGCTGAGTTTCAAACTTAATACCAAATTTACAAAAATGTTCTCGACACGTTTTGATCAGAATTTTAAAGAATTTTTCGGGTAGGCAGTTTGTGGCATATTCAATTTCCGTGTAATTTAATTTTGTACATGCGTTAAGGAAAAAGTGCACAACGTCAGTAAAAAGGAAGTATCAAAAATCAAACGAAATTTTTTTAGAAAAAGATTGAAATTTATTGAATTTGCGTAAATTTTGTATAAAGTTTGAAACTTTGATTTATATGGTTTATATTAAAAAATCAACAATACTTTGATGCGAAATTCGTTAAAAAAAATGTATTAAAAAAATTTATGAATATTGTAAACCACCATTACTGCATATTTATGTGTTGTGTGTAACCTTACGTGTAAAATTTGTTTTGGTTCAGTAACCCCCGTTGTATGAATTCGTTTTGGTATTTATTTTATTAGAAAACGTTACATAAATTCTTCGAATTTTTTTTATTAATTAAAAAAAATAAAAATATATTCTTCCTAAATACAAGACGACTTTCTTTTTGCCTTAAATCAATTGAAATAAATTTGTATCTGTTTGCTATTTTATTTAGTTTCGCTCCGTGTATTAAATAACCAACCATTGCATCTACATACATACACATTGTACATAGGTTTTAAGACCTTAAGATAAATTTTCAATGACACACACGTTTTTTTTTTGTTACTAATATTTCTAACTCACTGCAAATTTATTGGGCAATTTAAATTATATTTTCGTTTGCCATCGCTCCAAATTAAGATAGCGTGAAATTTATAGCACCCCAAATTTCAATAGATTCAAAAGGTATGTAAGTTTGTAGCAGAAGCAAAAAGCAAATTCGCAAACATTTCTTGTTATTAGCGCTTCAGATTTCCAAGTGTTGTTTTACATTTTTAATATTAAAATTGTGATTTGGTTGTTGTTGGCAAGCGGAAATGGTTAAATGAACGCTGAGTAGTAGACTTCGGGTGACTGATGGGTGCGTGAGGAATAGGGTCGACTTTTTTACACACTCTCCTACTCAAAACTTTATCATAAGTCTTATCATTTTTTCAAAGTTTTTATCTATTGTGGCAAAAACTAAAAGACAGTTTGTGTGTAAAAAAATTGCTATAATTTTAAACTCTAATATAATTTTTTTTTTTTTTGTAAGTGGGATTTAATTATTCCTGTTAGAGACGCATATAAATAACGAATGTTCTCAATGAGAATACCAAAACAAACTTTTACAATTTTGTAATATTTAATTCATCAGTATTGGTAAGTGGGAGTTTTGATAGTAGCTCTTTTTTACATATTTCAGATTTCTTCTCAGATATTTAAATCTATTATACGTAAATTATTTGCAGCGATAAACATTGTAGTTCTTCTTAAAATTTAGTTCAGTTGTTAACTTTTAAAACTTCGCCAATGTGGTTTCAATTTTTTTGCACGATACTGTCTTTCAAAAATTTGCTCGCCATTTAAGTGTCGCCACGAAATTTCTTCATGAATTTGCTCATTTATATTTTTATTAGATTTTTCAACACGTAAAAATTTGAATAGGTATTTTTAAAGTGAAGATAATATATTCATGTATATACGAGATGACTAACAAAAGTTCGCTTTGCTGATCGAAGAAAAAAAAAAAATTAAACAAAATTTTATATTTTCGTATTTATTATTAATCTTCGAATTTTTTTTTATCTTCTCTTCATAATCGAAACAGTCTTCAAAATCTTGCTTTTCGAGCTTATCAAGTTCAACATTAACTGCAGCAATTAAATTCGAGTTGCTTTCCCCTTAAAATTCTTTAAATTTTTGGAAATAACCAGAAATCACAAGATGCTAGATCCGGGATGCAAGAACTCGCAATAAAGTTACTCGTTCTTTTTTGCAGTGTGAGGTGGCACTTTGTCAACAAATTTTTGAAAACTTTTGTTAAGTAGTCTTCGGTATTCTATTTTGTAGTTACCGTTTTAGCCTTTTCATGGTAAATAGCAGCTACGATTTTTGATCGCGTGATTTTTGTTGCTTAGCTTTTACGGGAGGGTTTGCTCGCCTTGGGCTCTACACCATAGATTGCTGTTTGGTTTCCGCATCGTACTTATAAAACTAAAATTCGTCACCAGTAACGACTTTACTATGATTGCTATACCACTCAATTTCGAATTTATTTTGCAACCCAACCGCTTTTTACACCTTATGAACCCAGATGATTACTTAATTCAATTATTACTTGATTCATATTGACTCCGCATCTTTGGACTTCACAATAGCCACTTCCACGGCGCCAGAGGAAGATTTTGGGCGACATTTCGGTTCGCGCCCTCCAGAGAAAAATGTTCCGTCTGGAATCTTAGGAACCAATCGCAATAAGTTCGGAGAGGCAGTGCAATCACTCTATATGCAGTTTTGTATTTAATAAAAATTTGTAGTGCCTTTAGTTTACGCCGAAAGCCGAGGAGAATCACAAAGCGAATTTCTGTTTGCATTGGTGGTGGAATTTCATCTGATCATCAGGATTTCAGCCAACAACACTCAATCGCCCCGAAATTTAGAAAGAAGTTTCGTCAAACAATTGCTAAATCCTTAGTTTTTTTTTATATTTAAAAGATTTAAAAGTCACCAACTAAGCGAACTTTTTTTAGTTACTCCCCTCGTATTTTGCATACAACAATGTTTCAATTTGGCAACAAATGCAAATAATGGCACAGCCAAAAATACATTAAAACATCAAAGAACAGTGCATTTAACCTGCTTTAAATTAATATTTATGTGAGTTTCGCAAAATTTTCCAGCAACAAAAAACAGCTAAATGTGAAAACGCGTGTTAGCCGAAATTGATTGTAGCAGTCGATTTTTGGCACATTTTCAAATACAATTCACATATTCATAGAGACTTTTGACAAACAAATATTGCTGAAAATATTCAAATTGCTAGAAATAGCGAGCAGTCGGCTACACTTTGCTATAATTGTTGTGTACGTCCATATATAACCTGTCGTACAACTTCCTATTGTAGACGAATTTAGAACTAGTGCATTTTGAAACGTAATTGTTTCGTGTAAATTACTACGATATTCATCATGGTCTATAGAAGGGACGATGGGTAAACATAGTCCGCCATAATTTAAAAACTATTTGACTAATTCGATTAAAGCAAACTTAATTTTACAAGTTTATAATATTTATTATACGCAATATTCTCTTCTTCTTCTTCTTAATTGGCGCTATAACCGCCTAGGCGATTTTGGCCGATTTCAATATTGCACGCCAGCCGCTCCTCTGCTTTGCTGCCTGGCGCCAGTTAGATATCCCAAGTGTAGTCAAGTCCTTCTCCACCTGGTCTTTCCAACGTAGAGGAGGCCTTCCTCTTCCTCTGCTACCACCAGCGGGTACCGCGTCGAATACTTTCAGGGCTGGAGCATTTTCTTCCATACGTACCACATGACCTAGCCAGCGTAGCCGCTGAATCTTAATTCTCTGAACTATGTCTATGTCGCGGTACAGCTCATACAACTCATCGTTCCATCGTCTGCGGTATTCGCCATCGCAAAGACGTAAAGGACCAAAAATCTTTCGGAGAATCTTTCTCTCGAACACTCCAAGCGCCATCTCATCCGATGTTGATAGGGTCCATGCTTCTGCGCCATACATTAGCACGGGCATGATGAGGGACGTATAGAGCGTGGTTTTCGTTCGTCGAGAGAGGGCTTTACTGTTCATTTGCCTACTCAGCCCAAAGTAGCTCTTGTTGGCAAGAGAGATTCTTCGTTGGATTTCAAGGCTGACATTATTGTTGGTGTTGATGCTGGTTCCAAGATAAACAAAGTCCTCTACTTTGTCAAAATTGTAACTGTCAACAGTGATGCGGGAGCCAAGGCGCGAATGCGCTGACTGTTTATTTGATGACAGGAGGTACTTCGTTTTGTCCTCGTTCACCTCCAGACCCATTCGCTTCGCTTCCTTGTCCAGCTTTGAAAAGGCAGAACTAACGGCGCGGTTGTTGAGGCCAATGATATCGATGTCATCGGCATACGCCAGCAGTTGCACACTCTTATAAAAGATGGTACCTGACCGGTTTAATTCTGCAGCTCGAATTATCTTTTCTAGCATAATGTTAAAGAAGTCACACGATAGGGAGTCACCCTGTCTGAAACCTCGTTTGGTATCAAACGGCTCGGAGAGGTCCTTCCCAACTCTGACTGAGCTGGTGGTGTTGCTCAGTGTCATTTTACATAGCCGCATTAGTTTTGCAGGGATACCAAAGTCAGACATCGCGGCATATAGGCAACTTCTTCTCGTGCTGTCGAAAGCTGATTTAAAGTCGACAAATAGATGGTGTGTGTCGATCCTCTTCTCACGGGTCTTTTCCAATATTTGGCGTATCGTGAATATCTGGTCGATGGTAGATTTACCAGGTCTAAAGCCACACTGATAAGGTCCAATCAGTTCGTTGACGGTTGGCTTTAGTCTTTCACATAATACACTCGATAGAACCTTATACGAAATGTTAAGAAGGCTGATCCCGCGGTAGTTGGCGCATATTGCAGGATCACCCTTCTTGTGGATTGGGCAGAGTACACTTAAATTCCAATCGGCGGGCATGCATTCGTCCGACCATATTCTGCAAATAAGCTGGTGCATGCACCTTACCAGCTCCTCGCCACCATGCTTGAATAGCTCAGCTGGTAACCCATCAGCTCCAGCGGCTTTGTTGTTCCGTAGCCGCATAATTGCTATTCGAACTTCATCGAGGTCGGGTGACGGGATGTTAATGCAGTCATCAGCGATTTGGGGTTCGGGATCTTCATCTTCTCCGGCGACGCTTTCGCTGTCACCATTTAGCAGAGTGGAGAAGTGTTCCCTCTACAATCTAAGTGCGCTTTGGACATCAGTCACCAGATCGCCGTTCTTGTTCTTACAGGAATTCGCCCCGGTCTTAAAACCTTCCGTAAGTCGCCGCACCTTTTGGTAAAATTTTCGGGCGCTTTTCATGTCGGCAATAGGTCACGCAATATTCTCAATGAAGTTTATAATCTCCACCATTAGCAATAATCGAATTTGTCACGGTAACTGTTTGGTCGTCTGCATTTGGTTTCTTTTGATTTTTATTTAACCAAGGATCGTACACGAAAAAATTTGCCCCACTTGTTTGATTTAAAAAAAATCTATCGCCAGTTTCATACATAGACTTCGACTTGATTGTTTTTCAAAAGCGTTGATTTGTACAAAATTGTGATAATCTTGTTTTTTTTTTTAGTTTGAAAGTGATTTTGAAGCGAGATGGCATCAAAAAGGCTAAAGTTTCCAGAAAATCCGCCCTATACCCAAAAATGAGTTGCGTAACACCTGGTGCCTGCATTCGCACGATCAAACGGGTAGTTGAAAAAAATAAATAAATTAGTGTTAGGGACGACAAAGGCCCGCGATATAGTTCGCAAATTGTTCAGCTCATCGAGTTATGTCCAAAAATGCTAACCGTAAAACATTAAAAGTGTAAAAATAACCGGAAAGATGAAATAAGCCAAGCACTCGTGTCAGCCGAGTTGACGAAATTTTGTTTAACACAGTTTGATTGTTGCGTTCTGGATGATGAAAAATACGTAAAGGCCGATTACAATCAATTAATCGAAGAGCAGTTTTATGAAATTGAAGGTTCAAAAACTCAAAGTTTCCTAAAAAGTTTTTTTTTTTATTTGGCAAACGATTAGCACATGTGGAAAAAGGAGTAAAACTTTCATTACGACTGGCTAAATAAACTAAGACATTTAAATCAACGAGTGCCTGGGAGAGCGCCTATTGAAATTTTTAGTAGATCACTGAATTTCTATCTTCTTATGGCCTGCTCTTTTAACTTCACACTATTCCAAAAAGGCCGTGAAATGGTATAAAAGCAAAAATCTGAATTTTGTTCAATACACCAAACTAAGGCTTATAGAGCGTATTGGGCTATGGTAAACCAAAAACTGAAGGCAACAAAAAGCTTTACTCAGAATGGAAAGATTAAAAAAAAATCAATCGGCTTTGGAAATCACAGATTTATTCGTACATACCAAATGGGTGGGCTCAATGTTCGAGACATTTTCAGGAACTCCAATAATTAAAAATTTGGTTATCATGTTCAATAGTACTTATTTTTGTAATCTATAAACATATATAAAAAATATAGCCGTTTTCTTTGTTACAACGTTGCTCAAAAACCGATTAACGGGTGTCAACCATATTTGGACAAAGAATATCATGCGCAATATATATGTGTGATGAGCCTTGTTTTACTTCGAGTTATTATTTTCTATCAGTATTTATGATCCGATATTTACAACATTTGAAAACTATGCTGCAGGTGCGATTAGAAATGCTTTTATAGTCCGATTTAGATGGCATTGAAAACGAAGGTATGTGTACTATATACGTATAATATCTTAGCTAAGTAAATTTGAAAAAATGTGTCATCCCTTAGATGGTTCTTTAGTCGTGATTTTCAAAAACTCCATGTTTATGGTTCGACAAGGTTCAATTCTAATAATCTTTGTGTAAGTAAAAGCAATGCCCCTTAGTCATGGTCGAGATAAAGTTGACCCCTAAATAAATTGCAGCTATTTTTGGAAGATAGCTTTAAAAATAAGTATATGGAAACGTAGTAAGCAACGTAAACATAGTCGGGGATATCAACTAGTACTAAATAAAACAATTAAATAAACAGCTATTTTTGACTGTTTTTTTTATTAAAAAAATCATATGCAGGGTGGTCCAAAAGAAACCAAGGGGTGTAAGAGTTTAATAACTTTTTCGTTTATTAATTTTTTTATTCTTTCTTTCAGATTATATAATATACAAAAGGAAAATTTTTTTACACTAAGTATGAAAAATGATGTCTCTTAAAAGACCACCGTTTTCAGCCTCGCACTGATGGGCTCTTTTTAGAGCATTTTCCATAACATCTTTCAAAACTTGTGGCTGTAGCGTTCGAATTTCTGCAACAATGTTTGCCTTGAGTTCAAGGATTGTCTCTGGCTTGTTCACATACACTCGCTCCTTCAAATAACCCCAAAGAAAATAGTCAGGTGCTGTCAAATCTGGCGATCGCGCTGGCCAAATAATTTCCGAATTTCTGGAAATTATTCGCACTCCAAAAATTTGACTTAAAAGTGCCATTGTGTCTCGGGCAGTATGGGCAGTGGCTGTTTTCAGAGCAGGACGTAAAAAATTTTCTATCATAAACCGATACCACTCTCCATTTACGGTTACATCACTTCCAACTTCATTCTCGAAGAAGTAAGGCCCAATGACATTTTCTGATGTGATCCCACACCATACTGTACACTTGATGGGGTGCAATTGGCGTTGATGAATGGCTCTTGGATTTTGAGAAGCCTACAGTTCTGCTTATTAACAAAGCCATTCAAATGAAAATGAGCTTCATCACTCATAATCAAATTTTTAATAAAGTTGATTTCATTTCTGGCCAACTCTTGAAATTTAACTGCAAAATTTAGACGTTGCCGATGATCTGCGGGTTTTAATTCTTGCACCATTTGCACCTTATATGGGTATAACTGTAAATCTTTTTTTAAAATGCGCCGTAGTGACGTACGAGACATTCCTAGCTGAGCAGAACGCCTTCTGGCAGATGTTTCTGATGCTTCGTTAACACTTTGCTGTACTCGTTCAATATTTTCCGCAGTGCGGCTTAAACGTGGTCTACCGGTTCGAAGCACATCTGTTACGCTGCCATGTTGGTGATGACGATCAACTAAGCAACTTCAGAGGGCGAAATTGTGACGTTAAAATGTCGATGATATGCTCTTTGCGTTAAAATAATTGATCTCTGGTTTAAATAATAAAATTCTATTGTTCTGGTTCTTTGTTCAGTTGTGAACCTCTCCATTATAAACTCTCCAAGTGTTGTCTATATAAACTGAAAAAAAAAATTAATAAACGAAAAAGTTATTAAACTTTTACACCCCTTGGTTTCTTTTGGCCCACCCTGTATTAAATATCTTAAGAGTAAAAATTCGTGCAATGTCCCATTTCCCACATATTTTTAATAGGGCCAGGAACAGGCGACAATGAAGGGCAATCCAATATTTTACCTCCAATTCCGTTCTGAATTTGCGAGTCGTTTTTTTTATGTGATCCTGAATTTGAGGCCTTCTACACGTAAACGTCCTCGAATCGAATACATTAACACCACCTTTATTTAAAACTTTAGAAATCTCTCACCAAACTACCGAATTCCAGGATGCTTTCTGTAAAAATGATATGACCACTTACTTGCAATCAAATTCTTTTATAATGTAACTATATATGAATTTTTCCGGTCACGCTTCTACATACTAGACGGACTATACATGTTCATATGTATGTTAATGTACTATTAGTCGTATTTTGTTATGCCTTAAAAATCACAACATGTTAATTTTATGTATTTGTGTACTTAACCTATTTATTAAAAAAAAAATCTTCGGGTAAACTTAAAAAATATACCTTTGTAAAAAACAAGTTGCGAGTTTTCCAGCGGAATTATAAAATTTATTATTACAAAGAAAAATGACGCTGAACGCTCAACGCCGAAACCGGCTTGTCTCCGAACCAAATTTGACAAGGTATGACGGAAAATCCTTCCTATAGGCATACATCTTTCACCCTGTTGGAATAACAAACGAACAAAAAGAAGTAATATCAAATTAAAATCTGGCAAGTTTCCAGGCCAATCCAAGCCTCAACGCCTAGATCGTTAAATGTATTGGCCAACCAAAAATAAAAATTCGAGCTGAATAGGATCATATATACCAATATTGTATAAATGTTTTATACAAGATTTGTTTCCAATCAAAACTTACCCATTTAGCACGATGGCATGGCGCTGAGTCATCTTGGAAGATTAGGCGATCCGTATAAGAATAATGCTCTTCAAATGCGGGTACAAAAAAATTGTTAACCACCGTTGTATATTTTTGTGCATTCCCTATTCCATCAACAAGTTGTAGAGGCCCCAAATCATTTGACTTTGAGGAAATTTAACTTTCTTTACTACACAATTATCCTGGAAACTCTCACCACCTGAACGGCGCACGTAAAGCAAATTTTGTGAGCTTAGCAAATTAAACCACATAATCTACTGCCAATCATTTTGATCCCAATTTTGGTACTTCTTAGCCCGAGAAATTCGTACAGCCTTAATTTTTTGTGTTAATAGTGGCTTTTTGGCAGGACATCTTCCATATAAACCCACATCTCTAAGCCGCCGGCGTATGGTTTCGAAATCAACTTGGTGATCTCCGCCCTTATAGAAAGTGCACTTTTAAAGCGGTCGCTTAAACTTATCCGCCGCAGTATGTTGGCTGTTCTCTCAGTTGACTATCGAGGACGACCTGTTCCCTTTTTACGCTCCAACACATCACTATTCTCTTTTTTTTTGTAAAAGACGAACAATAGTTGAATGGCTACAACCAATTCAAGCTGCTATTTGCCGAGAAGAAAACTTTTCTTCATCTAATACCAATATGCGAATTTTTTGATCACGCGTTAATTTCTTTCGATTATTTGGAATTTTGCACAACTTTTCAAATACATAACCAAAACATGACTATAATTGAACAGTGTGCATCCCAATTTCATAAAAAATAATTTATTTCTCAGTGCTTACTAGATCTAGTAGAAATTTTTCAAATTTACAGTTATATAGCTGAAGATAGTCTACCAAAGTGGTGGTGCCTTTTTATTGACCGCAAGTGTACATTCAACATTTGATTGGTGCTAATAACATGGGGGATTCCATTGCATTTCTTTTGTTTTGACAGAATAAATAATGGTCTACTTTCCTGGTCAACTAATGGCAGTTCTATTTTGTTTATAATTTATATATTAAATAAAAAAAATTTTCCCCGCTAACGTTGGCTAGAAGTGTTAACATTAGAGGAAGTGATTTGAATAAATTTTATTAATTATTCATACCTACTATATATGTATATACATCTATATATTTAACCAAATTTCGTCTGAATTCAATTGAGTGTCTACAAGATGTGGTTTTTTGGGTGTATATCGAAGAGTCATGGTGAGTCATTTGGTTTTGCCAAAAGGGAAAAAACAAACACTTAGTCTACAAAAAATTCTAAGAAAACTTCCTCAAGCTACTATGGGACTAAAATCAAAATCTAGCTATCGCCGAGATATAAAAATTCTCATTTGAGAAATGTAAAAGAAAAAAACGGTTTTATTAAGCAAGTCCGTTTTGTACAAAAAGTACCACTATTTTCAATAATTTCGGGCTTTTTCAGACTCATCTTTTCAAGCCAAAATTTTGGAAACTTTTTTTCTGGAAAATTTACCTTAAAACTAAAGTTTATAATGTCATTGTACAATGAGCACTAAGGCTAAACAAATCGGCAACGCATTTTTGTTGATATTCTTTGTGTACACACCTTTAGTCTTACATTATAATTTATATTTGGTTGAATTTGGAAAAGCAGTTATTATTTCTTACATTTATTATTTAATATATTTTTATCTACATATATAACTTAAATATCCCCTAAACATCATAATTTTACCCCTCAATTCAAATGGGTGGTAAGCAACACTGTTTGCAATATACGCGTGAGAGATTTGATCTCTTCACTCTCTCACCGCTTTGTCAAATCGAAAACTTTGCTTCTCCCATAATATCGTCTCGATTCTTTGCAATTACGCTTCGTGAGAAAGGGAAGTCTTTCGGTCTCCCGTTGAGAGCTAGGTTATAATTTTAGGCGGCTAGTTTCTTAGTGTAATTTTTTTTTAGAATACAGAGAACAATTTGATCCACCCTATCGTTCAGAAGTTTGGGGGGCCATAAGATAAAAGTTGATAATTTTAATTTTATGGTTTATAAAATATATTTCAAGATAAGCTCTACCCCTTATCAGCGCCATACTTTTACTAAATAGTTGTCTACTATTTTGTTTTTAAACTTTTTTTTTATACTAATATTGGTGCCCTTGTGCGCACTAAATAATTTGTTTAAAATAATTATTTTTTATCTTTTCCTCTAAACACAAAAAGCGCACCTCAAAGTGGCGGCGTAGTCAGTCGATGGTTACTGCTAGCATAAAATAAAATAAATTGCCACGCACCACAACTACAAACACATATAGCTAAGTAAATAGGTGTCAAGTGCACATACAAACATAAATGTATATTATAAATACTTTCTAGCGTAATTGAATAGTGTAAACAATAATAAAAAATATCCATTAAAAAATATTAGCCGAAAAACTTTTCCTACCGCACAAATTGTTTTTATGCAACGCGCCAACAAATGATAATGATTCATTGTTTTCTCGCGATATAGCCCCTGTTCTCCTTTCTTTTTATGTTATCATATAAATTCTTCCGGTTCTCTTGCCATTTCATTTTCATACGGTTAACAAATTGCCGGCTCATATAGCGTCGTTTTTTTCATATCGTCTGAAAATGTGTACGCTTTCACGAATTTATATTAATATTTATTTTTATGGATCTGCTGTGGAATCGGTACTATGAGTATTTTATGAGTAACTAAATAATTGAAAATTGGGAATACTTATGTAAGTCTTTTTGGGCTTCGATTTTATTCTCATGCTAAGTATGTTTAGGGACTTAAGATATTGTTTTATCTGCTTAATCATTCAAATTTTTATAAACTTTATAATGGCAAGTGTCTCATGTGGTTTTAAATTCTTAACAAGCACAATCGGGGAATGACACTTATCATACGCTCCGAAGTTCTTGTGATTAATGACTTCTACTCGTAAATGATAATTATAACTAAAGCCATATACTTAAATCTGGCTCCCAAATAAATTTGTTTCCGCTAACTACATAAAGGGTGTATTTTTTAGACATGTGGTTTTTAGAACAAATAATACGCATATAATGTAATGCTATGGTAAAGAATTTAGCTTTATTATAAAGATAAGGGTTTGGCATTATGTTCGAAAAATGATTTCGAGCATGAGGCTACCGCGGCTGGCTCGAATAAATTCCAACCGAAAGGCCCAATTCTCGACCACTTTTTGCAACAATTGAGACCGTTTGTCGGCAATTACGCGCCGAATATTCTCTTGCAAGGCGTCAATAATCTCGGGTTTACCTGCGTAGATATGGGCGACTGCACATAACCCAGCAAAAAATAGTGCAGTGGGGTTAAATCGCACGATCTTGGAGGCCCCGCCACAGGTCCACGACACGAGATATTGCGCTCACCAAAAGTTTCCTTCAATAAATTTATTGTTTCATTGGTTGTATGGCATGCAGTCTTGTTAAACCAAAGGTCGTCCACGTTATTAATTAAATTAAATTAAACTTATTAATCGTGGCTCTATAGCGTTCCCATTGACTGCTACATTATGGCCGGTTTGATTTTTGAAGTAATATGGACCAATAATTCCCTCTGCCCATAGAGCACACCAAACAGTGACTTTTTGGGGATGTAACGGCGTCTCAACAATGTGTTGTGGATTATCAACACGCCAAATGTGACAATTTTGTACGCATTAAACTAAAAGTGAGCTTAATCGCTCAACAAAATTTTGTTGTGAAAATCGGAATCGGTGGCCATCTCGTTTTGGGCCCATTCACCGAATGTACGACGCGCTTGATAGTCGTTCAGCTTAAATTCTTGCACGAGTTGGATTTTGTAAGCCTGCAAACCAAGATCCTTCCGCAAAATCTTCCATAAAGTGGATGAGCACTCTGGAACAGTTGTTGCACGCGATGGTGGCTGGGACACCCTGCTCCACAGCAGCAATATCGTCTTCGGTGCGCACTGTATGGCGTCTCTGAGGGTGCGCATTATCCGATGCATGGTTGCTCGAATTTCCGACTCTGCTGAGCGATTATGTCGACCGAATATTGGGCGCAACGCGCAATGTGTCGCGCGAACCGAACCATTATTTTGGTAATAAATTTGAACGATTTGCAAACGTTGTTCCAGAGTAGGTCTGTTCATTCTGAAATGGCAAACCAAACTGAGTATAAATCAAGTAACAGCTGTCAAAAAGACTTACTCCGAAAATAGTATTGTGTCATTGAAAACCACACACCCGTTATTTATTTAAGAAAGAAACTTTTACCAAGAATAATAATATAAAAAGTAACCATCTTACAATACTAAACCCTATTTAAATTCTAATCTTTTAAACTAATTTAATACAAAAGCAGCGTTTCCTAATTTCGTTTTTATATTCTCATTTGCGGTGCTAATTTTACAGTTGTTGAATTTAAATTGCAAGTAAAGTAATTGAAAACATTTGTAAGATAGGGTAATTGACTGCTTCCTATCACATCGCCATGTTAAATCAATCGGTTTATTGTACAGAATGATAATTAATTGTCATTGGAAAAAAAGTAGTTTTAAATCACTTTGAAATTAACTTAATTTCCCACAGGGTATTTTTGTTATCTTCTCACGCCCAAACGGATTAACGAATTTGTGTAAATAGCCTATAACTTTGATTAATGTATAGAGTATATTTTAAAGTAACCTGCCACCTGTTAAAAAAGTTATAGTCAATTAAATAAATAAATTGAATCATATATTGCTCTATGAGAGTACTGGACAGATTTAGATAACATTGGACATACCTATGCATACATACATACATACATACATATGTATATAGCCAATTATATGGGTTACCATAAAATCTATTTTTTAAAGGGAGCTGCCACCTGTTTAAAATCTAAAATTTAATTAAAACAATAAACGAAATCAAGTATTGCAATATGGGTATCAAATGAAAGATGTTCAAAAAAGCCTTAGTTTGAAAATATTTTGAAAGAAGGTTGCCACCTGTTGAAAGGTAAATTTAATTAATTTAATAAATAATATACAATTTGAGCGTCGAACTAAAAGTTTCGAGCTAGCTTAATTTCAAAATTTTTTGTGGAAGGAGTTGCCACCTGTTTAAAAAATGTATTAAAATAATAATTATTAAGTTACAGGAAATATTACGGTAAGGGATTCAACAGGAATAGGCTTAAGAAAATTTCATCGTGAAAATGTCTTTTAAGTTTTTCGGAAGCAAAAATCATTAGGAAAAATTCGTTGAAAACAAAACTACAAAATATGTATGTGTATCGATGTAACCCTTATGCCCATATGCTGTGCAAATCTGGTCGAATCTTTATTTAGAATTGTTTTTGTTTTAAATCACTGCATAATCGTTATTTTGTGGTTTTAATGTTTTCGATTAAGTTTGACTGTTATTTTTAATTTTTATTTTTTGGATGAAATGTGATCGATATTTTGTGATTCTTATTTTTTTTTTTAATAAAAAATAATCGTAATTCTTTGATTTAGCATTTTCCGACCATATTTGATCGATATTTAGATATTTTTATTTTTTATGCAATTATTGTCAACGCCGACAAATATCGATTATTTTTTATATTATTATATTGATTGAAAGAAAAAAAATGTTAGATGTGCCTTGGAACTACCCTTTTTTTTTTGCTTAAAATAATCGCCTTTAAAAAAGAACTTAAATAAGTTCTAAAATTCTTAAGAAAACTCATTGGTTCCTCATTTGTAAACTTACTGAATCATTGCTTATGCAAATACTATACTTAAAAACCGAAAAAACTTTTGTGATAACAGAATTATGGTCAATTTGCAAATTTCCCGAAATTTTTGTGCAATTGGGTCACATAAGCAAAAAGAAAAAAGAGGAAACGAAGTATCCAGGACAAGATTAATTTAACAATTTTTATTGTATTGTTGTTTCAGCGCCCAAGTATTGGAGCGGGAGATGCGGGATCCGCACAGTGTTTGCAATATCGATTGCCTTTTGGATACGGTCACTGCATTAGTTAACGATTGTGATCATGAATCATTGAAGCGTCTGAAGAATATTGAACAATATGCCACCAAATGTAAGTCATCGTCATATTAGTACCTTTCGTCTTACATCTATCTCTGTTTAATTCCAGATAAACCGGTGTCCAAGCAGATTTGCCAACTGCGTATGAATGTCGATGATTTTGATTTTATTAAATTGATCGGCGCTGGTGCCTTTGGCGAAGTGCAATTGGTACGGCATAAATCTTCGCGCCAAGTATATGCGATGAAACGACTTTCCAAATTTGAAATGATGAAGCGACCCGATTCCGCTTTCTTCTGGGAGGAACGTCACATTATGGCGCATGCCAATTCAGAATGGATAGTGCAGTTACATTTTGCATTTCAAGATGCTAAATATTTGTACATGGTAATGGATTATATGCCGGGTGGCGATATTGTCTCGCTAATGTCCCTGTACGATATACCAGAGAAGTGGGCCATTTTCTATACAATGGAAGTAGTGCTCGCTTTGGATACAATTCATAATATGGGTTTCGTACATCGCGATGTAAAGCCTGATAATATGTTGCTTGATCGACATGGTCATTTGAAATTGGCTGATTTTGGTACCTGCATGCGTATGGGTTCCAATGGTTTGGTGGTGTCGAGCAACGCTGTCGGCACACCGGACTACATAAGTCCCGAAGTATTGCAATCTCAGGGTGTGGACAATGAGTATGGACGTGAATGCGATTGGTGGTCAGTTGGCATCTTTTTGTATGAGATGCTTGTCGGTGATACGCCATTCTATGCTGACTCGCTGGTGGGTACTTACGGCAAAATTATGGATCACAAGAATTCGTTGAGTTTTCCCGCCGAGGTGGAGATAAGTGAGAATGCCAAATCGTTAATGCGTGCCTTTCTCACCGATCGTACGCAGCGTTTGGGTCGCCATGGTATCGAAGAAATTCAGGCGCATCCATTTTTCAAAAACGAATCATGGACTTTTGACAATATACGAAATAGCGTGCCACCAGTTGTGCCTGAGCTATCATCGGATGATGATACGCGGAATTTTGAGGATATCGATCGTGACGAGTCGCCCGAGGAGGTGTTTCCCGTACCGAAATCGTTTGATGGCAATCATTTGCCATTCATTGGATTTACATATACAGGTGAGCCGCATATTGACGAACTGCGTGCTTTAATATATTTTGTTAATTTTTTTTTTTTTGTTTTTTGTTACAGGCGATTACCAACTACTCTCCAACGACACTGTCGACGCCGAGGCGAAGGAGTCGGCCAATGCGATCACAAACCACAGCCATCGTCATCGTCCATCGAATTCAAACGAAATAAAACGCCTTGAAGCTTTACTCGAACGTGAAAGATATCATTCCGAAACACTAGAAAGGCAAGACAACGCTTTGCGTCAACAAATCGAATTGATTACCAAACGCGAAGCTGAACTGCAACGTATCGCCTCTGAGTATGAGAAGGATATGGCATTGCGGCAGCACAACTATAAAGTGGCCATGCAAAAAGTCGAACAGGAAATTGAGCAACGCAAAAAGACTGAGACATTGCTCGCTGAGACCCAGCGTAATTTGGATAACGAACAAAAGATACGTACACGCGAAATGAACAATAATCAACATCACAATGAAAAGATACTAACGCTAGAGAAACAGCTAAAGGAAATGGAAGAGAATTTCAAGAATGAAAACGAGCATGTGCAAAAGTTGAGAAAACAAGTGGCCGAATTGAGTTTGATACAGCAAGAACTTGAGGGTAAATTGGCGCAGCTACAGGCATTGATTGCCACACTACAATCGCAAAAGGATGCATTGCAGCAAGAAGTGGCCGAAACACAAGCATTATTGGCACAAGAGAAAAATGCGCGTTCGCAATTGAAAGAGATGGTAAAAGAGTCGGAGAATAAAATACGAACGATATCAAATGACTTTGAGCGCATGGTACAGCGTGAACAGCAGTCGCACGAGGATAATCGTGTGCTAACGGAAAAGATTTCCGATTTAGAGAAGGCGAATGCTAGTCTAAACTTTGAACTGAAAGCGATGCAGGGACGCTACCAGCAGGAGGTGAAAGCACATCAAGAAACCGAGAAGTCGCGTATGCTTAGCCGCGAAGAGGCGAATCTGCAGGAGGTGAGTTCTTTTTTGGCAATTCCATAAAGAGATAGAGAGGGGAATGAAAGATTATACCTATTTTTGGTTTTGAAACAGGCAACACTGCTAATATGCCGTTTCAGAACTAGTTCACCATCGCACTAGTCCCAAACTAGATCCAAACTTCTCCCGAACGAGGAACAAACCATTTTGAATTAATTCGAGACCAGCCCCTTAGCAGTTTCGGATTGGTCCCAAACCAGTCACGAAAATGTGCTGAAAATTTCCGAACCAGTCTTAAACTGGATCCAAAGCCTACACTAGTCCTAATCTAGTCGTCAACTAAACCGAAATAGTCCTGAAGTTGTCCCGAAATAACTAATCCTCGAATTGTCTCGAACTAGTCCCCAAATTTTTCTGACATAATCCTGAACTAGCCCCTTAATTATCCTGAAATGGAACCGAAGTATTCCTGAAATGATTCCGAACTAACTAGTCCCAGAACTGTTCCAAGGTGGCTAAGAGCTATCCTCAGTTTTACGCCGACTCCGAACGGCGAATGTTTTTTGTGAGAAGTTTTTTTTTCATGGCTGAAATACACTCGGAGGTTTGCCATTGCTTGCCGAGGGACGACCGCTATTAGAAAAAACTTCTATAATTTTTGATGTTAATTGCCCCGGCCAGGATTTGAACCCTTGAAATGCCGAATCAAGCGCGCACACGCTACACCGTCGGTTACGGCGGCCGACAAATGCTATATAAAATAATAAAAAGGCGGCCTTAGCATTGTTGTTTTAGGGATTTACGCATTCGCATATCCCCTTAAGTCTGTTTGTTTTATCTCACAAAAGCGTCGATGCGTGACTTTGTGACGCGACTTCGTGATGCGACTATGGAAAAATCACTCTCATGCCGCCAAAGCGGTTTCACTTCAAAATGTTTTTTGAGATCTTCATAAATATATTTACATAAAAATAAATACTTTTTTCTTTATAAGGTAAAAGCGCTGCAGACGAAATTGAACGAAGAGAAATCGGCACGTATCAAAGCAGATCAAAATGCTCAAGAAAAGGAACGCCAATTAAGTATGCTGTCGGTAGATTACCGTCAAATACAGCAGCGTCTACAAAAGCTGGAAGGTGAATACCGTCAAGAAACGGAAAAAGTAATGGCGCTCCAGTCGCAAATCGAACAGGAACACAGCAAAAAGAACACTTTGCTATCGGAGCTAAGTCTGCAAAGTTCAGAGGTAGCACATCTGAAATCGCGAGAAAATCAACTACAAAAAGAAGTTGGCTCTTTGCGCGAAGCGAAACGCAAATTCGAAGAAGAAATTTCCCAAATCAAAAACACATTGAATAAGGAAATTTTACTAAAGCGCGAATATCAAGATCAATTGGAAGCCGAACAGTATTTCTCACGCCTCTACAAAACACAAGCGAATGAGCATCGCGAAGAGATATCCGAACGCTGCCGTGAAATACAAGACCTCAAGGAGGAACGCACCTCACTGAAGCATCAAGTGCAAGTAGCAGTGGCGCGGGCAGACTCGGAAGCGTTGGCGCGCTCAATAGCCGAAGAGACGGTAGCTGATTTAGAGAAAGAAAAGACAATCAAGGAATTCGAATTGAAAGATTTCATGACTAAATATCGCAACGAATCAGCAGCGAAGGAATCGGCACTCGCAGCAGCTAAGGAAACTGAAGCGGAATATGTGAAAAAATTGAATCAAAAGAATGCCGAAACCGACGATCTATTGCAGCAACACAAAAAACTGCAAGATGATATGTCGCAACTGCGCTCTACAAAAGATGAAGAACTCTCAAAGTTAAAGGAGAAACTACAAACCGAAATGCTGCTGAAACAGGTCGCGGTTAATAAGTTGACGGAGGTGATGAATCGACGAGACACGGATCTGCAAAGTGAGTCGGTCATTGGCGCCGATTTGATAAAAAATAAAAGCAAGAAATTTATACAACCATTTAATAATCTCAATTTGTTTACATTCCATTTACAGAGCAAAAAGGCAAGGCGCGTTCATCCGCCGAGTTGCGTAAAAAGGAGAAGGAAATGCGACGCCTGCAACAAGAAGCCTCACAAGAGCGCGAGAAATATAATCAGCTATCGCTCAAATTGCAAGACGCGCAAAGTCAGATCATCGAAGATAGCCATGTGAGTAGACGAACTTTTTTTTTCAAATAATGCAGTTAGCGGTGCTATGAAAAGTCAAACACGTGAAACATAAAACAAAAAACATCTTCTTTTGTAGATCAAGCAGAAACTGCAGATGGAAATCGATTGCAAGGCTACAGAAATCGAGCAATTGCAGTCGAAGCTCAATGAAACCGCCTCATTATCTTCAGCCGACAACGATCCGGAGGATACCCAAGTACTTGTGAGTTGAAAATGATTGAAAAATTGCATAGTAAATATTAATATTAATTAATTACTCAACATTTAGGACTCGGTATTTGAGGGCTGGTTAAGTGTGCCAAATAAGCAAAATATACGCCGTCATGGTTGGAAGCGACAATATGTGATTGTGTCATCGCGCAAAATAATATTTTACAATACCGAAATCGACAAACAGAATACAATCGATCCTGTGCTTATATTAGACTTAAGGTGAGTTGGGCGCACTTAAAAAAAAAAGTTAAAAATTTCATCTAACTGATTTTTTTTCAATATGCAGCAAAGTTTTCCATGTGCGTTCTGTAACGCAAGGTGATGTGATACGTGCCGATGCCAAAGAGATACCACGTATCTTCCAGCTGCTCTATGCCGGTGAGGGTGAAGCACGTCGACCGGACGAACAAAATCAATTGGATATTAGTCAGTTGTTGGCGGATGAGCGACCCAGTACGATTATGTACAAAGGTGAGTCGTAAAAAGCTTTTTCGAAATTTGTATTTTTTGTAAAAAACTATATTTGCTGCTCTCACGCTTTCACACAGGTCATGAATTCGTACATATAACGTATCATATGCCAACTGCCTGCGAGGTCTGCCCGAAACCATTGTGGCACATGTTCAAGCCGCCAGCGGCGTATGAATGCAAGCGGTAAGTAAAATTTAAAATTTTATTCCATTGCAACTCAATTATTTGAGCTCGTTCGGGTAGAGTCTAGGAAATTGGGAAATTATAATAAAAGACGAATTTCACTTTTCTCGACAATAACTCGACTATATCGTGCAAATCGTGTCAACCATTTCATAAAAATGTCCTCCGAAAACTTGTGGCAACTAATTCGTTAAAAAGTCGAAACAAATTGGTTGGTGAAAAAATATGATGCTCAAAAGTAAAGCGATTCAGAAAATTTTGTTCCAAAACAAATCGTCGTAGGAAATTTTAAAATATAGAAACTAATTTCGAATTTGAAACTAATATTTTTCATTGATAAGTTTTTGAATAACATAAAACCCCCTATTTCGTAAATAACACCCAATAAACGATTTAAAATTACCCTCTCATGAAAATATCTGAAGTGACAACGCTTTGCCAAAAGTTTACATCTGGAGAAATATCAATAACCTGATTTTTAATCAAAAAAATTCGAAATGGAACTACCTTCCTCCTTGTATCATTGTGATTTGGGTATAAAACGAAAGCTGAATAAGAAACTAATTAAAAATAGTTCTAAATTGTTTTTGGACCAAGTGCCTTTAAGCCCAGCAAAAAAAAAGTTCTTTGTGGCGTTGCCATCTTGTTCTAAATTAAAAAGAAAAGTAAACAAAAAACCTACATAAAATGATTTTCCAAATAAGAAAATAATAATTTCACCATTTCTTTAGTATTAAGATTTGGATTTCACACAAAATTATTTCTTATTCTTTTGTGTGATATATTTATTTTTCGGAGTTTTGACAGAGCAACTTATTTGACTTGAAAAATTTTGTCTGCAAAGCTATAAATTCTGATCTTTCACCGAAAGATTTAATATTTCAATATCATTTTTATCAACATTGCTTAATTTACATTTAGGTCATTCACAATGAATCCTAATGTGTCATAAGTCATAAAGTTATAAAATTTCAAAAATAAAAAATTGCTCTATTTAAATTATTTTTTCTATGCAATCCTACAATATAACTTTTGTAATTATATAACTTTATGATTTATGACACATTATAGGCAATTGTGAATCGCCTTATTGTATTTTTCGGCTTGACTGAAAAAAGTTATTTCTCCAAATCAGAGACGTACACAGCAAAATACTTTGGATGGGCTTTTACGCTAATTTAATAAAAAGAAGTTCATTAATTCCAAGAAACTAATAGAGTTTTAAAGTTTTGGAGGCGGTTTGAATTTGTTGCACAAGTGTTGAAACCTTGATTTATATGTCAAAAAACATCTGTTGGAAAAATCTTCAATCTAGACAAATTCTTTAATATGGCAACTGTTTGGAAAATAACTATTGTTTATTCTTTATTCAGTATTTTTCCAGACTTACTTTTTGCTTTTATATTTTTCTGTTAAATTCACAACTTTGCTTTATAGATCTCATAAGCGTTAACGCTATAAAACATTTTTAGTTTGGTATAACAAGTGGAAAGTGTTTCATATCTAAAGTTTTTCTTATCACATTTTTACGAATATTTATTGCACTATATCTATTTTGTGTCTCCCTTTAAGATGTCGCAATAAGATCCATAAGGAGCATGTGGACAATAACGATCCGTTGGTGCCGTGCAAATTGCATCACGACCCGCATACTGCCAAAGAAATGCTGCTGCTGGCCGGCACGCCCGACGAGCAGCATTTATGGGTGACACGCCTCTCCAAGCGCATACAAAAGTTTGGCTACAAAGCGAATTCATCATCGAACAATAATAGTGGGGGCGGTGACGGCAGTAAAATATCACCAAGGTGAGTTTGTAGGTATTTATTGTTGTTATCTATATTATTTTTTTTTTATTAATGTATTGCATTCATACCTTGTACATACAAACATACATACTTATTTTTATATATCGAATGCATATTAATGAAAGCTGAAAAATAATATGAATGTTTTGTACTTACACTGCCAACATACATACATATGTGTGTACATACATAAATATATACATAATTACGAGTGTACATACAGTGGCTCAAATATGAAGTGGGACAGTGTTCGGTTTTTTTTTTTTTATAAAACCAATAGTCACAACGTTTTTTGTACTAAATTTTATTTTGAAATTCACAATAATTATAAGACACAACGTTTCTAATACTAAATTTTATTTTTTTTTTTATTAAAATATAGTTCATTGTTAAAAACGATTTAAAACCGCAGAAAAAAAAAAATAAATTTTTGCCACTTCGAACTTGTATTTTATTACATAGTGCAATGACATAAAGTGTGTCTGGTAGTTGACGTGCACACATTTGAAGTTTCCTTATTATAATTTTGATTGTAAAACCATTAGAGATTTAGATGCTAAATTTGTTTACAATTTATCTAATATATATGTAATTGCGAAAAATTTTCGCCGCAGTACGCAGGCGCTAAAAATTATTGTTATGTGTGCTTTTGAACACAGAATATTTGCTTCCCGGCATGTTTTTTTTTTATATATATTTTTTTTTTACAAATATTCATTAAGCGTTTTAAAAAATGGCGGACGAATGAAAAAGAAATTACAAAATATCTGCCAAGTCTGCGTACAGAAACCGAATGTCATTGCATTCTGGCACACTTTATATCATTACACTATGCTTTATTGTACTGTACAAGTATTCACTTTTTTTCACTTTAAAAGTAAATATGGAAAATTTGTTTGTCTTTTATTTTACTTGTAGTAATAAATAGATTCATTTTTCAAACAGCGTTTTCTAATATAAAAATAAGTGGACAAAACTAAAGTACATACTCGCATTTGTTTTTTCTCGTAGGGTTTAATTAATTAATGTCTTCTAGGAAAAGAGCGATACTTAATTTTTTTTTCATTTAAAGCATACAGTCGAACTCCTCTATAACGAAGTCGCTGGGACCGGTGAAAAAGTTCGTCATAGAGAGGGCTTCGTTATAGAGAGGTCATACGAAATTTCATGTCTTTATGTGCAAGGCATATTTAATGAAACATTGATTAATTTTATTTGTTTTTATTTCTTGAATGAATAAAAATTCTCAATTTCAACTGCAACAGTTTCAATATCGGTCTGGCGCGTACGTACATATGTATTTAGTTTTTACTGATTCTAGGAAATAGTATGTAAAAACATGTTATTGTGTGTTGTTTTGTGTATTATAACAAATACTTTTTAGCTCTTCGCTAAATTCGTTATAGAGGAGTTTTTTGCTATGGAAAATTCCATTTATGTATGACAAAAGAATTCGTTACAGAGAGGAATTCGCTATAGAGAAGTTCGTTATAGAGAGATCTAAATATATGAATAAATTGTGAAAATCGTAGTGTTTCAAAAAAAAATTCGTTAGAGCGAGGTTTTCGTTAAAGAGGAGTTCGTTATAGAGGAGTTCGACTGTACTTTCTTGAATAGTTATAGAGACAAAATAAAAAACATATATTTAATTTTTTGGCCTAATTTCTTTAAATCAGCAATATTAATGCTTGAGCTTAGTATTTGAGGAACGTATTGTGGAAAAAAGACAACAACAGTCAAAAGCATTAGAAATTATAGCTATTTCGGAGATTACCACATCTCCTCACTGGATTCCTTTCATGACTCTACCAGCCTTTGAACCCACAACGACTAAAGTCGGCAAACAAAACAAAATAACAAAATTTATTTGATTTTTCTTATAAAACTGTATACCAAAAAATTTCGAAAAATTGTGATAAAAAGGTTTGAAATTTATAACCAATAGATTGCCTACAAAATTTTTTCTTTTAAAAATGTAAAATTTTGATTTATGTAAAGTTATACATATTTACTCGGCCCACTTCGTTGACTCTAAAGGAAATTTTATTTTATTTTTTCATTGCACCTCTTTCTTCTCGACCTCCATTTAGTCGTGCATTTCGTTGACCTAGTATTCTGCTGCTCCGCACCCTCTTCTTAACATTATTTCTGTCTTAAAAATATTTATATATTTTTTTTATTTGTTGTTAAATTTTATATATCGTTCAAATACAATAGGCAATTAACAAGATGTCATAAAGTGCCATAAAATTTCAATAGGAACCGTAATCAGTACACAACATGGCAAAATCCAATCCAAACACACAAAAAGTTAGTTATTTACATACATACATACATTACTTAATTTTTTTTTTACCAAAGGCCCAGTTTCGCACTTCGAAGCCCGGTTTCCGAATCTCGATTTCGGAGGCTAACTTCGAAAAACGGAGAAATATTTTTTTTTTGCCTCTCAAAAAAAGTTAATTTAATTGATTATTTTGGGGATTAAAAAATGTATATTAAAAATAATAATTTTTATGCTTTTTTTTATGAAATATGTCCTAGTTTTTTGAGTTTTATTTTTTCACCAAAAGTAATCAATATTTTTGTATAATTTTTTGATCGAAGTAAAAATCAGTTCAATAAAGTTCATAAAATAATTATTGTTTTGACATAAAAAAAAATAACAGTTTACACAAAAAAAAAAAAAATTACTTCAGAGTGAAAAAATAATACTCGAAACATTCGAAAAACGAGTCTTATTTTTTACCAAAAAATATAATTTGATTTATGGGTATTTTTTCTGCGCGATTAATGAAAATATTAAATTAATTATTATAATTTTTAGAAACCTCACTCAAAATATTTTTAAATCTTAACAAATTCATACAGGGGATAAATAATACATATGTAAATACATATACTCAAAACTGTTCTCCGGTATTTGGAAGCTTTTGATTTTTTGCATGGAAAATTTGAGTTTCAAAAATTTAAAGTTGTGTTATAATAAATAATCGGTTCTGAACCCCTACATTTAAAAATATATACTATATTTCATTGTTTTTCGATAGACAGGGTGATACCCCTTCAATCAGAGACGAACTCTAATTACCTGCCATTGTTTGGACCCCAAGTAATCAATAAATACGATTATTAAAAATAATTGGGCAACTGCGCCAACTACCAAGTAAATTTTTAGGCAAGACCTTTGTTTTTGCCCAAAGAATGTTTACGCCATATATGAAATAAATAGGGCAGTAAAACGAATTTTATAAATACCTCGACTCTAGCGTCGCCTATCGGATTTTTTTTTAACACGCTCACTCAACTAGTGAATATTTAAAACAAAAAAAAAACACTGCTCTACTTCATATTTAATCCACTCTGTAAGTTTTGTCGCATTATTAAATACATTGTTAATTCTAAAATCATATTTTTTGTTTTCTCTTTCTTCTTTTTATCGCTGTATGTTGCTTAACACGTTCTATGTGAATATTGACAAAAACTATTGGTAATTGCAAATTGAAAAATAAAACAAACAACACATGCGCTTGCTCGCCATCTGCAAACCTGTGTCCTCGCCGCATTTCCTAATTTAAAACCAACAATATTAAAAAATAAAATAAAAACTAAACAACAACAACTATCGCTCGCTCGCTCGCAACGTATCAATTATTGATTATTGCCACCCTAAATGCCATCAACAAACAACACATTGCCCACCATGCCATCATTATTGTAATTTCTAATTTCTGTTTTGTTGCGCTCATTTGAACTTTACCCATACGCTTGTCATCTAATACATCTTGACGTAACGGAGCAGCCAATCGACGCGTTCTGCTTACAAGCCATACGCAGTTAACGTACAAAGATCAGCTACGCTACCAGCTAATTCATCATTGAAATAGTGATGCGCACAAAAACGCAAAAAAAAGTAGACAAATATTTTTTTTTTTTACTAAATATAAAATGAAAATACAAATGATAGTAAAGTCGTTTTGCGTGGAGAAATGCGTGCGCGAATAACAAAAAAAAAAAAGGAAAAATTAAACAAAAAAGAATAAAAAAAAATATAAAAAAAACATGAATGAATGAGAACGTATCATTTTTAAAATGTTCTACATATCTAAAAAAAACACTACATATTTGTTATCACTAGTTTAAAACACACATGCTCATTCACTGATATACTATATATATGTATGTATATATATATACATATATATGTATCATTAGTATCTACTGTATGTATATGGTCTTGTTATAATGTATTTACATTTATTGAAATACGTGGTGTAAATAGTGAGTATAAGAAGAAGCAGCTAAAACTATTCCAACTATGCGCTGTTTTATTTAATAATTTTCCATATCAATAGATTTTTATTATTGTTATCGCTAATGTTGTTTTGATACAAAAAATAATTATTTAGAGCATCATATCACATTTTCTGCCAATTTACAAATACTATTCTTCATGTATGATAATTTTACTTACAACGCATACACATACATACATATGAAAAACGAAGAAATACATACATACATACATCCATAAATATGTCGCTAATAATATGTAAGCTTAATTTTTACACATTTATTATTATTACTCTATCATCAATATAATAATAAATAATATCGCCTAACTAAATAAATAAAATTAGCTATTAAGTTATTCGCTTTTGTAACTAAAATCTTAAGAGAGACGACTATAGCTGTGAGTGAAAATGTTATAAAAATGGTATGAATAATAATAATGAAAAACTAAAAGCTTATACGAAAAACTACTCTCAATATATAGAATATGCAAATAAAATTAAAAAGAAAGCATCATCAATCATTTTTATAATTAACAATTACAAAATATTTGCCAAATTTATGAAAAAATTAAATGTGAAATCTGAGTTAACGGTGGTGAAAGTAATTATGCCAATATTGAATTATTCTTAAAACCAAAGTGCTAAACTCTTTTGGTTCGTCAAACCTGTTTTTCCCGCTGTTCAAATTTACCAAACAATTCAAAATCTATAAACACGTAACGAGCTCTAAGCAAAAACAATGAATATCAGTGGACCACCACATGGACCTTAGTAGTTTTTGTACTGCATTCTTCAAATGTAACGAGGACTGTCCTTAGTCCGAAAAAATCGACTTTAAATTTTTCGCTGATTCTTGTAGACAAAATGCACTCTACTCTAGAGAATAAATTGCACATCTCGAGCTTCATTATTATTTGTTTTTGTTTTTTTTTTTTACAAATAAGCGCATTTCAAAAGAGTAAACTCTCAGTAGAAAAGAATTGTATAAAACTTTGTTTGAAATTCATTATTCGACAGTTTTTTGAATAACTGAGTACGAAGCTTGCATAAAATTCTAAAATTTAAAATAACATATCCAATATGGTGGGTGACAATTTTGAAAATTATTCAAATTGACTTGATTACACATACAGAGGGTTTTGTACCAAAATATTTTTTTTGTTAAAGTTCTGTTTAACGAATTAGTACTTTCTCTGCTTAAATTGTTCCCCAATATTATTCAGATACTGTTGGTATTTTTCCAACTCTAAGAAGCAGTTGCTGGATTGCACGATTTTGAAGCATAATTTATTACAACGAGGCACGACGCTCTTCAAAAAAACATTGCAAATCGATTCCTCTTCTGCATCCCCAAGACACAATTCCCCAATGTTCGAAGTAATCTGGTGCACAATTTTCATCTGAAACTTCAGCGTCTGAATCACAATAATCATCATATATTCATCATTTTGATCGTTTGAAACTTCACTGAGTGACCACTCGGTCATTTTTTTGAACTCCACATTATAACGTAAATTTCTTATTTCTCTGTAGCCAGCCACATGGTTGCTTAACTTTATGATCAAAGGGAAAAATGTGAGAGTTTATGTACATTTATAATATATATAAACTTTATTGTGATATCCTTTTATATGTACAGTCAGTAAAAATCAAAAAACGCGGATCTTGTCTTTACTTGTTGACTTTGAGATTGTTTTTCTCGAGAACTTGATTTCGAACGAAAGGTTTTTAATAGTCCAGGAGAGATATATTAATAACGACTTCATTGTTACTTAAAAAAATTCTAGATTTTGAGTATTTGATCTTGAAAAAATAATTATGCACTACTTAACCATAAAACAGTTTAAAAAAGTAAAAAAAAAAACTATTATATCTTACTGTCTGAAGCTAAAAAAGAAAAACTGTGCGAACGTTAGGAATGAAGCGCCCTATAAATACTAAAAATGTATGTTCAGGGATGTTAGTTAAAACCGGTAGTCAAAGTTAAATCATTTTGATTAACTAAACTATTTTCAAAACATTCTGATTCAGAGATTTGTATCAAATTAATTAAAGAAACCACGGGATGTTGCTTCGGCTGCTACTTCGTCTCGAGCTTTGTTGCTAAATGAAATTTGTGAGTGAGGTGGAGAGCAAAGTTGTTCTTGAGGCTACCGAAACCGTTGAGTTGTACATACTGAAAAAGCAAAACAAGTTGCCCCACCAGGTTGCCTCGAGGTATTCATTTATTTACCATTAACAATGAACAAAAGAATTAGGAAAAATAGAATTTTTTTTACAAATAAAATAAATTAAAATCAAAAATGGGCCAATTTTCTTGATATACTTATATAAGAAAACAAAAAATAATCAAAGAAAATTTGTCGATCGAAAGCATAATCAAATATAATTTTTGAAAAAAAAAATTAAGTAGAAACTTATAGTTTTTAATAGGAATAAAAAGTTTCCCTGAAATCTGTTTATATATTTGTAGAATTGCTTTACATCATTGAGAGTTGTTGTATTTTGTTATTAAACTAAGAAAACGTTATTTTGATTAACTTGTACGATTTTCCTGTGAAAGAAAATAATTTGACCTCAGCTTACAGTCCTATAACACAGCTTACAATCTTGGAGCACAATAAATACATAAAGTGCTGGAAAAAAGTATTGGCAGAGTATTTTTTTTTTATTATTCAAAATGTTTTCGTGCTGAAACTATTTTTTGTTGTTGTTGTTTTTGTAATATATATCAGAACCCCCATCGAACTTTGCACAAAATTCAGCAAATTTAAAAAAAAAATCAACAATTTTTTTTTGGCGCGAGCCACACTAACTCATTATCAAATTTCACATTAAGCCTAATCGCTATTATACGGCAGCACCGTGCTATCGAATCAGCTGGTTTATGCTTGTAAAGCAGCGCTGAATGCGAAGGTCAGCAAAAGGTAAACTAGAGTACATAAGCGCATAGCAGGAGTTTGGCCTCGGAGAGTAACATATAAAAAGGCACGCTTAGAATCACGCGTTATTATTCTGATTGGCCGCAGCAGAACCGCTACAACTGGTGACCCCGACGTGATCGGATTAATAGTTTTTTTTGTCCGGAATTCTCGGTTCCAACAGTGTCGTTAATCTAAGTTCCGTCTCTCCCCTCTGAACCGATAATTTATTGATGACCTCATTCGTTGAGTTTTGTATAATTACTACATCCTCGACATTTGACTTTGTTATTGAGACTGTATCTTTCACTGTATCAAATACTTCATCTACCAAGTTCATATCAAAAAAAGTTGTAGAGAGACTATGGGGTGTTATGTATTGACAATAAGTGACCTCATGTTCAATCATCTTGGATCCATTGAATACCTTAATTTCTAATCGTTGTGTAACATTAAAAGGTTCTGTCGAGTTAACAATGGTCATAGTCTCTGTTCTTAACCCATCTCGAGGATATTCCATCGTTATAGGGACACTAACTAATTCAACAGTAAAGATGAACTGAAGCAGTTGTAGACTCAATAATACGGTTGAGATACTCATAATTATAAATAGATTTCACGATTGTATGTACGAACGGGGAGCCGCTTCGCCTACCTGGAGAGTTCCTCGCTCCATCACCAGGACGCGGGTTACCACCATCAAATATCGCAGAACAGCTTAGAAACCACTTTGCTGAACCCGCTTCTCGACCAATCGCTCGTCATGGCCAGAGAAAGACGTTCATTTTTAAGGAATTAGCAAACAGCTCTCATGTTTTTGTTCGTCATTTTTTCTACCGAGAGGACTGTGCCAGGCCAGTGAAATTTGATAATGAGTTAGTGTGGCTCGCGCCACATTTTTTTTTATCAGATTTGAAAATTTCGGACGTTCAGTTTTCTAACCCATTTCATATAAAAGTTTCAAAATTTTCAACAAAAAAAAGTGATATACAGTTTGATTTTTTTTTTTTATTTTGGAAAAGTTGGATATGCATATGGTTTTTGTTATAGAAATAGCTATATTTTGGTATACGTGTATGTAATTGATTGGCTGTGTCAATACAAAAAAAATCGCTACTTTTTCCGTCGGAATTATAAAAGTTTTTATATTTTAAGGCATCGACCAAAATATTAAGCTTTACGTGAGCTGGACCGATTTAAAAATAACTCCAAAAAAGGAGTAATTTTCTAAATATAAAAAAAAAATATTTATTGTCGCGTAATTAATAATTTTTTTTTTTTTAGTATTTTTAATAAATAATTTTTTTCAAAATCCATTTTTGGATGTATTTTTAATTCGGGAAATATTTTGGGGAAACTCTTAAAATATAACAAATTTTATAATTCCGTTAGAAAATCAGCAAATTTTTTTTTTTTTTTTGGGGTGAGGCACCCTAATGTACTATACATATGTATACATACGTACATATTGTCAAGAAAGTGGCCTCCAGGCGCTTTGTTTCGAAATTGACTTTTTAAATCTTTGAAGAAGATATCTTGTATTTGAATCCAATAGCCACGCCACATTTCTGACATCTCAGTTTTTTTCATTACACAGTGTTTAACTGTTTTGTAATAATATTCTGCCAAATCGAATTAAAAAAAAAAAAATTTGATCTACTCATTGATACACTAATATTACGGAGCTAACAGTTTTGGAGAGAATACAAATTCGCATTTCAAGCTCCCACAAAGACATTCAAGTATTAATTAAAGCTATTCCAACCGCAAGCATAATTTATATTTATGTGCGTTAATTATTAACACTTTCCTATGCTCTGTGTATATTTACTCCTGCGAAGTTAATTTTTTCAATAATTTATTCTATACACTTAAACTTAGCTATACAAAAAGCTATACGAAAAGTAAGTTCTCCATACAAAGAGAATTTTCGATGATTCCATACTAGTGTTACTTAATAATAATTACAGACATACAAATAAGTATTATAAACACATACACAAGTATACATATGTACATACATAGCATATGTTCGAAGGCGCGTTACGGCAATAAGTTTTTAAGTTTTAGTTACATAATTTGTAAACTATTATTATTATTTTTTATTTTCGCTTAAATTTAAGGTGTAAATCGTTTATTCGTTTATATTAACAAGAAATAATTGAGTTAAGAACAAATTTAATATGATACAAACAAACAAAAATAAGATGAAAAATAAAAATAAAAATAAAATGGAATAAAAAAAAAAACAAATTAAAATCAATACAATAATAGCAATTATACGAATTGTAAAATTTTAACTTGCATACATCTAAGCATAAAAGTTAAGGCAAATACTTGATATATATGTATATTATTTAGTAAAGTCGTTATTCAATATTCGAAAGCAATAATAAAGTTAAAGAACATTTTTGATATTAAAAAAAAAATTCAAATAAAAAAATAGAAACAAAAAATGAAATCAATGACTGACGCCAACCAGCTTCTCTTACGCATAAAATTAGCATTCCTGTCAACAGTACACATTGTAAGTTTGCTATGAATGCTATAAAAATTTATATTTACAACAATAGTTTGGCCAAAATACTCGTACAAGAAAACCTCTGCTCTTCTTATTTTAATAGGTAATGGTAGTTCAGTATAAAATTGCTTTGAATTGCTATTTTGGTAACACTTTTTTGTTTTATTTAAAATCATTTTGGTTACACAAATATTTTGAAAATCTAATTACATATATTGCTATTGAGTTATTTGCTTGGGTTTATTTATTTTTTTATGTTCAAAAACGCGAATTATCTCTGTGCGTTTTGTTTGTTTCTATGAAAATTTCCAAACAAAAACTGCTTATCGACCTTTGCTGTTTTTAACACTTACATATATGTACTATATAATTTGTTTCAATTAACTTAAAATTAGACAGAGAATACGAGAAAAATGTGAAAAAATAGAAAATAAAAAAATACTTTGTAAAAATATTAAATTCCTAGTTTTATTTTTCAGTTGTTCCATTAGTTTGTTTTTCATTTTGTGTGCGTTTCAGTTCTATATTTTTTCATTAAAAATGGTCATTCACAAAGCGCTGCGAAATTTGCATTCATAGTTGTAAATAATTTTTTTATTTACTTCCGTAGGGAAATCATTTTGTGTTGAACTTTACATATATAAAGCTAAAGAAATTGATTATTTACAGTTAGTAAGCGTTTGATTCGACAGCCCCTGATTAAAGACTCTCAGATAAAGTCTCCAATATCGGGTCTTGCAATTGGAATGCACAAAAGTTTTTTTTAAATTAAACAAAAACGGTTTGGGATATGAATTAAATTATTTATTCCTGTGAAAGTACATTCGATGCCATTATGTATGGAACTCGATTTCTTTTGCATGGGCGCCACGGGCACGCTTGCAGAAGTCCAGACGCTGAACCCAATTTTCGACAGTTTTCAAGCATAAATCGGCCGATTCTGCTGCAATTTCACGTTCGATATTCGTACGAAGTTCATCAATCGTCGCTGGCTTGTTGGCATAGACCATAGACTTGACGTAGCCCCACAGGAAATAGTTTAACGTGGGCCATTTCGTGAGACAACACGTTCACCAAACTTGGTTTTCAATAAATCGATTGCGACATTCGCTGTGTGGCTTGTGGCGCCGTCCTGTTGGAACCACATATTGTCCAAGTCCATATCATCCAATTCGGGCCAAAAATATTCGGTTATCATTGAGCGGTAGCGATTCCCATTCACAGTAACGTGCCGGTCTTGATCATCACGGAAGAAGTACGGTCCAAAGACGCCGCCGGCCCATAAACCGCACCAAACCGTAATTTTTTCGGGATGCAGTGTTGACTCATGAAGTACGTGTGGATTGCTGCCTGTCCAATAACGCATGTTTTGCTTATTGACGAAGCCATTCAGCCAGAAATGACGACGACCATAAATTGGACGTAGCGCTCTTAAAGTTGAGGCCATTGACTCCAAATTTCGGTAGTAAATTTTAATAATTTCGACTCTTTGTTGGATCGTATATCTTTCCATGATGAAATGGCAAACTTTATTGAAGAGAAATGTCAAAAGAGCGGGGAAAAATATGACGTCGTTTGCTGTCACTGTCGGTCTACTTTTGTAAGCAACTTAAGCAACAACAAATTTAGCAGGGAGATCTGAAAACTTATACAACAATACAAAAATTGGAATTAATGAAGGAGAATCAAGAAGCCCTGAGATGTTAGGTTAGGAGAAGATAAGATTGAAACTCTTGAATTTTTTTTTTATACGCTTTCTCTTCATTGTTTGTTTTCTTTAGGTGGTTTTTTATCAGGGACCTCAAAAAAATATTATTTTTCCAAATTCAACTGCAAAATGATACTGAAAGGGAATCCTTAGTTGCATTAGTTTTTACTTATTTGAGTTAAAACTTCTATGCTAATAATAAAGTTGTATTTTTTGCTTTAAAGGTCGGATTTATTTCTGAATCCGTTCATTCAATTAAAAAGGAACTCTTATTTTGTAAGCACAAAATAAAGCTAAAAACAAATTACTTTTATTTTTTACATAATTTAGTTATTTTTAATTGTCATTGGACGCATTTAGTGTAATGAAATTTTACCAGAATCAGATCGCATTTAATACATCCTCCAATACCAGATGAGTAGGCGTGGCGGTAGCCTATATTTACCATTCGCCGTATTTCTACTTTCATAAGTGAAAGTATTATATTTGTAATTTTTGGTATAGCTTAGATTTGGTAAGCAGTTATTTTAAAAAACAAAAAATCGTGTTGTTTTACTTTATTTTTCTCTGTACGCCAACAATACCAATAAAAAAATTTTAAACTGCTGGAAAATTGTATGATTCTAGGACTTTTCGATGCCATTGCTGCTTAGTTATTCAAGTTTGAAGTTGGATAATCTGTACTGTGCCAGTCGTTCGCAACTCAATTATTTTTTTTTGGAATCAAAAAATTCAAATTTAAAAATGCAAACAATTATGTCGGAAACATTTAGCAAAGTCGCGAGAGAAATGTCTTTATTGGCCAGCTTTAAGCTTAAATAAAAGTGTGCCGAAATTTTTAATCAGGATTCTTCCTCCAGATATATTTTATTTAATGATGATTTAGTGTATAATGACTATGACTCTCGGAACACATTACCCAAGGCGTTTTTCTAGGTTCGAATATGCGAGATATTTGTAATTGAATTTTGCATAAACCAAAATTTCTAAAACAGTAAATTCTCACTCGGTTTTTTAAATAACAAAAAAAAATATAATAACTAGTGGAGCAAAACTGTTGGGCGTCTTGATCGAAGATGCCTGTCAGATGATTTTTGGGAAATATGCGTCGGAAAAACACAATCAGAAAGGTTCCGAAAAATCAGATCATTCAAAATCTGAATCCTAGTGGGTATCAGATTACGAATGAAATAAAGCGATTTTAACAAGGATCTCAACAAAAATGTTCACGGTTGGGAAAAATGCCTAATATTCCTTTGAAAACAATAAACATATCAGTACAATTTTTATTGAAAACTAGCCATAACCAATAACAAAAAATAAACACTGAGGGATACGATGATGCCGTTGGAAAAAAATAAAGTTTTATTCTAAAGAAAATGATTCTAAAATATTTATATCAAAAACTTGTTGCCCCCATTTAGTATTTCGATAAAATATACCCTATGTTATGCACGAGGTTACTGTTTAGTTATCAGTTAAAGTCGCATGAAAATCCATACAGTAGTTTTTGAGATTAGTGAGTGCAAAGAAACAGATAGACAAAAATTCGAAAAATGGGCCAATTGTATTATTTTACATTCCCTGCTTCACCTTTGGTAATTAAAAAAAAAGTTTTCAATCTAAAGGCACGATTTTGCTACAGTTTTATTATAGTTAATTAAAATTCTCAAATTGGGAATCCAACTTTTTATTTTTATCCTGCTTATCGAAGCTAACCTAGAAAAACGGCCTTGGTATTGCGTTCAGTGGGGCATTTAGAAACATTATTAGCTGAAATTTCGGGGGAACAAATTTTTTGTTTGACAGTCAAGGAGCGTCATTGAGCGAAGTTGAATCTTCGATTGTCTTTTGACAAGAAAATTCACACAAAAATAAAGTCTGCACTTTTAGGAAACTCTGCCAGAGATGCATTTTTAGCATTAATTGCACCTTATGAACTTTCTTATAACAAAAATATTAATGCTAATTCGCTGAAATTGTACCAAACGGCTTATGTATATATTGTAAAATATGTTAAATTCAATATAAAATCGTTCATGCAACGCATTGTGAATAACCTTTTTGTCAAATTTTTGTTTCTTATTATTACAGCTTGTTTTCATCCACTACCTCTGCAGATAAAACTATTCATTCGCATTGTTATTGCAATCATAAATTTTATGCACTTTTGTATTAACATTTTTGTTTTTTTTTCATTATAATCTATTTTTAAAGTCGACTGAAATGGCAAACGTCAATAACATTACAACAACCACAACCACAACAACAACAACAACATTCTTCACCGCCAACACCACCACCAAAACCGTTATCGATGCGACATCAAAAATCGCAACCTCCAATATTTTACAACGATAAATGAAATAGCAAACTAGAGCAACAACAACAACAGCAGCAGCAGCACCAGAAGGAGCAACAGCAACTAATAAGATTAGTATCAAATCGCCTGCGCAACAGTTTTATAAAACGTTTTCGCTCAGCCACTCGCTACGATTAGTTTTCTTACATGTGTGAAGTGATTTGATTCACTTTCAACAAGAACACAAAATAATTACGACGAAGAATAAATTAGTGAATAGTACTCGTTATAACCACAAAGAACTCGCTAGAACATCGGACTATGTTTGCGCACATTATACGGATCTTTTACATCTAAGTATACAATACAATTCGATTTGTTTCAAGTTGCTAGATTTTTAAGTTATACTAAATGTAGTTAGGTTTTTGTACTTAGTAATCTTATATGTAAATAAATATGAAAAACAATATAGCAATAGTAAAATAGAACGTATAGAAATATGTAATAAGCGATGGATTTCAAATCGTTTGCCAAATAAAGAGTGATTTATTTAGATGATAATATTTTAGATCATGTTTTTAAATTTTTTTGAACGCTTCCCAAATATCTGCGGTGTCAAGCATAAAGCTAATGCTTGGTTAACCTTCGGTCAAATATTTCGCGGCAAAATATGATAGGAAATGCCAATATATTGTCATTTTATAATTTTGCGTTTTCGTCAAATCTAAATACATACATATGTATGTCGAAATTTTGGTTGCTTGGCTGACAACATTTGACTTAATGAAAATCAAGCATAAAAGTATCTAGCCTTTAAAAACAGTTTTGCCGTTGCCGTAAATTTTCTTGAAAAGAAAAAAATAAATATACGAGCGAATCGAATTCAGATAAGGTGAAGTTGATCGAACAGCTGATTGAATTCGCTTGGGGAACGTAATGTCAATATTATGTGTTTTTTGTAAATTTTTCTGTCGTTGTGCGTATAATTTGTTAGTGTAAATTTAAGCCTGAATAAATTCGCCTTGTATACGACTATTTAATACTTAAGAGCTGCAAACTGATTTAAGAAACTTTGTTGGAAGAAAATTTCTTTTTCAATTCTTGATCGTATTTTTATATAAATTTTTTGTTTTTCTTGAGAGCTGATTACTTTGCTAAAAATGAAAACAAAGTTGGGCTTTCCATATCATGATACAATGAATTTTTGAAGATAGTACCATTTCGTTATTTTTACAGAAACTTTGTTTGTTGAGAGCTATCATTACGGGATTGAACCTGGAAATGTTCGCTTTTTCTTTTGTAAATTTGTGAACTTTTTAAATTTGCAATTAATTTGCTACAGTTAAAAGAAAAAAAAAAAACGAAATTGAGGAGCGTAGTTTTAAAATTTTATTTAAATTTTGAAAATTTTTTTAAATTAGTTTAAATACGCGCCGTATGTTAAATTTTTTCGCGTTTGTGTTACCCTTAAGTTACCTGTGTCATATCCAATCCTCAAAAATTATAATTCGAAGTTTAGGAAATACGTATTTTCGTCCCTATGCATTTTTTCAAATGTTATTAAATTATTGCATAATTTTGAAGTTTTCTAATTGCCGTTATATGGGAAGTTTGTATGATTGTTATGCGATTTCTATAACTTTGAAAATTTTTATTGATGAGTTCGAATGCAATGTCTGTAGTCATTTTTCTTTTAGCGAATGCAAAATAGTTTTTTTTAAGGTACAGTGGCCCAGTGAGAGGAAAAGTTAAAGTTTTAAAATAATTTTGTTATTAAAGCTGAATAACAAAACATATAGCACGAAAAATATTGTCAATATTGTAAAAAAATAACACTGCACGATTTCAGCTGTGAGCCACTATACATGTGTATCAAACTGGGTCGTGAAAAAAGGTAGCAATTACCCACCAGCTTGAAAGTTTACTTTAAAAGGGGTTTAGGGACATCAACATTTCCATCCTTGGTTGTGTCCGAAATACAGCGAAAATCGATTTTGCACACTTTTTTCTTTCATATGTAATTCGACCAAGTCTAATATATGTATATAAAAATGTACATATTACACATCTTTCTTTTCTAATGCGATCCCGTATATGAAATTTAATAAAACAACTTTTTTTTTGTTCCGTAAACATCGCATTTTTTTTTATTATTTTTAAAATATGTTAGAGGGAGGGTAGGAGTGTATATTTTCCAATCGATAATTTAATCTCAACCAATCCTAGCCCAAAGGCAATACTTATATTCGAGTTATCTTGTGCAAGAACGGAAAGACAAAAAATTAATAACATGGCAACAAAAAATAGATTTATTCATTTACGAAAAGTTCAAGAATAAAAATTTAGTATCATTTGAACAAAACAAATAAGAAAACGACACTATACAATACCTCCTGAACTCTAATTGATTCTGACAGTTCGTTAATATGGCGTTTGAAAAGAGAGAATGGAACTATGTTCTAAAATTCACTGTGTCGTCTTCCATGGTTTGGAGTTAGCTATTTTTTTAGCCAACACCATGGATAATTGAAATAAATATGTACCAATGTATAAAAAATTATTTTGAAATGATTCACTTAAAATAAAAAAAAAATTAAGCAGAAAAGTTAAAGTAATTTCCATAAAATCATTGTTTGCTCTGAGTTATATTGAAATCAATAAAAATATATGAGACACAAAAAAACATTGGCGCGTCGTAGTCAGAGTGGAAATAATGTCGACATCCTTATGTTACAACTTTGAATAGACAGATCAGATATGTCAAATTAAATTTCAACTAACTTTAAAGTCGACTTTATTTTACTGAGACTGTGCGCCAATTAAAATTTGTATAACAATGAAGACATTCCTAAATAGTCGATTAGCAATATAATATAACGCATTTTTAGGCGCTTAAAGCGAACAAAATCAAATAGCAACGCTGCAATCAAATTGTCACAGAAACAAATAGAAGGAATACCCTTTAAAACTTAAAAAAATATGCTGAAATATTAAGTAAAGAAATACAAAGTATTCAAACAAACAATATGTCTTTTAAGTTTGAAAATCCACATTACTTAAATTATTTTTTTTATAAAAGCAAATTACACCCTTTAATGTATATAATTTAGTCAATCGTTAATTTTGAACCACGGAAATCATAAGTGTAGTTTGGTTAGTAGAAAGGAAATTTGGTTTGTGCATACAAGATTAGCATACTTAGTATAATAAATAAGAAATTAAAATGAATTTACTACAATTAATGAAAAGCTCACCCGAATTATATTTCTGAATAGAAATTTAAAATTTTCCCAATTTACTTTGTACATATCTAACGTACATTACTTTTTCTCGGGTGAATTTTAGCTCAGAAAGTTTGCAACAATGCAAATTGCTAATCTAAGCGTCCCATTTACATTACAGCCTGATGCACATGTAGAGTGCGAAGATATGGGCATTTCCACAGGAAGTGCCAACGGGGCAAAAATCATTTGACAGTTTATGCCAATTTCGAAATTTTTTTAAATAGATATATGGTTACTTAAACGAAAATTTTTTTGTAAAAATTGGATTATTTTAAAAACGGTACTTTTATAGTTTCAGCATTAATGTGACCCAAAAGTACATACATAGAAAAATAATTGTTTGTGGAGTTTTCCTGCTCACAGCCCGTAGAATTATAGAAAAATAGATATCTGTAATTTTGTATTTTGAAATTGGTTAATATTTAATGTGTTTTGAAGTACCCCAGGTAATTTACATGTAGAAAATACACTTTTTTGTAGAAATTGGTATAAAATCGGTAAAAATAATTTTTTTTCCCGAATGAGAGTGTTTCCTCTTCAGAAATCTTCAATAAATAAAATTCTCATGCATATATATATATTAAAAATAAAATCAAAAATAACTCTCACTTTGGTAGAAACACTCAAAAAGATACATATCCCATTCCCCCCATTTGGGGCTATTTATCGGTTATGGAAAAAGTAATTAATATAATTTTAAAAATAAAATTTTTTCGTTTGTATTAAAGCCTGTTCTTTTATGAAAAAATCAAACTGTTAACCAAAAAAATCGCTAGGGAAGAACGTGAAAAGGGTTGCCACCTGTTAAAAAATTTGATTCAGCTCAGTTAACAAAATTACTACAATATGGATATTATTCGGAAAGGCTTTATTTCCAAATTACATAAATTAGGGCTGCCACGTATTTAAAGAGTAAAATTAAATATGAATTTAGGGAATTAGGTAATTTGAATAGCTATCACAATATGGATGTCAAACAAAAGAGGTTTAAGAACTTTGCAGTTTGAAAATATTTGTAGAGGATTGCCACTTTTATTATTATACTCATTATATATTATTATTATTATACCTGAATGACAGCAAATATTAAAATATGGGTGTCAAAGGAAAGAGTATTGAATGTCGTTTGAACATTTATTTAATATTTTTGAAGTGTTTTAAGAGGGTTGCTGCCTGTTTAAAAATGAAATAAAATTAAATGAATTATTGCAATATATAGTTTGAGGTATTTGAAAAGCGTAGTCGCCTGTTTCAAAATTAAATTAAATTTAAATTATTTCATAAAACCATTAATTATTACAATATGGGTATACATCGAAATGGTTTTGAAAAGGAATTATTTCTGAACTGCAGATAAGAGGATGGACACTAGTTTCTAATATTATTTGCATAAGGGAATTAGAAAAATGGGGGAATTATGTGCACTAACCTTTATCGAATTCAGTTAAGCAGGCGTGACTATGCTATTTACACTTACCAATACAAGTCTACGTACAGTGAGTTTTTTTTTAACATATTGTCAATTTTTCTCATATAAAATCTTTGAAAAACATTTAAAAACTTTGAAAAAATTGCATACAATTTTCAAATTATTTAATAGCAATTTCTATTAACTTCTTTTTTGTTTTCCATTTCTATATAACAAAGTGCATGTTTCAAGTGGCTAAAAGTTCCATCTGCGAATTTTCCTTCATGTAAAGCTTGAACAAAATTAGTTTTAGTTATAAAACTAACAAAAATTTATTTTATTTACCTATCAATTTTCTTGGTTAGAGGCTTTGATATTTCATATAAAATTTAAAAAATTAAAAAACTAGTGTTATTTAAAAAAAATCCGCGAGACAATTTCATTTCTTTCACAAATATGCTCAGTACAAATTTTCTTGAAAAAATTTCAAAATAAAAATGCACGGTTTTCCCTTTTCCATATGAATTATATTTATTTATTAAATATTTTCGAGAGTTTACCAAATTTGTGTTTTTATATATCAATTTCAATCAAGTGCCATTATTGTGAATAACCTTTTGCTATTTCTCATCCGTGCAGTAGAAGTTCTGTCGTTTATTGATGAAGAACTTTGCCAACTGACTTTCGGCGGCTCTTCTACCTGCCAATTTTATCTATCAAGGGAGCTACACGTGAGTGCATCAAAAACTCCCATTTAAAGGCAGTCAAATTTTGGGGTCTAATCAAATTCATATGTGGTGACCTGGAATTTTTGTCTTTCAATTCAATACATTTATTCGATTTTACGATAATGTATGCAAGAAAAGACGGAATTTCAAAGTTTTCACCCCATATTCTTATTTTATACCATAAAAACAGTACTTCTACTTTTTTTCAAGTCAAAAAATATTTAGAGATCGCTCAAAGCGCTCCAAGTACCCCATATATTTTGTATGGAGAAAAAAAATTTTAAAATGCTGTAGTGCCATTGAAAATCAATATTTTGTTTCTCTTCAGGAGACTTCAAAAAATATTACCAAACATTTTTTTTATATGAACTATTTTTTATCGGCCCATTTTTGGGAGAGCAACCCAAGGGGGTAATAGTATTAAAATTCCGTCAATATGTTTTCTTTTTAAATATCTTATTAAGGGTGCCTTCAATTAATAAAGTCTTTGGCTTATCTCCAATGGGAGTTCTTAAAAAACGAAAATGAAATGTCAAACCGGCGATTAATATCCTGCATATTGCCAATCGAAACGTCAAACTATAAGTAGATACCTAGCCAAATTGCATCAATTTGTTTTTTTTTTACAAATTTTACTTGCTATCCTGATTATGTAAATGACGTTATATTTAAATACAATATTGTACATATACTGTACATATGAGTACATTACAACTGATGATAAATTATTAAAATATACATATATATATATATATATTAACTGTTAATGTAAGATTCATAGCAGCTGTGAGCATATCAACTGTTATATTTTAATAAACTAGATAACTAAGCAGTACGCTTTAATTTACATAAATATCTAGTACATATACAATTATACATATTTTTAATTTATGAGTACTTAAAGGAATGATTGATCTAGTTTGTAAACAACTAAAATATTGTATGCGAAACGCCTTAACTACATATATATTGTATGCATGTACATACTCTTAGATATGTACTAAAATTACTTACAATCATAAATCATACATTTATACACAATATTGAACTCGTACGCGTAATTATAAACTTGAAACTTTTGCAATATCGTAAATGTAATTAAACGATAATATCGCTATTTTTTTAACTCATATTATAGTAGTTAGCGCGGTCGTTTATATGAAATTGTATACAATTTTCAAATGCAATAAATTAAATACGATTTTGTAATAAATAAATTATTCCGCCTTTCATTTTGGGAGCTATTATAGTGGAAATATCTAACGAATTCTGCGCTGCCATTGAATTATTAAAAAAGTTCTTGTGCGGAGACTGATGCAAAACAATTCAAGCAAGCCAAATTTTATGTGGAAATTGCTAGATTTGATTATGATGGCGGCAGAAAACTAAACATTGATGTAGCGAGCAGAGAAGCGTAGTCGAGAATATTTGGGAATATGAGCCAATGGTGGAAAGAAAACAGAAGATGGTACAGATTATGGCACCGCAAAGCCTCTCTTTTGCATTTTGACAGTATTAGCTGTTTTTATCCAATACTGCCAAAAAAAAGTTTTTTTTTTCTCGCGTTAGGTAAATAAAAAGTAAAATCGTGCTTCTGACGTAATATAAAATTAAAATTTGTCCCATAAAATTTGCCGTCTTTGGCCCGTTTAAAAAGTCAGAAATATGTTAAGTTGAGAGCTATTCATTTACCTCATGAATTTTGCATTACGTTTTTTGTGAAAACTTTTTCATATCAATCTTCGACTGTGATATAGAAAAAATTGCTGCTTTGATAAGTCGAACGCAGCGAATGCGAAAATGGTTTGGACACTCTAAACTGTGAAATAAAATCATCTTAAATGACAGCAATGCATAGATGGGCACTTTGCCAGTAAAAAGGCAGTAATCACTAGATATTTAGTGATAATGAAATTTCATAGGCACTACCATCAAATTTTGACTGATTATTGAAAAAATAGTGGTGAGAAAAGCCGATTGGGGATGTGCACTTTTTGCACGACACATAGAAATTGAATAAAAATATCACGTGTTTCCTTCATAAAAACATCTTTCATTTAAATATTCAAATACAGTAGCGATGACATATATAAAAAAACACTTGATTATTTATTTATTTATTTTAGTCAACGAAATACATATTTCTTACAGGGTATGATCAATATATCACTAAATTGAATAACAGTTAACTTAAAATGAAGATTTCGTGGCATAAAATGACATTTAATAAATAAATCTGCAAAATACGAAAAAAGAATCTCTAAAATCGGCAAAATGAAAGAAGCAGTACCTCTGAAGGCGACACCTTCCGTATTTAGTACATCGTGGTAATTGGCTGTTCCGCAGTTTCAGCAGTATTCTTCATTTCAGTTGAAATTGCGCCTAGATTCCCAATTTGTTCATACAAAACTGCGAAACCGAAAATGCTGGTTTTTTTGTAACCACCTGTCAAAACAACAGTAGATAAAACAAATTGCGCTATTGTGAATGAGCCCTAAGATAAAACATAGGAAATTTCAGTTTAATTCGTAATCGCATAGTATTTTTAAATTCATAACTACATTAATCTAAAATTTGCCAGCATAACTATTTTCCGTTCTTGAATCGCATGTTTCATGAAAGATGTTAACAGGGTTGATTTTGCAACTAAAGAAATTGAGATCCTGGTTGAAGCGCCTAATTTCAGCCAAATTGTAACAAGTTTCACTCAATATCGCTTGTGCTACTATGGGCCCGTTTCTTTGTAACCTAGTTGCAAAAGAACACCGAGTAGGGGAACAAAATGTATGTAAAGCAACAACACTAATTCGGAAAAATATTCGAGTTGAGCCAACTCGGTAAAACATTAACCGACCTGAGATATACTGTTGGGAACTGAAAGAACTGCGCTATTGAGAATGAGCATTAAGAAAATATATGGGAAATTTCAGTTTAAGAGCTAACTCGTTTTTACTTGCATAGTATTTTTAAATATAACCTAAAATTTGTTTGCATATCTATTTTCCGTTCTTGGCTTGGTTTAGCGCATCTTTCATGAAACATCCCAACAGGGTTGATTTTGCAACTAAAAGAAGTTTTATCCTAGTTTGGGCGTTCTTTTGACAAAGCAATGCGTAAGGAACGCTGAGCGATATGGAAGTAAGTTCGTTATAAAATATTATGTAATGTAGGATCTTGCAATAGGGCCGCACAAAAGTAGACCGATAGTGACAGCAAACGGCGCCATATTTTTCCTGCTTTTTTGACATTTCTCTTCAGTAAGGTTTGCCATTTCATCATGGAAAGATATACGATCCACCAAAGAGTCGAAATTATTAAAATTTACTACCGAAATTCAGAGTCAATGGCCTCAACTTTAAGAGCGCTACGTCCAATAAGCAAAATATGCGTTATTGGACAGGCAGCAATCCACATGTACTCCATGAGTCAACATTGCATTCCGAAAAAATTGCGGTTTGGTGCGGTTTATGGGCCGGCGGCGTCATTGGGCCGTACTTCTTCCGTGATGATCAAGACCGGCACGTTACTGTGAATGGGAATCGCTACCGCTCAATGATAACCGAATATTTTTGGCCCGAATTGGTTGATATGGACTTGGACAATATGTGGTTCCAACAGGACGGCGCCACGCGCCACACAGCGAATGTCACAATCGATTTATTGAAAACCAAGTTTGGTGAACGTGTTGTCTCACGAAATGGTCCAGTCAATTGGTCGCCTCGGTCGTGCGATTTGACGCCGTTAGACTATTTCCTGTGGGGCTGCGTCAAGTCTATTTATGCTTGAAAACCGTCGAAAATTGGGTTCAGCGTCTGGACTTCTGCAAGCGTGCCCGTGGTGCCCATGCAAAAGAAATCGAATTTCATACATAATGGCATCGAATGTATTTTCACAGGAATAAAGAATTTAATTCATATCCGAAACCGTTTTTGTTTTATTAAAAAAAATTTTGTAGCGTTCCTGTTGAAACCCCCTTTACCTGTTAGGACGTTTTGCATTTTTAAGTGTACATAAATAAAAAAAAACACTCAGACGTACTGGGTTATAAGTTTACTCCAAAACGATGTTCCTTTTATAAAAAATACCATGTTTTGTACTGTGTAATTATTATTTCATTTCAGCGTATTTTAAAATACTATTTCTGAAAATAATACTCAGCAAAAATAAAAATAATAATACATAGTATTTTTAAAATTTTCTGTGCACATTTCGGGAGACAGTATTTGTTAATCTAACCAACTGCCAGTTGCTGAGTAGAGTTAACTCATTTTATTTTTAAAACAATGAATTAACAGCAGCAAACTAAAACTCAACGGTAAAATTAATTATTAACCTTTGTCATGCCAAGGTGCTCTCATACCGTTTTACAAATACACGACGAGAAAAAAAGACAAAATTAAAAACCACAACAGAGTGCAGTTTTGCCTTTCATATTATGAATTTTATTGCGTGCAATAGTCTTACTACTAACTTTTGTGTAATTTTGTTGATAATAGACCGAAAAAAATGGAGATTAATAAAACAAAAAATGGAAACAAAAATATGGAAATTAATGTTAAATGCATATTATAATAGTAATTATTGATTCGGTAGAGACATAAGCCTCTAAATAAGGCGCTTGTATGTGGAAATAACCTTAGATCAACTAAACACATCTGCTATATATGATTTATTTACTTACATTTGTATTAATTTATATATGAATTTATGTAGTATATAGTAGAATTATGCAAGTTTGATTGTTTATGCGTAAAATCGTTTGTATGTTTTAGTTTTTTCGTTTTGTTTTAATAACGTAAATTTGTTTCAAGGTCAGCACTCTTACCACTACAACTATGACCATTTACTTTATTTTAAACAGTAAAATATATATTTTATAATACGGCCGGCTCGCCGATGGCATAAAGTTAGTGAGTGAGATGTGAAAGATATCAGCGACTGACGACTGACGACTGACGATTGACGACTAGCGCATGTGTGTGTGTGTGTATGCTTGTATTGAGATATACGCGCACACTATTTATTTTGGAAGGATGAAGAAATTATGCTAATGCGGCGCTCGTTTAGTTTACCAACCTGATTTGAATATCCAGTTGGGAAGTATTCAAGCTATACAAGCAGGTTTGTTTCCTAAGTCTTTCGATTGTGCTGCTGATAAGTGGGTTTTCTGTAGAATTAATTAAAATTAAAAAAAAAACAGGGAAAACAACAAAACATAGTCCTAGTTAAAAAACGAAAAACAGGTTAATTTAAAATATTTTTTTTTACAATATGCGTTGGCTTTAACTTTCAATACATCTCTATTGCATTCGCGTCAGTGATATTTACATGTGACCTTGCGTTTTGTTTTCGCACAATAAATTTAATGATCACCAACACCACACTGGGCTTGGATTCAATGGCAAAATAACAGTACACACTGGTTTTTACCACAAACATAAAAATAACCAAAAAAAGGTTTTTATTATCAATCGCTAAGTCAATGCATCTCTTATTTAATTAACAAGTATCATTTTGATAACAGCACAAACAACAACCAACGAATCTCCTGTGGCATGTTTAACGAGTATTGTTTTGTTGTAAGCATCAGCGTTGATAGTTAGAGGTAAGTTAAAATCTTCAGGCATTTTGCGAGTGTGGCGCAATTGTCGTAAAGGCGCACCCTGCAACTGCAAACGCCAACAATTGTACATTCCCATCACCATAACTGAGATTAAAAAATTATTTTTCCCATGACAAATATTGTAGCAACGACGCGACACACTCGGCAAGCTGGGTAACCCCGAAAAAAATGACGAATATCTCTCCTCCTTGATTATTGTAAGTAAGCGTATTAGGGTATTTGATTTTTCGAATTTCGTGAAAGGCAGAATTTCATTCAACAACATTTGGCGTCAACTTGGACATAATAAAAGCCAGGCATTATTAAAAACTTCGTTGCTTTGTTAAATAAAATTTCAATTTAAAAGAAGATATTACATATCAGGCAATCATAGGCATTTCGTAATACACTTTCATCTCAAATTCAACTGAACTGTGTCACTATCATGAATTGAAAGCATTTACAAAGCACAAGAAATAAATATCGATTTTTCAACAAGTTCGCTCTGTCACCACTGATTTATAAATAAAGCCGATACACATGACTTCGTCAGCATAGCTTAATATTCAATAACTTGGTAGTAAAAAAGGCAGCTTTAATGAAGTTAAAAATAATGTCCCATAGTTAGAGTTAAGACGAAGTGGACTATACAGTTATTAGACGTGTTTTGGCATATTTTTCAATGGGTGGAATGGGAAAAGTTTCATTTAATTAACTTAAAAGTCAACTTGATCTCGCATAAAAGTGCGTCCTATCTTTCCATGTGGTTACATTAACGCATTAACTACAAAGACTATTTACTCTTACCTTATTAATTATAATAATCAAAAACTTCGCTCATATGTATGCATTGAACGCATCCAACAACAGGTTTATTAAAAATCAATAAAACAGCACAAAAACCAATTTGAAATTTAAGTTTTATATTTATATAATTTCTTTAGAAACATTATTTGAACAATATCTGATGTATGAAGATAAAATATAAAATTTATTAAAGCATACAACCGGTCCTCAAATCAACACCTACAACATTAAGAGTCTATTCCAGCGATCTGTTAATTGTCATTGCAAATCAAACGCTTACTGGAAACTGGAAACTGGCGCCATTTGAAGGACAAAGGAAAACTGTTGGGAATAATTGGTATTCGCGACATGAAAACCAATTCGCCTGCACGACAACCCCTCAATATTTCTGCTTTATTTAGATGTCTTCGCAGCTTTAAAACCTTAAGTGTAGTTACGTTGCATAGTTTCGGAGGGGTTAAATTTCTAATCAGCATAATCAGTACACCGACTTTAAGTTAGATTTTATGTGCAGGAAGGCCATTTGCACTGGGGGAATTGAAAAATCCTACAGGATAATTTGCAGCTTCAATCTGATTGATTACCTTATTTATTGACGCATACACTGCTTCAGTGCCTTCGATAGCAGACAGTATGTGTTTTCGTAATTGATTGCGATTGATTGATTTGGCCATTAAAATCGCTTTTTCGTATATCTAAGAGGTATGTTGTTGCAAAATTTGGCCAAACTTTCCATACACTGAACGAAGAAATACTGTTTCTGTAAAAGCAATATTTCAAAGAATTTCTATCAAACAATAATATAATAATAATTGTGCTCAAGTTCATTTTTAATACGAATAATTATAAAACAAACAACAATGGTAGAAGTTATAGCTATTTCGGAGATCATCACATCTCTTCATCAGACTTCTTGCAAGGATCGAACTCACGTCCTCTAGCTAATACTTATTAAGGCAAAGCGTAAACGAGAGGAGTCAAGTATACTGTTGTTGCTTTTTTCTTCTTCCTATTATTGTAAACACAAAGAAGTTCTGGTCATTTAACTGGTTGGTTTCTTTTGGTAAGTTCCCTATATTCCCTGCTATTTCGTCAGCTCTGGTACTTTTTGAAACTACAGGTAGTGCTTGTCGGAAATCACAACAAAAGAGGACTCTGACCTAACCCACAACTTCATTGTTTCTATAAATATCCAGCAAAGTTCGGTCGGCGACTTAAACTCGTTTCTTATTTGCCATCATACATTCATCCCATACTTTTTTAATATTTTCAAAACATATGTACTATAAGTTTTTGCTTAATAAGTATAGATTTTTTAAATAACTCGCTTTTAGCGCCACCTAGCGAATCCATTTTCTATAAAAGTATTTTTTATCGCGCCGGCAGTATACCTTCCTAATATCATCAAAATCGAACCGTGAATAACTTTTTTTAACTCGACTCTGGCGCCATCTAGCGGATGATACATTCTGAGTTTTACAAAAAAGGGATTATGAATACTGTTTTTTCTGAATATGCCGACGTACGCGTCACCTAGCGGATTAAATTATAGCCAACGTCCGTGCCACGTGCCCAGGGAATATACTGTCCAAATTTGATTAAATTTGTAACAAAGAAAACGGCTACATTTTTATATACACATAAAAGATAGAGGGTCTAAAAGTATACAAGCAATAAAAACCAAGTTTCAGAAATAAAGCTCATTTTAAGTTGTCTATAGTAGAGTTAAAGTGGTGTGTCTTTTAAAATAGAGTTTCAGTCGTTAAAATCTGATGCTAATTTTTTTACGGCTATGGGTCATTGTATTTACCGATTATGTTCCTATTTGAAAAAGAAAACGAATTCCATGCACTACTAGTGCAAAAACGTTATTTTAAACAAAAACATTTTAACTGGTTTCTACCTAATTGAAAAATTACAAACTAGATTTCTTTTTTAATTTCCATTTTCGAATAACCGGAAACCCTATTTTGAAAAAGCCACTAATCGAACACCCTAATAATAATACATATGAATGAATATACTACATGCAAATGTACATTACTCCACCTTATAAAAAATTACAACCGAGATCGCAGATATTCAAATCGTTGTGAATTTACCGTGGAACGCCAAGTTATTTTGGTTGTATCCCAAATAAATGGGCATACTCTTGACGTGGGCTTTAGCTATAAAAATGAGGACCCTTTGGATAGTTTTGTTTAATTTCTCAATTTTGATAGCAAAGTAAATATGTTTGTTTAGATAATATAACCCTCGATAGTAAACCGAAATAAATTTGAAAAGTGTGAAAACCTAGAAAAATCGCGGAAACGTCCAGAAAAAACACAAAATTAATGAATGAATTTCGAATCATTTAAGAAGGCAGCTGGAATCAAAATTTTAAAAAATTGTCGAAAGAAAGACACCAGATAATGAATTTGTTTCATAACATTCCAGATTAAAAAAAAAACGTATTACTGATATCAGTGATGCCCAATTATAAAATTAAATTATCGCAATATTTTCCAACTTTCTTTATATAGTGAAAATTTCTCTTTGCTTGCAAATATTTATTTTTTAAAAACAATGACTTGAACTCTCTCAACACAAATTTCAGTCATACACTTGTCTTTATTTCAAATATAGTATAAGAACTTATTTCATTACGATGAGGAATTATTTATTTTAAATGCTACTCCCAACTATGATTTAAATGGTCCATCCGGATGTTAAATTTTTAAACAACTATTCGAACTTAGCAACCGGCATCTACCATAATAATACAAAGCGTCGATTGAATATAGATTATTCATGAATCACATAATCGTAAAGAGATGGTTCAACGTGCGATGCCGATCTAGGCGAGAAGTCATTTGATTTCACAATAAATTCATTATATCTCGCGCTTTATTGTAAACATCATCTCTTCGGTTGAACCAAAATTCACTAAGATTACGAACAAAATTTAAATTTGATAATAACCAAAAAGAATCTTCGCTTATTGCACAGGCACAGGCTGCTGTAGGGAGTTGTAACTTTGATATGGTATGCTTAGAAGCTAGAAATACAATTTTTTTAATAAAAATATAATTTATTCACACCAAAACCCGTCTTATTCCAAGTTTCAAATCTTTTGCAAATTGTAAACGAAATTCAAAAATTTCAAACTTGATTTATAGGCCATAATAATAAATAATAAATTCAAGTTTCATTTCAGTTAATTTATTTGTTGACATTCTTTCGATATAACGCTAGCCTGATTTTTTTTTTTTGATATGAAAAAAATTGATAAAAAATCAACGGTAAATTGTAAATCTTTGAAGCTTGCCACCTATAGTACTAAAATTGAATGAGCTATAAAATTACAAACCAAAATATTTTCTGAAAACTCTGATTTTGATAAAAGTTTGTTGATTTTTTTTTTTTAAATTTGCAAAAATTCTAAACTGGAATCGAAACGTATATTGTTGAGAAATGCATAATATTTTTACAAAAAAAAATAATAAATAATTTTAATTAAATAACTAATATTTAAAGGTCTGATGATACTTTTTTCAAAAAATTATGAGATTGAAGTTGTTTTTCGGCCTCCAGGGTTATTTATGTTTAAGCTCAAGGCCAGTAGTTAGTCAACTTTACTAAATAAAACAGAATTAAGTTTTTCTTGGCTTAATTTTATTTTAATCGATAAAAAAGTTTTTAAGTTTAAGTTAACTAAAGGCCTTGAGCTAAAACATAAAATATATCGAAACATTTATATTTTTTAAGTCGCTTAGAAAATGGGGCAGTTTTCAATAGATTGATGAATCAAGTACGAAAATAAAGCTGTTTATTGTTGGGTGGAGGGAGTATAAGGAAACTTTTCTGTTTTTGTAATCAGCTTTACTTCGTTGTACTCAGTTATTTCTCAGGCGTACTCCATTTTTTTATTTTTATAGCACCAGCATTCTTTTAAATTTATATTGAAATTCCGACAGAAATATTATGCAATTTGTTAAAGGTTATACTAGTACAAATTTTAAACTTCAGAAAGAATTAAAATTTCAAAAGGTCATCGTGATTTTGCATACAAACATATATACAGAAATAATAAAATAAAATAAAGCCGAAATAATTTATGATTCTTTTTTGTGGGCTTTACCGATTACAAGGAATCCGATATTATTGAGAATGCGCTATTTTATAAACGCCATTAATTAATTTTGATTTAGGTTTGTAAATAAATATTAAAGCAATGAGGCTTGAAAAATTTCCTGTTCAAAATATTTAAATAATTTGATAGAATAGGTCAAAGATTTAAAACAAAAGCTTAAAGATAATCCAAATATATTATTTTAGCTATCAAGCTCTATATCTATTTAATATGCAAAAACTTATAAATTTGAGGAATGTACGATTTTAAAGCCAACTTTTTTAAATAGCTTAATTTTGCATAACCGACGGATGGTGAGCAAATGCATAGAATATTTTTCAGCTTTTTGGCTAGAGAATTTCTGAATTTACGTCAATGCAACCAACCAGTCACTCACAATGCCAACAAAAGCAACAATTACAAAACAAACAAAAAACAATCTTCTAAAATGCTCGTAACAACATGATTAGTATGGTGTTAACGTCACAGTAACTCTGCCAATGAGAGTGTATGTGTGTGTGTGTGTGTGTGTGCGTGCAGTACCCATACCTGTTAAACGTGTGCGCCCCACAACACGAAACTACCTACTTATTCATAGCGAACGACAAAGCAAATACAAAGTCACGTAAGTGTAGATGTATGTGTGTGACTGCGTATATATGTGTGTGTATGTACATATGTATAGTGCACACTAACGCAATCGTTGCCGATTAATGAACAAACTCTGCAACTATTTTGCTTCAAATCAATATTCACCAACACCTCAGTACTAACATACACACACACACGCACACAGACGCATATTACATACTCTCAAAACCTAAGCGATTAGTATAACCATCGACTGCGCCTTTAAGCCTGACAACGCTACCATCACCATAGGCATAGCTCAAGCCAGTGCCAGTTAGCCAGCCATCGTCATCGTCATCGTCGCCATCACCGCTAGCGTCACCGTCACCGTCTACGTCCGTTGCTTTGCCGTCAGCAGACCAATTCAAATTGTTTTCTTGAGTCTAGTGAATTTGAAATGCCAAACAGTCGTTGTTAAGAAGTGATTGTGGCCTCACACGCTCAACTCCAGCTCAGCGCTCAAGTACGGTGGAGAAATCATAAAAGAAACAAATCAACCAGCTATCAAATTAAACGCCTACAATAGGTTCATTTTTTTTTTTTTTTTGAAATCTCTAAGCTGCAATATACAGCTTTGCTGATATTTTGAAGAAGAACAAAAAAAAGAATAGAACTATTTAACTAATTACTTAAAAGCGAAAGTAACAGAGATCGATCTTGTGCAATTTCGCGTTCGTTCAATTGGAAAAATTTGCAGTTAACGTTTACCGATAACCGTTAAAATACCACACACCGCTATCAACAAACAAATATGAAGTTCTTCAATATGTGAGTGTTATTCCTACTTGTTACTTGTATTGCTATTTTTATTACATTTAATTATAGTTTTTTTGTTTTTGATTGACTGAGCAATTTACTTAGTATTGTAAATGAATTGCAATAGACATTTTGCAATAATTTGTATAAAAAAAAAGAAGAAAAACAGTGCAGTGAACTTGCGTTGGCGTATAAATCACACATTAGTTCCTCAAAAAAAAAAAATACAAAAAAATTAAACAGAATAATAATAAGGTGAAGTTGTGTGCAAAGCAAAGCTGTCGGAAATGCAAACACGCAAAGTATTTAGGTTGAGCTGCACACGAGTTCGTGTCTTAAGTCTTTCGAATTGCACTAAGTGTTTGGCTTGAAGAGTAAGTGTTGAAATAGTAGTTTATTTGTGGACTAAAAGGGACGCAGGCCAGTCTGTTTTTTTAGGCAAACAATTTTTATAGTAAATGAAAAATATATTGAGCGAGTAAAAATGTTCTCTAGAGATGTTTTTAAAAAAATTTTTTATAACTCCTTTCTCATCAGCGCAAGCTTTTTGTAAATATGTACATTGAGATATCTTCCCGCAAAGTAAGGATAACTTATTTCTGAAGTAACTTTTTTTGTGAAGATTTTATTTCCAGTTATTTAAGGATAATTATTTAACCAACCTATCACAAAACTAAATTCCTATGTCACGCCATCTCTTGATTTTTTGTATCCTAAATAAGGATATGAAATTACTATAATTTCGGTTTGTGGATCCAATTTTTCCAGCATAAACAACATTATCTTGCTAATAGCGCGTCAATTATGGGTTTTCAACTGGGCAAACATAGCTGGTTTATCAGCATAGATCATTGATTTGACTTACCCCGACATGGAGAACCAAAAAGTTGCGAATCATCTGCCTGGAGCTTTTACCATTGACGGTAACTATACTTCCATTTTGAACCAATGATGCGTTCGGCATGTAAAGCACATCACACAATAAACTTGTATGGATGTAGGGTCTTTTCAGGATTGCTCGCGCTCTTTATACCCGTTTAGCTAGCAACGTGTTCCATGGCTGCAGATGATTTAAAAGTTCCCAAGATTTGTAAACGTTGTTCCGGAGTAATGCTTCGCGTTGTAATTTGCCAAAGTATACTGAACGTAAATGTGTAACAAACTTATTTACTTTGACAGCTGGTTTGAAAGCTAACCCTCTAGGAAATTATATACCTCTAAAAATACCTCTTATATGGATAGGACAAATTTGAATGCGATTTCTTGCAAACCCTTAATATACATATATTTCTCGTATTTTCTTCCCACTTCTATTATTCTACTTCAATATTTTCTACGAACTCCTTCAAATCGTAGAATAATAGAACTAGCTTCTGACATGCTTCGAATAAACTTTTCACCTGTGGTAATTTTCAATAGTAGTTTTACTTTGTAACACCTTCAATTTTCATTCACGTAAGATTTAATTAGACGCACTCTTCTTCTGCACGTCTACAAAGACTTAAAGCAAAATCAATAATTATTTTCAAAGATATTTTTTTTAATGCTTACGTTACGTTAGTTACGCGTTGTGTTTGGTGGCGTAATAAATGTTTGCTCTTCCGCAAGAATCGAACCTTAGGACTTCTATTCAATGAGACGAAAGCTATTCACGTTTTTCTCTTGGCACGCAAGGAATTATATATAGAAAAAATTTGCCGTAGCACATAGAAGATCCACGCCAAAACTTTGAATAACTTTCGTCCTATTGTATTACGCCAATCTTTTTTTTTTTGCAAATGATTTACAATAGAATACACTACAATATTAAGCAAAACTGCGATCTTAAAGCGATTGAAAAAAATAAAATAAATAAAAATGACAGGAAAATATCATAATTTTTAAGCGTTTAAAAAATGAGCAGAATCGGCATTACCAAAAGCGAGGAAATAATTAAAATCCGTACTATTTCAAAAGAATTAATAGCTATAACTTCCGATATATTTCGAACTTGGAAACATCGTCAAATATACCTACATATATAATTTTTGTATCGTTGTGAACCAAAAAAAAATCAATTTCATAAAAAAGGTTAATCTTAGAAAAAAGTTTTCCCACTTCACAAGTTTTTACTTTATAGCCATTGATATTCTAATGAATCTAATTATCGATATTGGTAACAGTATTTTTATAGGCATTACTTATGCTATATGTTTTCACTGTAATTGATCGAGGTTGTTATTATTACTGCTGTCACTACAATTATCGCAATCCATATATTTAAACTTATCGATAATTATTCTTCTTCATTATCAACATATATAAATATGTACATAAATAAATGCATGTGGACACCTTCTCTATTATTGTATATTCGCATTAGTATCGTTTTCTTGTTTTCAATAAAAGCCATTCCTGCCATTCTCTTCTGTGAAGCTGCCATTTGTTTATTGGTGTCAAATAAATATTTAACAATGTATAGAGGAATTGAAATCAAATTTATAATAGCGTCCAATCAAGTGTAGGCTCTGAATAAATAAAATTGAACTTATGTTTTTAAATTAATGATTTTCCTTTTTAAAAAATAACTAGTAGTATTTGCGTAAATGTGTCATTTAATGAGAGCAATTAGCAAACATAAACACCTGTCATTGTAACTGTTCATGTTATGACAAACGGTTCTCACGCTACTCCTGGTTTTGCAATAAACACATACTGACCCGTTGACTTCAAGAATCACCTACATTCTAGTATAGCAAAACATTACTCTTGCCACACGGCTCATTTCACAGGACTTTGTTGCTTACGAGATTGGGAATTCTGTTCTGATCGATTTAACCAACTGAATATGTTACTAAGTATTTTTTGCAGCATTCGTGCAATTTTATTTCGATGGTAATGTTTAGTTTAATTAATAATCTCGTGCAGCCCGTTATTATTTAATTCGCAGATCGAGATATATTCATTAATAAATTTTTTGAGCAAATATGTGTCTTGTGACTAGTCAATTGGAGCGGAAAAAAGGGATGCGTGAGTGCAAGCATAGGCTGTTTCAAACAAGGCGGAGTTCCATTGGTCCTTTCCTATATATATTTTAACTCGGATAATTCAAAATCGTTTGAATGAGTTGGGTATATTATTCAGAAAATCAGAAAAAAATTGCTTTCAACTAAGCAAATGAAGAAAAAACGGTTGAGTTATGCTAAAGGTAATAAAAGTTGGTATGCTTCCGAGTGGTAAAATATCTTTTTCTCTGATTTAACTTAAAATTTAACCTTTAACGGTCCGGATAGTTTTCACATAGTTCGTCTTATAAAATATGAAACTCTCGCAGAAATTAAGCCGAACAAGAAAGCGAACTCTGCCAAGTAAGAACTTAACAATTTTTGTTTCAACATCAAGACGCATACCACAAATTGTAGGAGAAGTTCAGCAAATTATCGAGTTGTATGATGTAAGCGCCAAATTATTACTACTATTTTATTACTTTAGGTTATAAAATTAAAGGATTGACTAAACACTTCTTCTTTAGGTTGGCCAGCAGTTCGGCTATAAAACTGTATAAATAAGTTTCTAAAAATTCTAATTAAAAAATTTGAAAATTAAACCATTTTTTTTTTGTACTTTGTTTAAATTTGGTGAACAAAAAATATCTAACATGAAAAATGGTGTGCCATCTCTTTTGTGGGACACTGTATTCTTTTTATATCGAGCTTTGCAAATGAGCTTATGTGCAGTCTTAATTATGATTGAAACTTTCAAACAGATACACGATTTAGGGAAAGTTAATTATTAATGACCTTAATTTAATAAGTTTGCATATTAATGAAAACCTGTAAAAAAAACTTACACTAACATGAAACAATTCCAGTTTTCATATACAAAGAACTTGTACAATACATATACTATATTTAAATGCTGATATCTGTTGGCCAAAAATTGTGCTTAGTGTGACCGTTTCTGGCATTTTTAGTGGGCTTTTATTAAAAATTAAGTGGGAATGAACTGACGCTTAAGAAATATTTACCACTTTTCCAGAAAATAGATTAATAATCAATACAGGATTTTATTCATTTTGAAGAAACAAAGGTTATAAATATTTGCAAAGTGAAAGTGTCTTTATTAAACAAAAACTCTAAAATATTATTTTGTTCTTTCCTACAGCTAACACGGCTTATAAGAAATAAAAAATCATTGCCCCAAAGCAAAATATAATATATTCTTTTTCAAATTATAAAGTATATACATTCATAGGTGTACATGTATACCTGTATGAATATATTTATAAATGCATATGTATGTGCATATCAAATGTATTATTATATAACCGCATAGATCAGCGCTTAAGAAACTTGTTATTTTATTTCTTAAAATTTACTGGTTTCCCATGAGAAATCAAGCTGGTATACGTAAGTTTGTGAAAAAAACCCCAAAAAAAAATACCAAAAATCAATGCAAAAAGTGACAATAAAAAGAAGATTTGTCTATTTGAACTTTACTATTCATTTTAAATTAACATTAATAGTTAAAATGGCAAAGTGCCAAACTGGTTGTGCTTCAAAGGAAACCAAAAACAAAAAATGTACATTTATACAAGATGGGCAGCAAAATAGCTAAAATGCTTAAAAAAAAAACTATGCAACAAATAATAAAAATAAGGCAAAAGCAATACAACAGATCAGAGATGGTTCAATAGATGGCACCAACAGCAGCAGTAGAAGTTATAAAATTCCAATAAAAAAGTTGCCGAAAACTAGAAAGAAATATTTGAGAAAAAAAAACGTCATAAAGTTTTGCTATTAAAGCGCTGAAATTTTGTATATAAACTTTTAGATTCTTCGCCAATTTAATATTGCATTTACCTGTGTGCTAGTTGGCTAAGAGAAACAGCCAACCTTTTAGATAAGGAATATTTTGTTAGCTGATTAGGAAAATAGCTAACTACTAGCTAACTTTCTCAAATTAGCTTATAATTGCTTTTAAATTTTTTAAAGCTAAGCAGAACTGAAATTATTAAATGTATTATTTTGCCGCAAACAAAAATTCTTATTTGTCATTTATTAAAAAGAAAAGCAATAGTAATAAGCCTATCCTATCAAAAAATTTAAATTATTTAAAAATGTAACTAAAAACAAAACATTTCTATAAAGTATAAAATATAAAAAACAAAGAGTATAGCATTTTAGAATATCGATAGTAAACCATGGAAAACTCATAACTGACAATTTTTCAGTCATTTATGAGTTACTAATGTTTAACCATTGATATTTATGTACAAAAATATTATTAAATAGGGTAACCATCAGTGCACAATTTGTAAGCATATAATAGTTTCAGTTAAATAAATGATAAAAAAATACAGGTTTCTTTCTTTAAATTTTAAGAAGAAAGCACAATTTGATTTAATTCAAAAATCAGAGGGGAAAATGTTAAAGTACAACTAATAGCTGTGAATGAAACATACATTTCAAGGATGGTTTCTTATAATTATTATAAATTCACTCCGCTTCCGATAAAAGTTGAGAAGAAGTCAAAAATTCGTTTCATTTAAAAATTAATTGAAACATTGATAAACAAGTTTAAATTTAAACAAGTAAAAACAGCGCTGTCTTCGGCTATGCCGAAGGCTTCATACCTTTCATGAATGGAAGAATAGTAAAAAACGTGTTATTGTATTACAATTTCGTATTACCTATAGTTAAAAGCGAAAATTTCCTTCAAATCAATAAAAATAATTCTAGTAAAGGCATTGTTATAAATTATTTAATGCTTTTCCTTATGTAATTAAAAAGAACTATGTTTTAAGAAGGGAATGGTTTTTGAATATTTTTAATATCGTATCGACGCTTGATATTCAACATTTAAAAAATACAAATAATTAAGTATTAATATGTAAGACCTACATATGTCGGTCTTTGAAAACAGTTATCAGATCCGTAAATAGTTCCCAAACGTTTAACGCTATGATTCATGTGATATTGCGCTGAGCTTATTACTTTTCGCAATAAATATTTGTCCTGAATTTATCTTGCCGATTTACACTGTGAACTCCGATCTTGATGATTACTAATATATAGCTAATAATGGTTGATGTTTGTGCAAAATTTCAAGCCTTTAGCTGTTTAAATGGAGGAGTTATGGTGCAAAATGCAATATCTGAACAATCGGTTGTATGGGAGCTATATGTTATATTTCTCCGATCTTCATGATTTTCAATACTGATACGTAGCTAATAATGGCTGATATTTCTGCAAAATTTCAAGCCTTTAGCTGCTTAAATGGAGGAGTTATGGCGCAAAATTCAATATCTGAATAATCGGTTGTATTATATGTTATAGTCACCCGATCTGGCCGATTCCGACAAATGTTTAATCATTTGTACAACGACACCTGCTCACCAAATTTCATCAAAATAGCTCTAAAATTGAGGGACTAGTTTGCGTTCAAACAGACGGACAGACGGACAGACAGACGGACATGGCTAAATCGACTCAGCTCATCGTCCTGATCATTTAGGTATACTTTTTGATGGGTCTATCTCTTCTCCTTCTGGCACTTACAAACATCGGACCAAACTTAATATACCATTTCATTCTCATGAAAGGTATAAAAACATTAATAAATAAATATTTTTAAGTGAACTTTCATACAATATTTATAACAAATGAACACTAAAATCCCATTATGAATGTCAGATTCATCACCTTCGCAAAAATTGCTAATCATTAAGAGGTCTTCATGGAGGCCAGATATACCGCTTTCGATAAAAGTTGGTAAACGTTTTTAAAAAGGGTTGCCAATTAATTTTTAGAAGAAATCTAAAATGTATTAAATTTAAAAATGAATTAAAGTATTGTTAAATAAAAGTTTAAATATAACAAACAATGCTTAAAGAAGTTTTCACATAATTTTTACAATAAATGTAAATGCTAAAATTCCATTAAAATTTACAAATAAAATAAAATATTGATCAAAAAGAGGTTCAGTTAAAAAAATTAATAAAATAATATAGTTTTAAGGACTTTCGTATATTTTTATAACAAATGTAAACACTAAAATCTCATTATGAGATAATGAGGGTCAGATTCATCACTTTCGAAAAAATTTGCTAAATTGATATTAATTTTTAATGGAAGTCAAAAAATGCATTTAATTTAAAAGGAAAATTAAATACTTAAAAAAAAGGTATTTAAAAAATTTAAATAACAAAATTAATTGGAAGTTTTCATATAATTCGTGTACGAAATTTAATCATTAAAAGATCTTCATGGAGTTAAAATGTACCACTCTCGGTAAAAGTTGGCGAACGTTGGGTTGCCAATTCATTTTTAAAAGAAGCCGAAAATTCATTTAGTTTAAAAATAAAAAATATTATTAAATTGGTATTAAATATGGTTGCCAATTAACTAAAGAAATCAGAAACTTATTAAATTTAAAATAAAATAAAGTACTGTAAAACGTGCTAAAAAACTTGAATATCAATAATCAGTTTTGATTTTAAGGAAGGAATTCAATCACAGTCTTCATGAAGACTAGATTTTATCGCTTTAGAAAAAGTTGTTAAAAGCTTTTAAATATGGTTGCCAATTATGACCAAGTAAATTTTTTGACATTTTAAAAAATGAAGGGAATTAAATTTGCTAGTTAAATAAAAAAAATATCATTCCTCAGCCTCAGGGCGAATTTAATAAGGTGGTGATAGTATGCATCTGATTTCTTTCGCCAAATTTTATGTTTGTTGTAACACAAACTGTCATTTGTGCGTATAATTTGTTAGTGCAATTTTTATATCTGTACCTTTAACACCACCAAATATTCTTTCGCCTTGCTATAAGTATTCAAGTACAGTTATTACAGATTAAATTTTTTGTTGCCTAGTGTAATTTGAGAGAAATTCGATCTAGAAACCTTTATATAAATCTGCAATGTATAAATCATTCGAATGATAAGTATTCACCGGGGATATTCATTGTTTACGGAGAGCGAATCCAGCGTTTATATTTGAGAAAAATCGAGATTTGACACATTTTTACTTAATTTAGCCCAGCCTTTTTTGTACACATACAAATTGCATTGCTTTTTTTATCACTTTCAGAGTCCTACCTTTAACTCGTTGGCTTTGTTTGAAATTCTCCTACCTCGCGTCATGCGAAGAAATGATTTCAAGGCCGTTTGGTATCATTGCTTTGTCCATCAACATTGTCTGCAGCTGCGGCGACACCAATCAACCCAAGCCACAGCAGCTGCAGTAGCAATTTTTCAAAATCCAGTTGATAGAGAATACACACACATATGTATATAATCGCACAAACTAAATAGACGCGTGCTTCCAAGCGCATTGAACACTTCCATTGCAATTGTAAGTAATTGCAATTGGAATTTGTTACTCACTTACCACTTTGATTTTATTATTTTTTTTTCGCTTATAATTTTCTTGTAATTTCCAATTGCTTTGCAGAAATTTTGTCCATTTGGCTTGGCCAAAAGTGCCAGCAGCCAGTCAAGCGGCTTTGAAGGCGCACGCGGAGCCAGCTACAGGCTACAGCTATTTATATTCGTATTGCAAATTATTAGTTTAATTACAAATTTAACACGCGTTTAAATTAACGACACCATCACATATGTACATACCAACACTCAGACACACACACACACATACACACTGAGCGGTTGGAGTTAACGGGTTAAGCCGGCAGTCCGGCAGCCATGCAGCCATGCAGCCATGCAGACAGATGTAGGCAAATGATATGTTAATGCTGCTTGAAAACAAATTTAATTGCAGTTAAGCAAACGAATATTTTTAATGCGCGATTTTTGAAAAAGTGTGCGTGTGAGTGTGTGTGTGTGTGTGTATCGATTACTGCAACAACGACAGCATTTTTTCGTATTTATATTGAACGATTACACTAACGCTTCGAGAGTTTTCTGTGTTAATGCAGGATTAGTTTTGTTTTCAAATATTTCAAACTTTAATAAATGATATTTACACATCAGCAACATTGGCGTCTTTGTTTTTGGTGTATTAAATTTCTGAAATTGTGCAATTTTGTGCTGCGTTTGAATTGTTGTTTGAATTCCGATATTAAAAAAGTGCCATAACTTTTATTTTTCTTTGCATCGCTGCCGTTTTTTTTTTACTTGAATTTCTCTCTTGTTTATTTATTTATGTGCAAACGAAGCTTTTTCTTCGAATTTTATTTGTTCACATTTCTTTGCTTTTTCGAAATATTTCCATGTATTTGCGCTCTCATAACAAAAGACTTGAGTGCCGAACCGGCATTTGAGTTTAAAATGTAAATTAATCGGTTAACCTACACCAAAACGAAACAAAAAAAATTGGTGAATGTTTTGGAGATGGGAAGAAATTTAAAGTAATTTAAAAGAAGATAAAAGTTGAAGAAAATTAACTAGCCCCAAATTAACTAATTTCCCTAAATGGCAATCTAAGCTTGTTTTACAGGGGCATTTTGAAGATTTCATATGAAATACTTTGCAGTTTTTTCCCAAAAAAATCTAATATTTGTTTGAGATATCTTAAAGTTTCTTGATTGCGCGTCGCTCTGCAGCAAACGTCACTGTTAAAAAGTGTTTGGAATTCATATTGGTTTTTTATTCTAGGCTGTGCCAAACGACTATGAATTTAAGGGGGTTTTCTACTCTCGCGATTTAAAAAAACTCGATTTTTTGTCTTTAATTACAATCTATATGTATCTGAGACTCTGTGATCCGAAATTTAAGTACTATATTCAAGTTATGCACCCCTATCTTTCAGGAATACGATTTGCAAAATTTTATTTTGTTCCAATTTTGTATATCAAAAAATTACGTTAAATTAAAAAAAAAATTGACAGATCGTTGCATAAATTTTACAGTTTGCAAAATAAAAAAAATGGTTGGAGATAGGGATAATGAGAACACAAGCAATTTTCACACGGTTAGCGTGGCTGAGTGGTTGCGTGCTCGCCTAGCAATCCCGTGTGCCATGGTTCAAAGCCAGGTAAAGTCTAGAAAGAAAGAAGTCTGATGAGGAGATTTGGTGATCTCCGAAATAGCAGCTATCACTTCTACCACTTTGAAAAATTGTTGTTTCTCATATTATTCCCTAATACAAACCTGGCCTCAAGCTCCATAAATTATAGAAAAAATCTCGCTCGGGAAAACAAAGCTAAGGAAGTTATTATTATGGAAAATATAAATTTTCTAATTACAGATTACACAACTGCTCACAACTTTACTTAAGCGAATCCCATGCAGTTTTAACATCAATGTTATCAATGACGTTTCAAGGTTGCCAAGGTTTTTTTGTTTTGTCTTAAAAATTTAAATTTAAAAGTTAAAACGTGTAACTTCAAAAAAAAGATCCCCAAAGAACGGACTTCAAGAGTAGAGGACCCTCTTAAACTGTTCGAAAATACCTGCAGCTGTCATCATATGGGCAGTGAATAAACCAAACTGGGGAAACTTGCTCAGTTTTTGACGTAGAAGACGTCCTACTCTTCGGCATTGTTGTCATTCTTAGATTGTTGTAGTTGTAATTTGAGACGTTTACAAAAAGGCTTAATGATCGTGGAGAACCCATGCGTTTTCTTTCAAAGAATACAGAACTCTAAATTTAACTTCAAATACATTTTTGAGGTTGATTATTTCATTTTTTGTATCAGAACTGACACCAAATTTTGACTTATTTTTTGGGTAAATTTTGAGACTTTAAAGTGTTCTGCAACTTGGGGTTTGCATGTATAACTATTTGGGAACTTAAGTTCTCTAAAGTAAAGGAAATATTAACGCATACAAGTTTAATATAAATTTGCCAAACCATCGCTTATTTTAAAGCAAAAATTGTTTCAAAAATACGAAGTTGTTTTTATTTACAAAAAAGCTCAAAACAACTCGCACGATTTGGGTATTATTTATATTCATCAAAATATTGTAGCTATTTTGTTTTATTCGCTGAATGGGAAGTAACAATTGATACATATATTCTAAGTATCTGCATTTCATTAAAATATTTGGACATAATTGTAATTTTGCTTCCTGCTTTCTCACTTATCACAACCGTCCGATCACTTTCATATTGTGCTTTTACATTTGAATGATGCGAAAGTTAGAGATTGCATGGAAATTTTATACAAATAGCTACATTTATACGAAAGTTTTTCAAAAATTTGTTCTTAAAAGTACAAAATAACCCTTATCGAACGTAAACAGTTAATAAAAAGTCAAAACAAAATAAACCAGTTTTGCATTCTCCGTGAAATAAACTATTCGGTCAACACTACCGGAAATTTTGCGATTATTATTATGCAAACCCGAGGTATTGGGAAAGACCGGAAGTAAAAGTTGATTGTAAAAAAATGTAACAAGTGGGAGTATGTAATAGGTTGAGTAGCCTATTGTGGTATTTTAAAGCAAAACATTAGCAAGATATAATATTTTTAGTAATTCAGATATTTATTTTAACTAAAAAAATAAATGAAATTTCATAAACTTAAATCTTCAATATTTTATAATAAACTGTTTGTACTACCTGCACAAAATAATTTTTTGGCAGTTGCCGCTGCTTTCATTTTAATTATTTTCGATCACTGTTTGTGATCGATATAAAATATATTTAATTCCGAAGGTTATACAATGTTTGTCCATAAAATGTGTAAATAAAAGAATTGACCAAGAGTTTGACCCTGAATTCAACGTTCGTTCGTCGAAGTTAAGCGAAGTATACATTTGCGTTAAAATATACTAGTAAATTTTAATTTTTGCTTCTGTATGTATTGATTAAAGTGTAATCTTAAATCAGTTAAAGCATTGAGTATGTTATTCTCTTAGCGTGATCTAAATTTATTGCTCAATCAATGGTGCAAGTACAGTTTTTCTTTCTTCAAAATGGGAGATTTTTGTGATGAAAATTTTACTAGTTGCATTTGAATTCGCCTTGCACAATTCATTGTATGCAAAAATAATATACTTCGAATATAGGCTTTATCTTACTCTGACCGCTTTTTTTTATTCAACTTCGACACAAGTGGCTTCCTTCGAAGAGTGCGTTTTCTGTGCATTCTCTGTCGCATTGATGGTGGATGAATGTCTCCAACTTCGCTTTCCTTCAAGCCATATGTAATGTTTGCTGTAGACACTTGGATTTTCATGAACACATCTCATGATGTGTCGCTTAGTTTGCTCAGAGAAATCTTTGATATATCGTTTTAATTACCTTGGGTAATATCTGATTAAGTTTTTAATGAATTTTCTTTATATTTATAGTATTCCACTAAAATAATATAAATAAATAAAAGATGTTTTTTTCTAATTTGTGGTCCTTAAAAAAGATATATAGACGATTACTCAAATTCAATCAAATAATAAGTTTCCAGTAACCGTTTAAGTTTGCGAATGAATATTTGCAATTGTTTCAATTAGCTTTTGGTTTTCAAAAGGGGTGCTCTTTATTTCCTCTAATTTTTTGATAAAAAAAATATTCACTCTCAAAAAAAGATATTCAATAAAACCTTAAAACTTTGGTAACTTCCTTAGTTATGGAGGTATTTTCTGAACGATTGTGGTTTTATTTTATTCACTGCACATACATATCTTATTAAATTCAACACAATAACGTTATGCATACTTATACGAAGATATGAACGATTATTAGTACATTCATGCATTTTTGAAGCCTGTGACGCTAAGAAGAATGTTCTGTCATTTTTTCGAAGCTTAAGTGCCGGCACACATGTAATTGTTAACTGACCATCCATAGCTAAGGGAATAATAATAATTATGTTTAATGCTCGTTACAAAGTTACAAAGACATATGCACGCCGTTTTCCACCCGCCTAGCAAAGAGTCACGTTTCTAATTCGTGACGTTGAAACATGACACCAATGCAAAATTTAACTTCAATTACTTTTGTCTATATTCATATATACACATATAAACTACAAATAGAAACTACTGCCTTCTTCGGCGAATTCTACTCAATGGTTTAGTTTTCAAATTTTTAATCAATGAGTAATCAATGGGTTGGAAAGTCACTGTGACTAAATCGCGTTGGATATTTATTTCTAATTGAAAAAATTAATTTAAGTTTTTGTATTGTAAAAGTTCATTTAAGAATCAAAATTGGATATTTTATAAATATAATGGTTTTTAAGCGCAATTTCTTCTGCGTTGCTTACTACTTCTCCATATACTTACCGCAGATTTTTTAAACCAAAAATGCAGCTGCGAAGATTTTAAAAGCAATGTCTCCGAGTCACATGACTAAAGTTAGTAGCAGTAGCAGTTCATTCAAGTAATTTTTAATGGAATATCCGCAAAAAAATGATTGGGTTGAAACAGACGCAAAAGTCAATTTTAATTTAACGGTGACTACGGAACATTGTTTTTATTTGCACAAAGCTTATTAGATTTTATTTACTGAATACATGATTGGGACGACGTCAGCGGTACCGCTATTATGGTTCTGCCGATTCTCAATTATCAGTAGATCAAGAAGTTATTCATTCCTCTTTCTTCCATATTTTTTGTTTATTGGATTTGGAATATGTCACTTCGCCCCGGGGTGATGCGATCTTGTATTATATTGTTCTTGGATTTCTTTCACCTAAAGAGCCATCAAAAAAGTTTTTAAAAATATTTGCAAAATGTTCATATGTATATTATTTTTCGGCCTGAAATTTATTAAACGATAATATTAATTTGTGAGCTCAAGGCCAGTGTATAAGGAAAAGTATATTGGGAAAAAGACAACAACAGTCAGGAGTGGTAGAAATTATAGCTATTTCGGAGATCACCACATCTCCTCATCAGATTTCTTTCATGACTCCACCGGCACTCGAACCCACAACCTACTTAATATTATCGTTTATTTTCAAAATGTTTTTTTTTTGAAATATAGAATACACGTGTGGTAATAAATTGGACTAAAAAATCATTTCTAATATGATCAATATGGGACCATAAATACGAATTTTGTGAATAAATCCATTCTAGCGCCATCTAGCGGATCAAATATTCCGAAAAGTATTTTTTATCGTAACAGTAGTATACTCTTCTAATATCATAAAAATCGAATCATAAATACGAATTTATTAAATAATTGTATTCTAGCGCCACATAGCGGATTCATTTTTCGTAAAAAGTCACACCTCTTTAATATATTCATGAGTTCATAAAAATCGAATTATAAGTGGAGATTTTCCGAATACCTCCCAATGGATTAAAATATAGCCTACGTCCGTGTTATGGGATTAAGAAATTTATTATCTAAATTTGGTTGAAATCCGTTCATTGGTTTTTGAGCCAAGACACCACATTTTGACAAATATCCCCTAATTTATTTTTATTTATTTAATTTCCGTGAATTTTCTAACAAAAATAATATTAAAAAAAGCTTCAAACTTTGTACAAAAAAATTTACAATAATTTAGGAAATTTTTATCAAAACTTGGAAGAAACCCGAAACAACCGAAAAATTCTTAAAAATTATCGGTAATTCTAATTACTTGAAACATTCATGCAAAAAGTTTGAAATTTTAATGAAAGTTTTTGCATTTGTGTTTTAGTTTTAAACAAAGTTTGAAACTTTGAATTATATAGTTTTTTATAACATAAAAGTTATTTTAAACGAAAAGTAACGGAAATTACCTTGTTGAAATAAAATAATAATAAACTAGAGAAAATGTGTCAATATGTTGCAACGGAGTTGTTAGAAAATACATACATACATGACAATAAAATCTCATCGTGAAGAAGTCGCTCTTTATTTTTATTATTTAGCAATTTTTAGCCCTTTTCCGGCGACTTTGACTCTAAACGAAAATTCTTCTGGAAAGATTGCTTACGAGAATTATCTTCTTTTTTTTGTGTATATAACAATTAAAAGTTAATTAGCAGGAATAGGTAATCTCCAGTGAGACTATCTATTATACAAGTAAAACTAAACTTAGGTCTATATACAATGCTTCATTGTTGATGTCTTGTTTAATATCGAGATGGTATATCTAGGACAAGAAATCTTTTCAATCTTCTTAATGTTTCGCTTTTGTCGAGTGGATTAGTAGCTAGTTCATTTTCGTGATATCTCAATCTTTGAAGATAGTTTTGAGTTAATCTTTGAAGTTAAATTTAAATATCGGGGAGCCTCAAAAATGTGTTATTTCTGTGGTTTCAGTTCCTTTTTAAAAAAAAAATGTAAACAAATTATGAAACTTGAATACCATGAACGTTTACAAAAATATATTCTTTAAGCCGGTTGGGCTTTTGGTGTCGCTTTAGCTATGAACGCCGACTATTTTCATCCACTTGCGCTTTGGAGTGACCGGTCGTGTGTATGTTTATATATATTTCTTTAAATAAAAAACTACATGTGTGTTTGAGGATTTTTTGCTGCTGATGGCATTATAATAGCTTTGCAGGTATGCTGGTTATATAACAGGTTAATTTGTAAGCATAGCAAGATTTAACAACTGCACAACTCGTACGCTTATGAATAATGGTGTGTGACGTTAGTATATATTACAATAAAAAAAAAGAAAACGGAACTTGATTTTTATACTATATATTGTACGGTGCTAACCAATCAATTCTACAATTACTATTTTCACTTTTTAATAATTTGCAAGAATGTATGTATGTATGTTTCGTACATACCAACCAATCGCCATGCCAGATAAAAAGCCAATAGATTTTTCTTTTTCGTTTGTTAGTAATTTACATCTGTATGGGTACTCCTTTTTTATTCCTCCTATTATTTTACTCACAAAAAGTATTTAAAAATATTGAAGATTCAAACAGCGTTTGCGGCACCTTTATTCTGTACATTAGGTACCTGTTAAACCGGTCACATGAAAGCCGAAATATCCAGCAAGAAAACGTCAACCACAAACAATACGAATACTATGTACTACACACGCCGTATCCATGGTATCAGCTAAAAACATGATAACTCCATTTCACTTTTTATAAAAATGACAAACAAAATTTTTGAAAACTGAAGTTTGGTACTATTGAAAATGGCATATGAATTTATGAAGTATGTGTACTATTGCGCTAGCTATTCTTCATCAACTAAATTAGTGCAAAAAGCTCGAGCTTACCAAAAATGAAGTTGTCCTTTTTGTACCTGACACCACAGATACATATAGACTGTAAGTTTATACGCCATTCCATTTAAATTTAATTGCACATTTCTACATTTGCTTTTTTTCTTCTTCGAACTAAATAAATCTAATTTTTATGCCCGCAACCAAGTACCGGGTATCACGAGCGCATACAAATGACTCTAAATTCCAATATCTGCTATTTTTCTGCTTCATTCGCGCTAAACAATTAATTGTGCCGCTCAGGCGAAGAATAGCCAAGTACCAACAGTGGTACTAAGCGATTTTGTTATGTAACACCAACGCCAACACCAACAACAAAAACGAAAGCAATGGGCATCGTGCTAATACAAGACATGATTACAGTCGACAATTTGTACGTCCATATGTCCATATGTCCATTGAAATGAAATGAGATGTGTTGTAATTGTAATGGAGAGGTGATGTGATTTGCAATTATAATGTGGAGGAAAGGTGTATGCGTTCAGGGGGAAAAACAGGTCGCGAAATGTGATGGCCCTGAGGTCAACATTAAGCAACAAGCAACAGTTGGTCTTACTTTTTCTTAGGAAAATAAATATGGCTTTTTGTTTGGTAGTAGGTGTTTGTTGTTGTAGTGCACAACACGTAGTTGCAATGCACAGCAGACTCGAATGCAAGAGGTAGTGATGTACACAAATTAAATCGAGTTAGGCTATTAACGGGAAATCAGCTGTATCTACAATAGACATATTAGGTATTATGGGAGTGTGAGAAAAGGCATAGCAATCGGCGGTCAGTAAAGTTGGCCACGAAACTAGCTGCACGGATCAAAAGTGTTACACGTACTCCGAACTGCAGAGAAGTTTTAGGAGATTTTTTTTTGTGCATGTCATAAAAGTTCTCGGCATTTTGCCAATGCTTGCTGAAGAAAATTCTTTTTTTTAGGTTCTAACCTCGAGCTTAGAATCAAAAAAATTCTTGGGATGCTGTACAAAATTGATTATAAGGAGAATGGTTGCATGCAACAAATCGGCTCTGGATGTACTGAACCGATTTTGATATGTCTTTTTTTAATAAAACACTTTCGAAAAATAATAGAGTGGTATTGATGTTTGATGTTATTATTAAAGAAGATGTACATTAGAGTGCATTACTTTCCATCAAACAAATAATAAACATTGGCGATTTTTTTCTACCGGAATTATAAAGCTCATTTTGTTCTAAAACATAAACAAATAGTTTCCCAAAAATATTAAGATTTAAGTGAACTGGACTGATCTGAAATGACCACCTTATTTTAGATTCTTTTTATAAATAAAAATAGTTGCTTAAAATGTTTTTCGAGAAAATTTCCTCAGATCATAAAACAGTTTAAGTTTAAAAGCTCTTCATAAGTTTATGTAAAAATTTGCTTAACGGGATTATAATAATAAAGTTTTGACCATTTTTGAAAGATTGGTTTATGAAAAAACTTTAAGAACTCAGCCAAAACTTGACTTTTTTAGACTAGTAGTAATAGTAGTCATTGGAAAGGTATTTCCCTACACCCATTTGGAAAACCCCCAATTTTTTGATGAAACACGCTAATGTACATGTGTATATTTTTTTAAGTTGAACCCAAGTTTCCTTAAACTAAATTGTTTGATTACACTAAAATATAAAATTTAATACGTTGTACTTTCTGAGGCGTATGGCGGCTATTTGCTAGTATAGAATATATCACTAGATGAAACTGTTAAGCATTTAGTCACTGACATTTCTAAAGGTGGTCTTACACGATATCTATTTGCATTTGCAAATGTCAATTTTCAAAATTATGTACTTCTCAATTGCGCTTTATGAAACTTAAACCAAAAGAAAATAAAAGAGATCCTATCTGGAGAAGAAGGGTCATATCCCTAGTTACGTAAACAAAGAATATGGAAGAGTGAGAATAATAACTTCCAATTTTTCTAGTGATATATATCAGACATTTAATAAAGAAATCAACAAAATACAAAAAACATAAGGTGTCTGTTTGCCGCTCATTTGTAAAAAAGGTTGGTCTACTTGTAATTCAGAACTGTCCAAATTGGCAAAACCAAAGTAGCAATAGCACTGATGGCGTCATATTCTACATTTCCATATCTAAAAGGTGACATTTACAGATGCAAATTCATATCGTGTAATACCACCTTTCAAAATAAGATTGGGAAAATTGTTGGTGCAAACGAAGTTTATCGGACGTATGTATATTTTGTATAATATTTCACAACCTCTTAACTGTTCGATTTTATACGCAGTTATATTCCGTACAAAAAATGGTTGATTAAAATAGGCACTCTGTGCTTACATCTAATTATTAATTAGTACTGAGTTGTTGTTTTCTTGAAAATTATAAGTTTGTAAAATCCCTTGAAAATTTGTTCCAAGTATATACGACTTTAAAATGTGAAGAAAAAATTAAAATATGAAGTTGCCAAATGTAGAGTTATATCTAAGATCTGCTTTAGTTTGCTAACTGGAACCAATAAGACTTCGCGCTAGGGACATTAGCATACGAGCCGCAAACGAACGTTTCTTCTTTCGCTAGATTTGCATGGTTTTCTTATCTCGAATACTTCAACAACATTCTAGCGGATTCATAAGTATTGTAAAATTATCCACTAAATGAAAACTTCTAATTGCCCTACTATCCTCCATCTATGTATGCCTGACGCCTCTGCGCCATCTCAAATAAGATTTCAAAAAAAGTAATGCTCAAAATTAAACATCTTATGTTGGCTTCGAATATGCAAAGTTACAAGGTTTAATGTTTTGTGACTACCTAAGGGTTAATAGCGAACGTCGGTGTGACATTTAGCGTTCTGTTGTTTTGCCTTTTTGCTTCTTGTTTATTTTTCCATTTTAATCGCGAATTGAACTTATCCTTGTTGTTAATTAAAAACTTAATAAAATACCGCCTATCGCAGTCACCAAGATATTAAATCTCCACCGCCTACACCATTCGTCTAGTAATCCGCATCCCGCTTTAATGAGAAACCCGCATCTCGCATTAAGGAAAAATCCCCAACATCTTAGTTTACGGATTTTCAATATGACTATTTTCCCAAGCTTTGGCGTGGAAGCAAATGGGTGTTATACTTGAACTCACAAGATCTTTCTCCATAGGCATCAGAAGGAAATGGTGAGAATAGTTCTAAACCAAACAAAGTTTATTTTTATACAAATTCCATTGATGTATCTAAAAAGTTTTTCGAAATAAATCTTTGAAAACACAAGACAAGTGGACAAAATACATATTTGGTTCGGTCAAATGCAAATTGTATTCTATTTTGATACAAAATATTTTTTTTAATGCAACTATATAGCGATATTGCGACAGTTAGGTTAATGGTATGTATAAAATGAATGAAATTTATTAAGACTTAGTCTAAAACATAATAATTTTGCGCGCTTTTGGGGGTTTTTATAAAAGAATATAAATCACGTTAGGATATAAAACAATTTGAGCTTGAAAGATCTGTAAAAAAAAAAAATTTTTTTAATTTTTTGTATGTGGTTTTTGATGCTGTCTTTGGCATTTTTTGGTATAATATTTAAAGGCAAATTGGATAACTCAGCTAAAGCTGGACCGATTTTGACACCATTGGAAAGATATTTTCCCACACTCGTTATTTTATACTTGCTTTGCAAATAAACCCATTTTTGTCCCAAATGTCATTACTCTGACACCGTTGAAATTATGAAAATTTATAAAGCAGATCTTTTAAGCTTGCATTGTTTTATTATCAAGTATTTTTTGTTTTAATACTTAAAATATTTATTTTTATTTATAAAAAAATTAAATTTTTGAGGAAATATTTATACCGATCCAGCTCACTTAAATCGTAGTAATTTTCGAAATATTTTGGCGGAAAAACATAATAAAATTTATGATTCCGGTTGGAGAACCACAACTTTTGTTTTGGTGAGAAGCGCTAATGTACATACATATGTCTACTTTTTTAAGTTGAACCCAAGTTTTTTAAAATAAATTGTTTCAGTTCAAAACTACATAAAATTTAATGCCTTATATAGCACGTTTTGAGGCATAACAAAGCAAAATGAGTATTTCGTAGTAATAAATCGAACCCTAACCGCAAAAAATGCGATATACTTTTTTTAAATTTCTTTTTTGATGCAGAATTTCATCTCGATACTCTAGGTGCATTTCTGCATCAAAACTACGATTTTGAAAAAAGTGTCGCTTATGGTTTTTTTTTGTTGCTTTTTACTAAATGGTTTTCGATAACATTTCTCTATTTATTTATCTTTTTCCTCTAAGGCAATATGGTAACCGAAGTGCCTCCCAGAGCTTCAAAATAAAAGCTTCGCAGTATCGCTTTTAATAAATAATTCAGTTTTTCTCCACCCCCATTTTTTCTTATTATTCTTCGTATACCTTGTCTAAACCAGTGACGGCAAATTATCGATTTTGTTTGGCAAAACACATGATTGGCTCGTAATAAACTTAGACAGTTTTTGCATGGCGAAAACATGTACTTTCAACTTGTTTTCACAGAACATCACAAATGAGCTATAATCAACAGGTTTTCGTTGTCGTGTAGACTTCGTATTAGTTTAGTTCAATTAGTCGAATAGTCGGTTAACTACTTTTTTGTTGGTTGTTCGTGTTCGGAATAATTTTATTTTCATTTCAATTAAATTTCAAATTTTTACTTTAATAGATCTATTCTAACGCACTCAGAAAAACTATTTCATCTCTATTGTGATAATTACTGTGAGAAAAACTTAGAGAGAAATATTTTTCGAATTATAACAGTTTCATCTGCTGTTAGAAACACAAAATAAAAAACGCAGCTTCAGCGACTATTTGTATAAATAAAAATTTATTCCTTCAGTTTCCTATACAGTTCAAAAAATTTATTAGCTGATTAATCGAATAGCAAGGGCTCTGGTGATAGTTACTTGGAAGTTTTTTAGTTTTAAAGTATTTTGAGTGCATTTATACAAAGTATAACACTAACAATGTTATTTAATAATCAGCACAGTTTTGACCTTTTTTTTAAACACAAACGTAATTAACTTCGACCCAAGTCGTAATGCATTCATGTAGTTCCCATTTAGATAGCTAGTCTCAGCTGCAAAGTTTCGTGCTAGCATTGACTTTGGCGTTGGCTCTTCGACAGCTGTATTTGCTGTATTTTAGATTCGAACAATTTAAAATGTTTGCATTATTTACCGCTATAACGGTTGTAAATGTGCTACTACGGGTATTAGTACTAGGCAACTGGAAAAAAGCGGTCAAAAGAATAACAGTAAATGTTTGGAAGGGAGCATTAGAAACAGCGGCGAGACGAGAGGGGACTTTGCATGCACATTAATATGCAGCTACATGCTTAGGAGTACGCAAGTTTTCGTTGCAAACAATTCTTTTTTTTTTTTTTGCTGTTTTGTTTTTGTTATTGTGGATTGGCAGCCACACCAGAAAACATGGTTTGCTTATTTTTGTTTGTAAATCGCTGAAAATCACAACTTCTAGTAAGTGTGCGATCGAAACTGGTTATTTTGCATAAGCACTTGTTGTACAATTTAAATTCGGACTTGGCTTTGCGGCGTTGCTAAGTGCTTTATGTAGACAAATGAAACAGCAAATCTGAACAGTAATAGCAACAATTATAATTGGCGCTCAGCTCAGGTTTAACCAACGCTATGATGGCTGTTTATTAGCTAAAGTCGCAAAATAACCGCGGCCCTGCCACCGTGGCGTATACGTAATTTTCTTCTTCTTCTTCTTTCCTCTCTAAACTCTAGATATTAGCCCGCAGTGTCCTTCGCCAACACAACTGAACCTTCACTTCTTCTTGTTTTGATTATTTCATAAAATTTGTTAATAGCCATTAAATGCTAATCAAGCCACAGCAGACCGAAATTCTACAATGATTGCAACACCTCGTTAGACTTCATACAAAATCCAGTTTCGTTTCGTTATAGCTTTTGTCTGTGTTGTTTTTTTTTGTTTGCATATTTCAATGTATTGTGTGTTGAAAAAGTGGAATTGAAAAAATGCCAAACACTAACAATCTCTCTCTGGTTTATTGCAGCACACTTTTGCTAGTAGTTCTTGCGCTAGCTTGCTGTTTGTCGTTTACATCCGCGCAGGAAGAAGGCGCTGCTCCCACTGGACCCAAACGACCTGCACTCCGCCGTCCAGTCGGTGGAAAATTGGCGAAAACTACAACAACCCCACCACCACCACCACCACCATCTCAAGATGATGAGGGCGATTATGGTGATGAGGACCCCAACAATCCAGAGGGTGAGGAGGGTTATGAGGATGGTGGAGCTGTAAGCAGCACTACGACCACCACAGAGGTACCGAAGAAGGTGATAGGTCCAGTTATACGGCCATTCCGTTCGAACGATGACTTCTTAAATTCACTAAAGCGTCGCCAGCAGGACGCCAAGAAACACAGATGTAAGTCGTATAAATTAACTTATATAGTGCTTATTATAACTAAACGCGATGGGGATTTTTGGCATTTTATTTGTTACTTACCAAGTTCTTATAAAAATAAGGTTCATTGTATAAAACCCTGTATGCATCCAATCTTCAAAGTTTGTATAAATTTCATAGAAATTCAAAATACTCATCAAAATTTCAAATTTCAATTTTATGGACAAGGCAGGCGATATCCTTAATTTGCATTAAAAACATTAATTTGCATTAAAATGAATTATCCTCAAACTAAAACTAAAAATCAAAAATCAATGGATATTTTTAACAAATAGAAATTGAATTAAAATGTTTCAAAATCTTTTTAGTTTCATTGAGTTTTGCACAAAGTTTGACAATTGAATTTATGCAATTGTTGTGGGAGAATGAACTTTATTTTTATAAAGATATATATAAAAAATTAGTAACTAACAAATAACTGATCGGAGCTTCTCAAAGAATCCCTGCCGCATAGATATGATACGCATCGTAGTAATAATAAGTATACATTTGAGCTTACTTTGCGAAGATTTTAGGGTCGTAGGGTCCTGGACGTGTCCTAAAATCAGCAAAAATCGAATTTTCTTCATAAATGGCTTATTTTTTTTTTATTTGATTCAAAAGAACAAACTTTAATTTTATGGTAAAGTGGTTTTATTGAGAGTATGAATAAAGTTATTACTCAAAGTTTTCTTTTCAACGAGTAATAAATAAAACACGTATGAAAAAAAATTCGATTTTGGCTGTTTTTACGACACATTAAGAGCGAAAATTTGATGACCTTAAAATTTTCTCAAAATAAACTTACAACCTAGTGCAAGCAATTGCAAAATATTTTTCTTTCATGTGGTGAGGTCACCCGGTATACGCAGTAGATTAACACTATTATCATTAACTAAACTATAACTAATTTCGATTAACAGCAGCAGAGAAGCCAACGCCGAAGAACAAGCCAGCGCCCGCTAACGATGAGGAAGGTGATGAAGGCGCTGAATCTGCGCCAGCACCAGCGCCTGCGAAGGGTTTCAAGGCTGGCAACACAGCTCGTGAGTATTTGTAGTTAAAGCGAAAATAGTAAAAACTTGACTTGCAAACAAAAAAACTTCAAACTTCATTAACTTACTTTTGTAATTTTTGTTTTCTCTATGCTTTCCCCCCCAGTGAATCGGCGCAAGTTGGCGAAACCCGGCAAACCGGAGCCACCAGCGCCTGCTGACGATGCTGAAGCTGAAGAATCCGAGCAAGAACCTAAAGAGCAAGCGAGACGTCTGCCGCAAACCCGTCTGGCTTTAAGAAAACGCAACTAAGGCGCACAATTGCTTTTGTATTTAAAAGGCAAAAGAAAATGAAAAATTTGTTTGAAACATTTTTTCCGGCTCCTATAAAATTTGATGAATTTGTTAAAGTTTTTTTTTCAATAAAAAAAGCTTGATCTTATCTTCAAAATCTAGCTTCCTCTTCGCATTAACCTTTTTGTTCTTAAAAGCTGTACTTTTTATTAGCATTAAGTTATTTTGTATGTTTTTATTTTTTTCTTATGTTTGTTTTTAGTTTGAAGAAATACTTACTTAATTATCCTCAGTGCTCTTAAGCTTCTTGAAATGTGTTATAATTATTATTTTATATATGTATGTACATATTTTCGTGTTACGACTAATTTATATATTTTATTGTACATACTGTCAGCGTAAATTTTACAAATTTGTCGTAAACTATTACAGTAAAAAAAATTTGTATTAATAAAAAATTGAGACTATGTACATAGAAAGTATGTATTGCTCTTATAAAAATCATATTCTCACTGCGCTTGATTTAAGTAACAAAATTCTTATACTGGGTTTTTAGTAGGTAAAACTTTTGATGACTAAATATGAAACGAAAATCCAACATATTGACAATAAATATATATCAAATCGATATATGTATATAAAAATTGTGACTCTTTTCATTTAACTGACAACATTTGAGTTCAAATTTGATCAAATGAAAACCAAGCATTATAAGGCAGAAGAAGAAGAATGAAGACGTGAATATTTGACTACCTCGATTTAATCGAAATTTTCATCAGAACATCTTTTAATTTGAGTACAAAATCTTTCGACAACTTTAATGACGTAATGGCTTATTGATAAAGCCTTTAATAGTTAATTTAATGTTAACTGAGGGGCGGAATTGATGGCGAGGACACAAAGTTGCTGCGATATAATGTTGTTTGGAGATGATTTTTCTGTAGGGGTTTTACGCCCGATCACGCGTGTGTCACTCAATCGGCACACAATGCGAATTCATATAAGGAGATAGCAGTAGTACAAAAACAAAACATTTACACATATTTTGTTTTCGCTTTTGCGGCTTGGGCTGACAAATTATTCCACAGATTTATATCGCCAGCCAATAAGAGCAAGTAGAATGTAAAAAAAATCAATTTGACAGTCGAAGCCATAAGGCAAATACAAAAATAAAATCAGCTGCTCTGGCAAACCACATTATACATATAAATTCGCATTGCCAGCACCATTTCAAACTGCAGTAATAAGAAAAATTGCCATCCAGAAAATAAACAGTTTGGCGGTGGAATTATCGCTCCATCTTTCCTCTTCAAAACAACGTTCGTTATAAGGAACATTTGCTGCCTGAAATTGGAGCCGAAAACTCGACAACTTTTGCTTCCAACAAGATAGTGGGTTGGCAATTGAATGCCTAGATTCTGTGATGCCACACCTCTAGATTGTATACACTCAGGCTACGTAAAGTCCAAAGTCTATATGTATAGAGCGGCAACAATTGAGGAATTCGCAACATTACTCGAACCGTTTTCCAAATGCCATCGTAAATCGGAACTTCAGAATGATGGATCTTGTTAGCCGCAATTACGGTATGTTTTATACTTGGGACATGGCTACCACCTGTTTGAAAAGTTTAAATTTAGACATGTTATATAAGATATTAAAATATGGGTGTCAAACGGTTCGTCTCGACGAGGAGAAGGTTCATACCTTTATTTTGGCGAGGGTTTGAAAAGTCGAATTTTATATAATTACATATGTATATACATACAAGTTGTATGAATTATTAAATATGGTCAAACGATGGGTATCGATAAGAAGGTGCATAGCTAACTTTAAAAGGGGTGCCACCTGTTTAAAAGTCGAATTAAATTAAATTACAAGTTATATAAAATATGAAAATATGGGTGCCAAATTGTTCGGTTCGCTGAGAAAAAGTCTGGAAGGTCGATTTATATTAAATTATAAACAAATTATATGACATAGTAAAATATGGGGGTCAACCGGTTCGTTTTGATTAGGAAAAGGTTTATAGCTAGAATTTAATTAAATTTTACACAACATATGTATGTATATGAAATAAGGGTATAAAACCGCTCATTTCACTAGGCGAAAGTTTATTGGTATATTTTGAAGAGGTTTTTTTTTAAAGTCAAATTTAATTAAATTATAAACAAGGATATAAAATGTTAAAATATCAGTGTTAAACGGTTCGTCTCGACAAGGACAAAGTGCATATCAAGATTTTTGAGAGGGTTACCACTTGATATATGGGACAGAAACCGAAATGCGTTTTCAGATTACATATGCAAAGGGCAATTACCAATTAAATATAGGCAGGACAACGTCCGACGGGGGTTTTTATTATGTGCATACATAAAAAACTTGTGTGTTTGGTATGTCTAAAGATCAAAGCCTCAAATACCAGCCCATGAATTAGCTTCAAAAATTGTATTTACTAGCGGATTTGATTCGAAATTATTCTAAAAACATTGGTATGCAAGTATGTTTTAAAGGGTTTTTTCATGACATTGAAAATATAACTCTTCGCTATCCTTGAAGGAGCGCATGAATTGAAGTGTATTCTGGATTGATCGAAGAAATTGTAAGGAATAGGATATAATATTTGTTCTATACAGCACTAAAACTTCCATTCGCTAGCCCATCAGTGTTTGATTCAATCATCCCGTCAATTTGCTATCGGAAATATTCCCTTCCTGTCCCCCAAATATTACAGTATCATATTCTTACTTACTTTATTGGCGCTATAACCGCTTAAGCGATTTTGACCGAACTTCTCCTACACAAATTGAGAGACCTAGAGTTTTACGCCGACTCCGAATGGTGCATGATTTTTGTTACAAGTTTTTTCATGGCAGAAATACAGTCGGAGATTTGCCATTGCCTGCCGAGGGGCGATCGCTATTAGGAAAATCTTTTTTGGCCTGATTAGATTTTTTGTTGAATTACTACTAAATTATCATGGTTGATAAAATGTATATTTGATCATGGAAGCATAATTTTCGTCGACCAATATGCATTTCGTGTTCCCCTTTAAAAAAAAAATCCAAACACCTTTTTTGCTGTTATACTTTGATGTTACGGAAATAAAAAGTGCACCTTTGGCGTAAAAATTATACACCGCTTCACTTACGCCACCCTGTTTTAATAAATATCCGCCTGGTTTGTGTATTAGATAACTTACAAAATCCATCACAAACTCTGTTGCCACTGAAGAGAAAAATTGCAACTAAAAATCGGAGAAAAACAACCAAATTGGGAAAATCAACACAACATAACGGCAAATACTCTAGCGTTGGAAGATCTTGACGATTCAAGGATGCTTTAGGCAAAAAACAGAAGTCCTACCATGGTTCAAGCTGATTTAAAATATGTCTGCACTTAGTTGGAAATTTCAAAGGTATTATAAAAAATACGATTAACCATGCAAATCTTAAATAATTTGGTTACACTTTCTGCTATAGTTTCCAATTTGTTCTCTTAAAAAGGGAGTTTTCTATTGCTCACATCACTAGTCGCCTATCTCACATCATCTCAATCAATAAGATTTTATTTGTGATTAAAAATAAAACTTTGCATACCACCCAGTGGAAAAGAGAAGGAGTAAAAAGCATTCACAGAAATTCTGTCCAGAATGTAAAGGGCTTTACCATTTGCATAATTTTCTTAATTTTGTTTTATATGAAACGGACCCAAACCTAAGACCTTGCGATCCAATTTCCGAGAGAACAGCTCACAGAAGGAGCCATTTTTATGTGTAACTGGCGTTATTTGCTTCACACATTGCCTAGTCACTTCTCGAGATGGAGCACTGGAAGCATTCTATGCGTAGTGGTGATGTTGAGATGTGCATTGCACTTGCTTAGGAGCTGTTCTGTAATAACTCTTGAAGGGCACGCTGTGTCGACCAGCGACCTTTCCAATGTACTCCCTGCACTGTTTCATCAGGCTCGTTGCCACCATTTTCGAGCTGATCGCTGCGTGATTATCTGAAAAAACAGCAACGCTTAGACCTACGTCTACAATTTGTTGTTAACTTTTTTGATTATAAAATTAATATTATGGTTATGAAGATGAGATTATTTAAGAACATGATCAAGAGCCGTATGTTGCTATCCAATATATGGATTTAATAAAAGAAGGGCCGAACAACTTCATAGTCGATCAGATTTATTACATCACTTACCTTTCATTAACTCTTATTATTATTATTAGAATTGAAATGTGTAATCAATTTAGCTTACTTACAAAAAGTTAGCCCTAGATCTCAACATATTTCTCTAGACCGTTTTCTTAAGTACTACATATTATCTTTAAGCGGAATTAGTACTTAATTATCGGGTAGTCAACAGCATTGCCTATACCTCAAGCGTTAAAGTACCCACAAAAACTTGAGGTTTTATGCCAAGAATGAAAGAAAAGAAGATTGCGTCTTCCGCACTTAGAACAACTGACAGTGACGTTAAAATACATAGCTAGAGAATGAGATAGCAAAGTATAAACTCTAAATTTAATTAGCAAACGAAGCGGACAAACGTTCGAATGTTTTGTTAGCATTATTTGTGCAAAATAAAAGCAACTTGCTCGTGGGTTCTCGAAAGGTACTACTTATACATAATTTTTTCCGAGTTTTCCCCAAAATTAGCAATGCTATGTAAAATAGTAGTAACAATTTGCGTTCGGAAAAATATGACAAAATAGCGGAAAGAGAGAAGGTGGCGGGTCAGAGTGTATAAGTAGATATGAAATGTTTAACTTTTGATAGGGAACAACATTTCTCTAAACATCACAGCTGTAACGCTTAAGTATTTGTACTTGTGTTACCCATCGGGTTCTCCTTAACCTTTAATTGCAAGCACAAAAAAAACTCAGACATGCTCTGAAAAAGTTATTTGAAAAATACCAGCGTTACGCTGTTGCAAATGCAATATACAAATAACGAAAAATGGCACTGAAGATAGCATAACACCGTAACTGGTTTGTCGCTAAACCAGGGGCCGTAACGGTTATAATTTTTATAAAAAAGACAATGATTTAATTTTTATTTTGTGATTTTCAGTTTTTCAGTTTTTCGATTAAAAATAATCGTTATCATTGGATTTTCATTCTTTCGATCAAGTTTAAACGTTATTTTGTGATATTTGTTTTCAATCATAAAACATATTACAGTCGCCGCCGACAAATTTGTTAATAAATGTTAGGATAGAAAAATTTTAAATGCAAGAATAACAATTATTTTTGATCGAAAAAATAAGCAATAAAAAATAAAGGTCAAACGAAATTAAAGAATAACGATTATTTTGTTTATCGAAAAAACTAAAATGACAAAATAACGACTATTATTTAAAACAAAACATCTTCAAGGGCTGATTTGTATAGCATATGACATCAGGATTAGATCGATATACATATGCGAGTTTTGTTTTGAACGAATACTCGCCAATGATTTTTTGATCCGAAAAATTCAAAATAACAGTTATTTTCGGTACATGCTGCAAACCAAATTTGACAGAGAATGTTAAAGAAGAAACGATCAAAACTCAAGAGATGCAAATTTCTTGTACCGTGTAGTCGTAGTTTTTTGCTTAAATAGGCTAATAATAATATCCAGCTTCACTGCCGCTGCATTTTGTGATAGTAACTAATGCCCTTCAATCAAGATTAAGTGCACTACTCCCATCACTGTTGTTTATAAAAATCGTTGGCACGCTTCCTAATAAAATTATGCGGGATATGCTTAAAAATCCGCAAAAAAAAGTTCCTTACTTTCATAAAAAAGCAGGGGATGGGTTTCAGAATATAACAATCCAGTGAAGCAATGTTAAACAGCAATATTATCAGCCGAAGGCCCCTGTCGCTATTAATTAATTATTGTACAAATGTTAAAAAAAATAAATAAAAAAATAAAAATATTAAGCAAAATAAAACAATTTATTTCTTCACTTCAACACTTATTATTCTATTTAAAACAGAACATACATTAAATACATAAAATTTGATCCGTATTTGAATCGAAAACAAAAAAATACCACAGTAACTACATGGGAAAAAATTACACACTGAAAAAAGCAATAACTTTGACAACTGAAAGCAAAATCACTACATCGGAAAAATGTTTTGAAAAACCGCATAAATTTAAATCAGCATAAAATAAACGCATAAAAGAATAATTAAGTGTATTTAAATACAATCGTTTCTCTAAACTGGCAACACCGCCTATGCGCTCAGCTGAATGATGATCTGTAAATTATTCTATTTTGTTTTTATTTATTATGCGAATATGTGTTTTGCTTAAATATTCTATGTTGATAACAAGTAGTTGATATTTTTATAGTATGCAAGAACCGCTATCGTTAGCTACGACGATCAGTTTAGTTGAATTTAGACACTTGCAGTGACAAGATCTACTTTCGGTAATTGAATATTTTGATCGCGCACAAGATCACAACTCAGTATACAAAGTATTAAAACTTTACATCAATACACGCTGCATTGAATTTGTTATTGGTATGTGATGTGTACAAATATTTAGTAAATATATACATATGTATGTATGTATGTATGTACATACAAAAATTAATAAAATAATTTACCAGCACAAATTGCGCTCCAGTGTGTGAATTATATAACAATAGACGCTTGTCTCGGCGGAGATTTGGTAAAATGAGCGATAAATTGTTGTGTACATAGAACGTTATATAAATAGATAATTATATACATTACTATGTACATATGTATGTATGTATGTTTGCAAGTGCAAAGTGCATTTATGATGTGTTAAGCCAATTTAAGGCTCAATAATTTGTGTCTAAATTATCAATGAAAAATGTTTTATTTGAAGTGTACCATAATTAACTGATAATGATCGTATTGCGAGTAATCCTACTGAGTGATAAGAAAATTATCAAAGCGTATGTTGAAACTCATATTACGTACACATACATAAATACATAGATACATATATATGTACATATAGATAAATGAAAGAAATATGCATATTTAACCAGTTTGAAAACAATTGGCAAAGCTAACTGAATAAAGTAATTTATAAAGCAAATTAATATACACCAATGTGTACATACGAGGTATATAAATATGTATGTACATATCAACCCTGCAAAAAATGCGATTAGTCTAGGATAAGTCCGGGATCAGTCGCACAGTAATATGGGACTAACACAACTTTAGATCTCTTTGTATAGAGTGAACTGCTCCCTTTTATTGGAGTATGCCCTACGAAGAGACGAAGAATGATAGAAAATAAGATTGCGCTTTCTGCGGACCGCTAGTTCCCCCTTTGTCGATTGGACAGCATCCTCAAATTCGCTTACGAAATAAAATAATTTTACACAAACAATGTTATGAAAACTTTTCAATCATTTTGCCGTTTATCCGCTTCTTCTGCGAGTCTTCCTCTTCTTTTTTAGAATTTTTTCTATGCTCTCTCCTTCTCTAGTTATTATTATTACGTCACTATCAGTGTCTCTCAACATGGAAGGCGCGATCTTGTTTTCTATCCTTCTTGCGAAAAAACTGTATAATTTTATACCCAAACGGGTACAAATAGAGACTAGTCATCTTTAATCGATTTCATTTACAATTTTGAAAAGCACATTAATAATTAAAATTTACAAAACATATATATTTATTTATATTTTGCTTTTAATTCAACCACTAGAATGATTAGCATCTTTTTACCTAGCAAAATTGTATGTCGTTGCCTTACTGACCGTGATTATTTGAATTTTTATCCTGAAATTAATCTAAATTAGATTTGTGCAAGTAGCTCTAAACTTAAATTGTATTTTGATTTACCTTTTCCTCACTTTGGGTGTCATTCTTTTTATTTTATTTTATTTTAATTCTTTGGCCTGATTGTATTTGTTTCCACAATAATTTTGTTGAGCTTTGGTCGAGTTTTTTATTTGAAATGTATTGGAAAAAGCAGCATCAGTAAACCGTTAAAGTTACATAATTTTAAACTTATATTTTTCCATAAAAAATTATCCAACAATTTCACTGTCTTGCGTATGTGTGAATGAATTTCGCTGTGTGTTAAATTTAAACTGGTAGAGTTCAGGTTTGTAAGTCTTTATTTTCACAGAATTGTTGAACATTTGTTTCTATATTGAAAAACAATTTCAGAGTGCGAAAGATACTAAAACCAAATGATCAACACCAACAACAAAGCGAAACATCATATTATAATAAGTTGAATTATGTACATAAGATTTTATTGTGTTATATTTTATTTTGAGATTAAGGTTTTTTCTTTCCGCCCGTAGTTGATAAACTATATAATTAAAACAAAATGAAGTTTTTCTTGTTTTAATTTGATTGTTGTCGATTTTTTAAATTCAGTTTGAAGTCTGGTCGACCAGTCGTAATCAATAGTTTTTGAAGACGACTTATAATTTTAAAAAAAAATTAATTTTGTTTTAATGATATAGGTCACCAACCAATGACCTTAAACTCAAAAATGAAACAACGTTATTTGATTTTATTTAATTTCTTACTTACTTATTTATTTATGTTTTTATTTATTTTATTTTGTTTTAATTTATTTTAATTATCTGACTCTCTACCCTCTCCGGAAAAAACTAAAAATCTGCAAATCAGGTTGGTGTCTATATGAAAATGCATTCAGTAGTTTCGGAGATTTGTTCGTTCAAACAGGCAAACAGACACAATTTCTAAAAATATTCCACATGTATTCTATCACATTTGCCCATCAACTTCGGTAATTTAAAAAAAAAAAATTCAATGTACAGACTCGACCTGTCTACAGCTTTATTATAGTATAGATAGATTTATTTTTAAGTAACAAAACAAACACAAAACGCATATAATTAACTTTTATATACACTTGCGGTAATATTTAGTAATATTTTAACCAGTTTTGGCTTTTTACATATTGCTTATTCAATGTTTTTTTATTTATTGTTTTATAAAAGTCTAGCGCATTATGTAACAAGCGCCGTGTGCTTAAATTCACATTTCAAATTTTGTAAAAAAATTATACATGTGCAGAATACATGTACGGAATTTCGAAAAGTTGTCACAGTCGTTAGATAAGGCTTGTTTTTAAGCTCATATTTTTAAAAATATTTCACTTTAGTTCCCTCAATTGATAAATATATAGCATTTTTATTCTCAAATCAGCTCCAAACAAATTGCAACTAACTAATCTCCGATTGTACCCGAATAATTACAGCCCAATTATGATCTGTGGAGACTAATCCGTGAATACTCTACTTAGAGACTAGTGACACAATTTTTTCCACTGGCAATGTACGCGCACTCATTTGTCCATATGTACATATGTATGTGTGAATGTTTGTGAATACGTACCGAGTGCTTATTGTTATTGTTATCAGTTTATCAGCTTTTTAAATAGTAAAATCATAAAATTTGCATAAATAGAAAACCAATTAAATTATTGTTATCTAGCATGGTCTCTACGAAAAGCTGTAATATTAAATAATACATTCGGAAACCCGAAACTTTTCCAATATATTAAAAAAAGATTTGCCTAAAGTGTGTTCATATTTATGTAGATGGTATATAGAATATACATATGTACATATGTAGGTCATATTTAAAGAGGGGCGTAGGTAAGGTGGTAGACTAGGGGTGGAACACTGTTAACAGTCTCCTTGAATTAAAATACTAGAGGATAGATACATCTAGACTATTTAAAATTTATAGCGCAACTGCATATTAGCAAGTTCTGACTATTTATTTTTCATCGCTTAATTTTCGTTATTAATTTATGAAATATAGTTCTACACCAAATCCCATTTTAATCGAAGTTTTCAACTTTGTGTTTTCAGATACTTTTTGTGTGTACAGTAATATCTGTATAAAAAGCACAATCTTAAATTTTCTTTTGCCGAGGATATTGATTTTTTTCCATATAACTTTGGTGTAGTATGAAATTTTGTTGTAGAATGAACATTTTTATAAGAAAAAACTAAAAATAAACAAAGGAAGACATTTAGCCAAAACTTTTTAATATCTGGCGGAATTACAATTATGAAATGGGATATATGTATCTATAATGTGCGTTTAATTTAATTTAATTTAATCTTTACTTTCATACAAAAGAACTAAAAGAACTTAAAGATTATTTAATTTAAATTCATTCATTGCAATCAATGTTTACGTTTAATTTCTCAATGTTGCTGAAGACTTTGGACTTTAGGTATTTTAAAAGAAAAAAGTCAATTCACCGGTTCAAAGCGTGAAATTGTCTGTCCACCGTAGATCCAGACCTGTAGATCAATTTATACTTAATTTAAGTTTCTTTTATTAATTTATATAATCGATTACTGTTACAATTCTAAGCGTCATTCATTACAAATAAATCATCATTACTATTCTCCTGTACATCATTATCATCATCTTCAGATTAAATGAGCCAGAAGTAATGAGAAATATTTTTAATATATCTTCTTCTTATATTTTATTTCGAGCTTCCTGCGCTTCCTCTAATAATTTTTAACTGGAAACAAAGCATGTTGAAGTCATAATTTAAGGAGTGATTTTTTAAGAGCTATCTGAAATTTTAGATAAAAAAAAAAAATATAAAACTCAGTAAAATTAATGAAACCTTTATAATAAATTTGAGTCGATAGTACCGTCAGTACCTCTTTCCAACATTTCAGGCGGTATCTCACGAATAAATGCTTCAATGTTAGCTTCAAGTGCACCAATCAATGCACGCTTGTCGCCATAGACATAAACCTTAACATAGCTCCACAAAGATAGTCTAGAGGCGTTAAATCGCATGATCTAGGCGAACAATTGACAGACCACAAATCTGAAATAAACTGTTCACGTTATTTCGAGTACTGTGTGGCATGTGGCACCGTCTTGTTAAAACCACATTCCCTGCAAGTCAAGCTCTTCCATTTTGGGCAAAATAGCGCTCACCATTCACATTAACGTTGCGATTCGCATTATCTTTGAAGAAATATGACCCGATGATGCCGCCAGCCCATAATCCACACCAAACAGGGATTTCTGTGTATTATTTAAAATTTTGTGGGATACCAAATACTTTATTAATATTTCCATTTAGTCCATTGTATGATGTGTCGAGCTTATGGTCTTAAATTTCAGGAAGGAAATAGCTGCACTGTATTATTTTAAGTTTTTTACATTATTTATTTGAGTGTTTATATATACATATAAATTTGTATATAAAATGAAAATAAAATTTTAAATTCAAATACTTTCGAAGTCTAAAATACTAATTTATTAAATGTAAAACTACTTCTAAACCTCTTATTAATAATTTGAATATTATTAATAGCAAATTATCAGTTTATGAGTTTTTATATTAAATTTTTTAGTAATTTAAGTTGTAATGATATACGTATGTAGTAATGCAAACTTATTTGAAAAACTTTGGCAATTCTACTTTATCAGGTTGAATACAAACGACCTTGTTCTTAATTTCCACAACATTAATATCAACTATAGAAATTTGTACATATATGTATGAATGTGTATATAAATAGGCGTGTATTAAGTAATTCCTAGGTTCTTTATGAGCATTAATTACATCAAATTGTTCTACTTCAATTGCTTGCTCCACTACGACCACTGGGTTCGCCCAATAAGTACGTAAATCTAAGTGTTTATCACTTGGCGCGTGTCACTACTTCACACATCTAAGACTTATCAGTGTCATTTCCAAAATCTCAAGTAAATAATCAACATGTTGAATTATTAGGCAAATAAAAAAAAATACATATAATATTTGTGAGTACACCAGTACAAATTTTAGCTTTAGCTTGTACGAGGTGCGACTATTAAATAATGCGACTGATGGCATTTTATTTTGATTTCAACATTTCCACCCTTCCTTTGTTCGAAACAGTGCTGCAAGCCTTCCACGGTCTCACAAAGAGCCAGAGAAGTGTCTTGTTCTATTGTTAGAACCTCCGCATATAGCACAAATTTTAGTTGGTCAACTATTTGGTTGGGTGGGACCGATCAATCTAATGCCCAGACTCCCTCCTCTCCATCATATATAAGTGATTTTGGTCAATCGTTTTTTTTAAGTAAAGCTTCTTTAGCGGCATAAGAGTGATTTTTCAATGTCGCATCACGAAAAGGCTACATATCACTATCCATAACTACATGTGGATATATGATGCTAGGGATCATTTCCGCACTAGTTCAAGATCCATTGGGGCTAGTTATGAACCACATTAGGACAGTTTTGGAACAAGTTATTTTGGGATCATTTCGGACCCATTCCTGCTGCAAGCTGCCTGCCCAATAACACATATTTTGCTTATTGACGAAGTCATTCAGCCAGAAATGACGACAACCATAAATTGGGCGTAGCGCTCTTAAAGTTGAGGCCATTGACTCCGAATTTCGGTAGTAAATTTTAATAATTTAGATTCGTTGTTGGATCGTATATCTTTCCGTGATGAAATGGCAAACCTTACTAAAGAGAAATGTCAAAAGAGCGGGACAAAATATGGCGTCGTTTGCTGTCACTATCGGTCTACTTTTGTAGCGTCCCTATTGAAAAACCCGTTATATTGCTACGCAAATATTGAATTTATGGTAAAAAAATGCAATTTCGCCTAGTGTCCATTGCCCCGACTAAATGGGTGGATTGGTGCAGGGTGCGCATTAGGATGGTCAAAAAGAGTAAGCTCGGATTTTACTATTTTTTTTTATCAAAAAGTATTTATTGGCCCCCCAAAGCCCTCAAAGTATTTCTATGTATTTGAAATGGTAAAGAATCCTTGATCATCAATATGTTTCCCTCGACAAGCTTTGTTTCTCGTTAAAAAATAGTTATATACTGTTGCTTACTTGCAATTAGAAACGAAGCGAAAATTTTCAAAAAATAGTAAGAAATAATTTTTTATGCTTCTTCTTGTATTTTAGGGGGCCCATAAAAATAGTAAAATTTTTTGTAAATTAGTACAAATATTACAAAAACTCACCAACAAACAATTTGTGTTATCTGAAAAGAAAAAGAGTTTGCCGTTTGGAAAATATTGATTTTAAGGATTCTTTACCATTTCTATAAAAAAATTGCTTTTTCCCATCTACTTATGCTATAATATAACTGTAGATAGGGTACATTTTTTTCAAGATATTAAATGGTGAAAACAAACTTTTCTTAGAATTTCCTTGGTATAACTAATATCAAATATATGTATATTAAACACATTATTAATAATACAGGCAATTCTAATCCTCACAAAAAAACTGAACTTTGATTGACTTGGACGAGTTTAAGTTATTGACTAAAAATTGTATAAGCCCTAGATACCATTGCTACGCTTGCAGTGCTGATGATGCGTTAGGTATGTATGATAAGCCCGAATAAAGATGAAGTGGCAATATATTATGGCACTTGCATCACATATGGAAGAAGCTCGATGTTTGACCGAACTTCTCTTAAAATTTGAGGTTTGCGTCTTGATGTTGTATCACAAATTGGCCCCTCAATTCAAGGTTGTACATATGCTCACTCCGCACGCCAGGTGTTTTTTGTGAGAAGTTAAAAAAATATAGACAGTTCCTTAAATTTGTAACATTAGGCGATGAATTAAGATAAAACCTAGGTAAATGTAAATTAAACTACAATATTTCCTTTGGCTTTCAGATTTATAACTAAAACATGACACCACCGGCGTTACTTAGCAAAGAGATCCCCGATATCGAGGTAAATATTAATTACTTTCTACACACTAGTATTCAATCTAACTAAATCTCTTTTCTCTCTAATCTTCTTACAAATTCCTTTAGAACTTAATGGCCTTGAATCCACGCGTCAAAACGATGTGCTCCGTCGTTTCAACTGCCGCGACTAAGGCCAACAAAAAGCATTGGAAGCGCAACAACGATCGCAATCCCACAGTAAGTGCACTCCAAATTAGCAGCTGTAATTGCAACATAAATTAAATTTCTTTTTTAATTTGCCCTCTTCTTTTAGGGTTGCTCGAAACTACTCAATAACTTCGATGATGTCAAACACACCACTCTTTCGGAACGTGGTGCGCTGAAAGAGGCAGCGCGTTGTTTGAAATGCGCCGATGCGCCTTGTCAGAAATCATGCCCCACTCAATTGGATATCAAAAGTTTTATCACTAGCATAGCTAATAAAAACTACTATGGTGCTGCAAAAGCTATTTTTTCGGATAACCCATTGGGTTTGACTTGTGGCATGGTCTGTCCAACCAGTGATCTGTGTGTTGGCGGTTGTAACTTACAGGCGTCGGAGGAAGGACCCATCAATATTGGTGGTTTGCAGCAATTTGCAACCGAAATGTTTAAGGAAATGGGTGTACGTCAAATAGTGCCACCTAATGTAAAACCTTTGCCGCAACCAAATAAAAAAATTGCTTTGTTGGGTGGTGGTCCCGCCTCACTTTCCTGCGCCACCTATCTGGCACGCTTGGGATATAAGGATATAACGATTTATGAGAAGCGCTCTTATTTGGGAGGTTTAAGTTCGTCCGAGATTCCACAGTATCGCTTACCTATTGATGTTGTTAATTTTGAAATTCAATTGGTTAAGGATTTGGGTGTAAAGTTTGAGTTGAATCGCTCTTTGTCCACCAAGGATTTGACTGTCAATGTGAGTCTAGTCCGCTGTGAAATCTAAAGTAAGTTTTAAGCGCGACTTTTGATTTCAGGGTTTGCTCTCAACAGGACACGATGCTTTATTCTTGGGCATCGGCTTACCAGAACCAAACATTGATCCAGTTTTCGGTGGCTTAAATGAGTCGATGGGCTTTTACACATCTAAAAATTTCTTGCCGAGCGTATCAGCTGGTTCAAAACCTGGACTATGCGCGTGCAAGTCAAATCAAGCCTTACCTCAGCTTACTGGTAACGTGATAGTTTTGGGCGCTGGCGATACCGCCTTCGATTGTGCCACCTCCGCTTGGCGTTGTGGCGCCAAGCGCGTATTTGTAATCTTCCGACGAGGAACTACCGGCATGCGCGCCGTACCCGAAGAAGTGGAGTTGGCGCGCGAGGAATGGTGTGAGTTCTTGCCATTTTTGGCTCCTAATAAAGTTGTCGTTAAGGGCAACAAGGTTAGTGTGAGAGATATTGCAAAGTTTTTATCAATTATAAATAGTTGTTTATCTTGTTTTTCATTTATTCCAGATACGCGCAATGGAGTTTTTTCGCACAGAAATTGATGAAAATGGCAAACTACTTGTAGATAAGGAACAGCCTACGACGCTGAAAGCCGATTATATCATTTCGGCCTTCGGTTCCGGCTTGAATGACAAAGAAATCATTGATGCTATTAAACCACTTGAATTGGATGAGTGGAACCTGCCCAAAGTTAGCCCAAGCACATTACAAACCAGCCTACCGCAAGTCTGCTGTGGTGGCGATTTGGGCGGGCAAGCTAATACAACAGTTGAATCGGTGAACGATGGTAAAATTGCCGCCTGGAGCATACACTGTCAATTGCAAGGTCTGCCCGCGGATACACCAGCTGAATTACCACTTTTCTACACCGACATAGATAATGTAGATCTCTCGGTTGATGTAGTCTATGAGCGCACCAACAAGGAAACAGGCAACAAAGAAAATCACACACTCAAGTTTCCTAATCCATTCGGTTTGGCGTCCGCACCACCTACCACCAGTTCAGCTATGTGTCGCCGCGCCTTCGAGCAGGGTTGGGGTTTTGTGGTCACCAAAACCTTCGGGCTTGATAAAGATTTAGTCACAAATGTTTCGCCACGTATCGTACGTGGAACTACCTCAGGCTATAACTATGGACCACAGCAAGGTGCTTTTCTTAACATTGAGTTGATTTCGGAGAAACGCGCTGAGTATTGGTACCGTTCAATTCGTGAACTCAAAAACGATTTTCCCAAACAAATCGTAATCGCGAGCATAATGTGTGCAGCTATCGAAGAGGACTGGAAGGAAATGGCTACCAAAGCTGAGGAATGCGGCTCCGATGCGCTAGAATTGAATCTGTCGTGTCCACATGGCATGGGCGAGTCTGGTATGGGTTTGGCGTGCGGTCAGATACCCGAATTGGTGGAGAACATTTCCAGATGGGTCAGTGAGGCGGTGAAAATTCCTGTCTTTATTAAATTGACGCCAAATATAACTGATATCGTTGACATAGCTGCAGCGGCGCAACGTGGTGGCGCTGCCGGTGTGTCAGCCATCAATACCGTGCAAGGATTGATGAGTTTGAAAGCCGACGCAACAGCTTGGCCAGCGGTAGGCGCGGAAAAACGTACTACTTATGGCGGCGTGTCTGGAAACGCGACACGTCCCATGGCGCTGAAGGCTATTTCGTCAATTGCGAATAAACTGCCAGGATTCCCCATTCTCGGTATAGGTGGCGTAGATTCGGGCGAAGTGGCATTACAGTTTCTGCAAGCTGGCGCTTCAGTCGTGCAAGTTTGTTCGGCGGTGCAAAATCAGGACTTTACATTGATTGATGACTATACGACGAGCTTGAAGGCATTGCTATATCTGAAGGCAAATCCACCACCAAACAACGCTGAACTATGGGACGGACAATCGCCACCAACACCAAAGCACCAGAAAGGCAAGCCTGTAGTGCACTTGACTGGTGAGGATAACAAGGTGGGAAGAAAGCGTATACCAACTTTAAGCTGAATCTGTGCTACTATTATGTTTTATGAGCTACTAATGGTATGTACTCAATTTCCATTTACAGACTTTGGGCTTCTTTGGACCATACAAAAAGCAGCGCGAAGAGAAGCTTTATGAAGAGCGAGTAAAGAATGGTCCCTTATGGAATGTTAAGTCCGAACCTGCTGTGATATTTGGGAATGGCGCAACAAAAGCTGCCCTTAGAGTGAACGATGTAATAGGCTGCGCCTTGGATCGCATTGGCGCTTACAAGAAACTGGACAATAAGCAACAACAAGTGGCGTTAATCGATGATGTGCGTACGAATTTTAGATTTTCAAAATTTTCTTTAGCATGCTTTTATTTTGTGTATTTTCAATAGGATATGTGCATAAATTGTGGCAAATGTTATATGACATGCAATGACTCAGGCTATCAGGCCATACGATTCGATGCCGATACGCATATACCACATGTCACCAACGATTGCACCGGTTGCACGCTATGTGTGTCTGTTTGTCCCATTATAGACTGCATTACGTGAGTATCAATCAAATTGGGGGATTCACAAAATGTTTTAACAAATTTCGTAATGCTATGCAATTATAAAATTTCAAAATTCTTAGTTGTGTTTTGGCGATCCGTTTTCTCTTCACTCCAACAGTAGCAAGAAAACTAAGTTTTAAACTACTTAAAATTTTTATGATTTTTTGCCATTACGACTCGTTACAACATCTTGTGAAGCCTCTAAGTGCGTTAATGGAGACTTATTTGTAAGTGAGAAATTTCATCTTTCTAGCATGGTGCCAAAGCGGATGCCACATATTATTAAACGTGGTTGGGGTGAAAACACGCCGGTATATACGCACGCGCTTAGCCCGATGCAGTAGAAATTAGATAAGCACCTAAAATAAGAGAGACAACGGGAATTTAATATACAAAATCAATTAAATCAGGCGCTCACGCTGTAATATTTGTTTTGTGTATACTCGTGCACATATATTTTATTTACATACATACTCTTGCTCTACCGGCTGAATTAGTTACTAAGTACTATATACATTCATATATAAAGGGTCTTTCAAAACGAGGTTACATTTTAAATTCTGCACTATTTTTGAGCTGTCAGCTGACAGTGACATATTATTTGACAAGCGAAAACTAGGAGGCAAGGCGACTTCATATCAGGTTATGTTATACATACAAAAACAAAAAACTTGCACTAAAAATTATACGCACAGTGACAGTAAGATTTACAACAAACATATCATTTTGACATTACGTTCCCCAAGCGAATTCAATCAGCTGTTCGATAAAATTCACCTTATATGAATTAGCCTTGCTAGGAGGATTTC